>JAYGXS010000004.1:33725006-33778868 GCA_036362985.1 Ligula intestinalis
CCCCCTCCTCCTCCCTGCTGCAAAAAATGTTTCATTTTAAGCAACACAAATGTCTGTTAACTGTGCCAGTCCCCTCACCAGCACTACCCCTTCCCTCCTTGCCACATTCAGATATCTGCTTCGCCGCCCGTTGTCTCAAACGTGAAAGACATTGCGAACATGTTGGCAACCATCTGTTCCAGCTGTCCTGACTTGGCTGTAAAGCTTCTACAACTGGGTATGTTTTCTTCGTTTTTTCGAATATGTAGACGCGTTCTGCTTCTGTATGGCCACAACGATTGTATTAGTGATAGCAGTCTCTCTTTTTCGAAATGTGCGCTTGTGTCTTTTATGCTACCAATTTTTTGGTCTGTCTTGTGCCTGCACCTTTATTCATATAACCTTCCAAGCGGAGAAGTAGTCCTGTATTTTATGAAGTTAGAGGTAAGAGTAGTTCCAAGAATAATTGAAAAAGAACGCAGCCTAAAATGACACCTTTACAATTGGGCGAATTCGCGCCTTGTTCCAACAAATCTTAAAGTCATTAATGGACTATAACAAAATCTATATATGTATTTTTTTGGGTGAATTATTTGTCTCTATGTAATCATTGAGGACGTTAGTTTGGTAAGTAGCTCGTAATGATTCAATGTGCGAATTAAGTATGTTTTATGTTTCACAGTTACCACTATTTTAACGTCGTTTTCAATGATTGACTCCTAGCACGTCATAAATTTACATAGAAGTACCCAGTTAAACGTCTCAATTCTCTAAACTACCTCGATGCTCGATCATTCCCGCGGATTTCAACCCAAAAAGTGTCCATTCGACAAGTTCAGGTGTATTGATGGGTTTGGAAATAACACTCTTCCAAGAATACGATTTACTCTCTGAAAACGGTTTGCTATCTGCACAGACCCTGCGCCAAGTCTGCTTTGGACAAGCGGTTTGTAGATCCGCAGTCTTGTAGACCCTGTCACATTAATCCCTGGTTTTGAGTCATTTTTTCTCAAGTCTCAGGCTACTGTTCGCGATCCTTAACTCGGCGTTAAATTTCGGGTCTTTCTGACCAGCGGATGATGGCAACTGAGACTCAAATGCTCCATCCAGTTCGCCTTTACTGATTACGACACCATTGTGTGACTCCTTTTTAAAGTCTCACCTAGACCGGGTGGAAGTCAAGTTTCAATGTTTGCCCTCACGATAGCATTAAACAGGATATGCTATACATGACTGTTGATGCCAGTCCATGCTTCCATGTTCTCCATGGGTTGTCAACTGTGTTTCAGTCACCTTCACTGAAACTATGTAGAGTACGAAATGCGTATATTGAAGGCAATCTTATTTCCCGTTTCTTCAATAGGAATGGCCGAGACGGCCTACACGCTGCTCACTGAAAAGGAACCACCCGCTTGCAGTCTAGATTTTCCAATTGGCTCTGAGGCTGGAAGTCCGCTGACTCGTCCACAGTCTCCCTTCGATTCCCTTCTTTCCACCTCTACTCCGTCCAAATCCAACACATCCTTCTCTCTGGAGGACAGGGGCCAAGAGAATGTCCTTACACTGATGAATCTGATAAGGTGAATTTGCTGGTCAAATGCAGCCACGGCTGATGTTAACTCTCGACAGCGTGCGCTAACCTGTTGTCGTTATTTTTTAGCGAGTTGATGCCTCCGCTGCCGGCGGTTTTTGCAGCACCCGCAGCTTTGAGTACACAAAATCATCGGCACTCGGAACTCGTAAGTCCTTCTGACTACTTTCGTCCCCCTTTGATCGTTTTTTGTTTGTTTGCTTGGCCCAGTCCTGATTTTGTCCTTATAGTCAAAAAGTCCTGTTTCTGACATTTTTCCAGAAATCTTGCCTCCTCTCCCCCCTACCTCAAATCTGGTCAGCACGTGCTTGTTTGCTTTGTGGTAGAATACTAACGATAAGACCAGATTTTTAATGGGAACATACCAGTCAATGTTGCGCACACACCGAGACGAAGTCAATTAGCCGAGATGTCCAGTTCTTGCCGACAGTCTCCTGTCCCGGCTGTACCGCTTCCATGCCCCTGAGTGGTGCAACTATTATGTGACACCCCGTGCGCAGGTTTTGCTAAGTGGCTGAGCATCTCAATGGAATTCGGCATACCGATGGCCCAAGTCCCCTTCTCACAGTAGACGGATCTTCTCCATTTACGGGAAGACTAGATTTGATAATCAAGCACTCAGTAAAGCTTTTAGTCTGCTCGGCCTTTTCTTGGATTATGGCTGGTTAAAGACGGTAAGTAAGTCAAATGTGGCCGATGAATCCTCCCAACCAGGTGATGCGAGATGCTCGTGTTTTTTTCAAAGTTAGTGCAAGCTAACCGTTGTTCTAATAACACATGCGACACGATTCGTTCATCACGCCTATGTATTTCGGGCCAGCTTTCCGATTTCAGTAAAGTCGGCTGGTCCCGTCCTCAAACTATAGCGGTTGACCCTTTGCCTGACAAACCTTGACCGAATAGTGTTGAGTTAACCTTCTTAGGGAGTCAGAGTCGAAAAAAGCAGCCTTTTTTTCAGTCGTTCACTATGGAGGCGGTTAAAAATGTGTTACGGTAAGACCATGAACGGTGGCACATGGAGAAGGTTAAGACCTATGAAGATATTCCAAACGAGAGGCAGATTGATGTTTTATCTCCGAGGTTACGGCATAAGGAAAAAGTGGTAAGATGATTGTTCAGTCGCTACTACGCGACCTAGTACGAATATGTGGGGCTCAGATTGGGCCAGGATATCTGTAGATTAGGGCTCAATCATATTATTGACAATCTGTGCCGGTTTCCTCTCAATTTCAGCCTTCAAGGGCATGCGACAGCAATAACAATGCTCAGCACTCGAAAGACACTGGTCATCTGGATGTAAGAGCGAAGCTCTTCGAAACTGAGTGCCGCAGACTGGAGAAAATTCTGCACTCCTGTCGCGTTTCCACTTCAGCCAAGTCGGACGAGACCGCGGCTGACGCCGGCCAGGTGGACTTGGTGATGATTAGGGCCGTTCATCTCCTCCTACCCCTCCTATTTGAAGTCTATGCCGAACTAAACGGCATCGCTGCTCGGTTAAAGTGTCTTGAGGCTATTCACAGGTAGGTTCTTCGAAGTATCTTTGTCCATCTTTTCTTAACTTACTGTCTCAAAAATGGACCTTTCTTTCCTTTTGATATAAATTTCATGACAGTTTATAATGGTGCAAAACATTAATTGCTGCATTTGTGACTACTCAGTGTGCCGGTGGATAAGTTGTGCTCTTTAGGATGTCTGAGTTCCAGCTATCGCCACCTCTGCCTTAGAGATGAGAATGTTGGCCATGTAAATTGTTGAGTAAAGCGTGTGCAATGCAACGTAGGCGCCCTGACCTGCACACATTTGAGGTCATGCAGTCTGGGGCTTTGGATTGAAAATTCAACTGAACTCCCATAGTTTTTCTTTCAGATGCCGCATATGTGCCACAAGGTAGCCTACTACAGTATCGTTGCAGGCTGCTAGACCCATAGTGAGAGATTTGAAAAATCTAGTTGTAGACCGGTACAGGCAGTCCGGATTAATTATTCCATGCGTAGTCAGACTGTTTAACTTTGTCGGCCGCTGCGCTCGCATCCACCTCCTGTCGTGTTTGCATTCTGCCTCCACCAGGGTCAGGCGGACAACGGAAGAGACAGTGAGGGCTGCTGCGGAAGTCTACCGCACTGTAAGCCAATTCATACGAAAGTCACCGGTGCTGTGTCTGATCCGTGGATAATTGTTGTTGTTAGTGGCCGTTGAACTGGCATTTTCCGTCAATCCTGTACAGAAAAAAACCAAATTTAGCGCTGAAAACGACCCTTCCACCTGACTACTATGTAACACTACCATTCTGTCTTGGCTCGCCCTTATTGGAAATCGTTGTAACCGTCAATTCTGCAATCGCCCATGATGTACACTCAGTGCCCTCTTGTTTGCCTTGGCTCCCACATCAAACTTACACATGGGTCTGGTTAGACGTCTAGCAGTCCGTTGCAACGTGACCGCAGGATTGGTGTCCTGGCCGGTTATTGTCATGCAGGCTTACCCATTGCTGTCGTACTTTCAGTCACTCGATACGCTCCTTCGGTCATTTGCACATACACGCCAGCGTTCCATTAGCCATCACCCATTATTCAAGTGCGCTCCGTCCCCGCACATTCCTTCCTCACACTTGGACTTTTTTCGTCATCTACGCACATATTAGAGTTGTCCGCCTCTCGCTCATCAAACCTACGGTGATATTAGCCAACGCCACTGACGACGGGCGAACCGTTCCTGTGTGCGTGTGTGTGCCTAGCATGCGATTGACATGCGTTACGCCAATCACTGCATCCAGTTTTGTCATCAGTCTGCTGAAATGCTCGGATAGCCTACAAGATAGCGGAGAGCGAATGAAAACGATGCGGAGAAATGCATACTGATGGTAAATCCGCGCATTTTCCACTGCCAATAAAGCCAACGCGCATGGCTCTGTCACAAAGCGCTAGTAGTCGTGACTAGCAGGTTACCAGCTGACGGAATAATTTTGTCGCCCCTGTTTGGAAGAGGACCGAGTTGTAATTGACTTTTCCTAGCTTGACCTTTATGGCACTGTCATTTTTGTGGTATCCGGGGCTCCCACCCGAATACAACCGTTACACGCGGAGCTAAGGACAAAATAGTTTGTGGTACGCTTTGATACGTTGTTTGGCCTTTTCACTTTATGAAACTATATCCACCTCCAGTGTTTTGAACGCCTTATTTTGGAACACTCGCTGTGGAGAGTTAGACGGGTTTTAGATGCACTTTAAGTCCCCATAACCACAAAGAGATTCGCGCGTAAGTCACTGTCGGGCTACACTGTGGTGTGCTGGTGGATGTCATCGCCGGTTTGTTTTTAAGAAGACTTACGAATTATGTACTTGCCTAATGCAGAAGCCAAGTGTGAGAAGGCTTGCAGTAGACTACACACCTACAAGATGGGCTGCCATATTATCTAGTCCCTTTAGTGGCTGCGTTATTATTTGTTATGTGGGCTTCAAGGATGTGTTCTGAATGCCGATAATTTTTGGGATCATCCTCATGGCACCATGACTGCAGATCGTGTGAATGGGTCATTCTTATCTTCTCACTGTTTATTCAACGGCAAAATGGTAGTTGACTCTACATTTCGTTTATCTTCCGCAGGATGGTGTTCTATGCAACTCCTCTGCTACTCTCAAAGACAGTTTCCCCCCGATCTGTCAGTGGTCTCATTGCGGGCATGCTCTCCAGCCGTGAGTGTACCATAATTGTTGCCGGTCTCCTGCTGGCCTGTGTCTTCATCGAGCGCCTCCCGCAGGTCTTCGCCCTATACTTCCGCAAGGAGGGCGTCCTCTTTCACCTTAGTTGTATTTCTGAGGTGTACGCCCGGGAGCCGGCGATCTGTGCCTCCATCGAGCCTCATCTCCATCCCGATCCCGTCGTGCCGATGGGATCAAATGCAGCGTCGGTCGCCAGGGCCTCCGTCAAGTCGGACAAACGGCGGCATTATGTGGAACAGACGTCGATTGATGAGCGCGCCGTCCAGGTAATTAAACTGTATATTTCTTTTTTTCCTGTCCAGACGTCCTTTGACCCATGTCGTGGATTTTGAAATGCGTGTATCGTGATGAGTAGGGATGCACGCTCTCGCAGAACTGTGCTGCATTTCGTGTTAACCAGATTGTTTGGGGCACACGCAGACGGACTGTTCAGCTCTGTCAGCCATGACACTCACGTCCTCTTTTTGTCATCTTGCCGCTGTATTGCCATCGAAGATAGGTTGGTGAGGTAAGATAGTGCGCAGGAGATGCACTGTAAGTCACGCAATGCCGCACCCGCTCCGTGGAACACCTCCCAGAAGTCATCAGTCCCTCCGGTCGAACTGTTCTGATCGTACTGAACAGGTTGTTCTAGACTACGAAAGTTTGACCGTCGATTACGATTATGTTCATCCTGTGCTTCACGGCATGGGAGTGCAAGATTGGTGACTGACGCATGTATTTTTTTTAACTGGACTTGACTTGCATCTACCGCACTCTTTTCCCTCCCTCGCCTGTGCCCGGTGTCAAGACAGAGACAAGAAGACCGGAGGCGTAATCGGACGCAGGCGGCCGGAGCCACTATGCCCGACTCCGCAAAGTGCCTGAGCCCGCACCTAGGTGTGTCACCAACGTCTCCCCCTGTGTTCATCATTACTTACAGGAGTGCAACCTTAATAACGCCTGCCAGGGGAGTAACCCGTTCCGTGATCGGTGAGCGCGCCCCCTTACCATTTGTGTGAAAGACCTACCAGATAGCTGAACCGCAGTACCGATTCACCGGTCCCGTAAGGAATTTTGCGTATGGCTGGTACTGGACGAAGCACGAAAAAATACCAAGCGCTTCTGATTGCTTCGCCTCTCTGATGCTGGCTTCTTGTATCGGTTTGGACGAATCAAACTCGAGCGCTAGTCGTTAATCGCAAAAGAACGCCGGACTCCCGTCTCCACCGTCTGTTTGCACAAATTCCCCTCGATTGGGTCTGTTTTGCGCACAACTGTCTTTACATAGGATGTAAATACTTTCGCCGCCTTAGATTAGAGTCTTCGTCACGTTTTTTAAGAGCGTCGGTGTGTCAAGTGATTTGATTCCTAGTTTGAGCAGTCATCAGTGGACGAGAGAGGCTAATGAGTTTGTAGCCAACACTGGGGTTCCATGTTTATGGTCAATTCGCGCCTTATTCAATATATACTCGGTCTGGCACACTATCAGTTGTGACTTGAGAAATCACACCTGCCCTAGAATCTCAATCCCTGATGGGACCGTAAGCTCGGCACAACGGTTCCTTAATGTGACCGTTATGACCTCGTCACCTTCTGAATTTAATCAGGCTCGTGAATTAGGGACCTTTTCACGTGTGGCATGCGTGGAAGGGCTGTTTACCTTCGCAAACTACATTGCGCATGCCAACCCTCTGGCGTATCGATTGTGTGTTGCCATCAGCGCAACAATTCTTGACTTATGTTTGCTTATTTTCTGCCCTTTTTCCCTCATCAAAGTATTTGTTAACTGTAACACGCATCGACAGATTTTAAAATAATCCAGCGTATCCTCGAATTTGCATCTTGCGGCCATGCATTTTGCTCCCACTGAATGATTTTCTTTTAAAACTTTAGGTGCATTCGGGGAGATTTGTCGCTTCCGGGAACTCCGTGTCTCTAAAACACGCCAACAATGCCGTTGTTGATTCCTCAGCGTCCTTGGGTTGCAGCCTCATCTATTCCACTGACGCCTGTGTTCAACAGAGTGACACTACATTAGGCATGACGCAGTCAGGTTTGTTCATATTTCTTGGGTTGGGATCTCCTCTTCTGCATCACCCTCTAGCCAACACTTTTGTCCTCTTTTTACACACATATAAAATCATCTTCATTGTACAATTCGCATGCTGCTTTCCTCCATGTTTTCTGCTGATGCTCGACTGGAACTGACGAGCTAATTAAAGCGAAGATAAGAAGACGATACAATTAGGGGAGTATTATGTTTAATATCCCGACGTTTTAAAAGCCAATAAACTCCCGTCGTTGGAGGTGAGTTCTGTACGGCGCCTCAAAGTATTTATGGGTATCGAATGTGTTGGCGTTCTGTGGAATCTACGGCTGTTCGTGCAGTACGCACTGCAAGGGGGTTAGCAGCCGTCCTGCTGGTCAGCGCTTTTCCCCTTCGCCTCGTCGGGGAGCGGTGCCAGGATGACAACGGCCGTTGATCGCGTTTGTCGCCCCAGACCCGCATCTCTCGTTGTCGTCTCCGTTTGCATCTGTCCATGCGCACCTTATAAGTGGTTGCTGAGTCGTTGCCGGCGTCTGCATTTGTATCGGAATGGCGACCCCCGTCATTGCTGTTCATGTGCGTCTGCGCTCAACCAATCTTAATGGTTTTCATTTCCTATGGTCCCCCCCGCTGCGTTGGTGTCTGGTATACGTTGACGCTCAGTATGGGCTTGCTTTCAATATATACCTAAAGGAAAAAATTGATCTCGAGAGGCATTCTTATTTTAATATATTCAAAAAGTTACTCTATAGGAAAATAATAGGGGGAGGGGGGTGCTGTACACACATCCCCTCCCTGTTGATAAATCGCTTAGAGAATTTATCCACCGTCCACGTGGTGTGTTCGTTCAAAGATTAATACAAGGATGCTAATAGCTGGACTGTGTGGTCTGTTTAAGGTTCTCTTCACCTCGAAAGTCGACTGGTCGCTTGTCACTGGGTGTACTTTTTTGAAGCGTAGAATACCCACCAGGTGTTACTTTTTTAACTATCGCAAAAAAATACATTCTTGTACGGGGGATTTGTTCCGCTCCGACCCCAACTGTTGATCAGCCCTCACCAAGGTGTCCTTAGCGTAAGGCTCACACACAGTTTTGACTGCGTGAGCGTATCCGGCGCGTTTTTCTAGCCTGAATGAATTTGTGTGAGGCCGTTTTGTAGCACACGCAGTTCGGGCATGGCACTAATTTGAGCCCGAGCTCGAAATTACATGAGAACAGGACGGATGTAAGAGAATACTCCGCTTGATGCTGCTCAAACCTCCATCATGAGAGAAGCGATACGATTTATTTTGAAAACATTATTTCAAAATTTTTAAAAAACAGGTCCTCCATTTATCGTGGATAAAATTAGGCGCAAATGCCACGTAACGGCGGGAGATTGCAAAAGTGCATCATGGACGAACACTGTAATTGCCGCCATCATGCCGAATCGTCCTTCGTTGAGTCGTGCGAATGGAGAGCTACGTAAAATATCGACTGAGTTTCCAAGGCCCGCACCATAAACGACTTCACATTCAAATCACTACCTACCTTTTGGTGTAATGCATTTGACGAGTTAGGCAGCGTTGCTTTCCAAAACACTTAAGTTTACTTAAGTAGCATAGTTTGTTTGATACCAAATTCATAAGTAGAAGTGTGTTTGAAGTCTGTTTATGCGCTTTTGTCCGGTCATGGCGGGTCAACCACGAACTTTCACATCTTTTTGGTGCAAAGCCGTGTAGTTTCCTGGCACAATCACTTGGTGGTTGGCCAGACTGTCTTTTGGTAGCCGCATCTCTTACAGCTGCCTTGTGTGTGCGTGTGTGGTTATGATTTCTCTTGACGGCGATGAAAACGTGCCCAGTTTTGGCAGCACCGGCTATCGCCCTACTTTCGTAATCTTAACCCCTGACTGTGTCAGCGTGCTGCAACAAGTTTTCACGGCCTGTGTGTGCCGGACGTTTGCAGTGTCACTTGTACTGTAGTGAACGTTTGTGCCAGATTTGGCATCTGCAGTATCTTCGAAAGTTTCCTGTTTACTGTTGTCGCGCTGGTGGGCTGTCAGATTGGCGACCGACATGCGCGTTTGGACCCTATGATTGTCCGGCCAACTGCTTATAAAATCAGTGCATCCCAGCGCTAGCAAAACATTCGTTTTTACCCCATACGTACTCTTACTCGTAGCGGCTTTTACAACCGATTTTTACAAACTCGGAGTAAATCCTTCATGTAAATTTTTGATCTGATATACATCAGGTACTACCGAATAACCGCGTACTATTCACGCACTATCAACCACGCACTCAGCAATATAAAACTATGTGATTATTTAGCATACTAAGAGAGTCTTAGCTGAACAGCCCAACCTGTTTTTTAGAGCAGAACAAGGAATCAGAAAACAGCATGTGAGGGAGGGTGGAGGCTCACATGAGCCGAACTCCTTACAGCTGCGTTATACAGCGGCAAAGGATCGGCAAAACACGTGTGCATGTGTTTTTAGCTAGTACGTGTGCTGTTGTCTTTTGAAAGAAGCGAAAATACCTATTGTAGGGAGTCTTTGAGAAGGAGACGTGATCGTCGGAACAATTATTTTATTTGCCTGCGCTTTCGAATTTTACTCAAACACATCTTAGTGGACAGTTACAGGTAAGTAATAATGTTCTGACATTATCTAAGTCATTAGCAGGTCTCGCATTCAGCGTCGGGGGTCTGGGTGGCTTACTCGTTCTTACCCGAGTCGTTGATTGCCCCAATTTCCTCGCTGGTGTGGTTTAGCGATACCCCTCTTCTTGACTTCGATCCTATGTGTAAATGACGCATATTAAATGATGCTACTACTTAATATAGCATTCCTTTGATATTAGCTGTATAGATGTAACTACAAAGGAGGATATTGGAACAAAAGCATTTTGATTAGTCGTTTTTATCGATAGGAAGCATATCATTTTGCTTATTTTAATTTTCTTTGCAGATATTGTTCTAACTTCGAATCGGCTGCAGAGCGATTTGGGCGGAGCCGTTTCCTGTCCCCAAAACGCCCTTCCCGACTCACCCAGCGCTGTGAATCAGCCTGGGTCTTCAGCGCTCTCTTTCTCCATTCCATCGACCACGGTCAAGGTCTCAAAAGGCCGGATATTGAACAGGTGTGTAGTAATTATTATGCCTTATCCCCATATTCACATATTTTTGGTTAATTTACCCTGCTGAATATTGCCAAGGAATTGTGGATTCGCTTAATTAATAGAGCGAAAAGATTTGGTCGTATGTTTCAATCTACCTTTTCGTATGCCTTTTCAGTTTGTCATGGGTAATCGTTTTACAAAATTATCCATACATCTGGGTGATTATTTCTGAACTCCATGACAGCAAAGCACATTAAAACAGAAAAGCGTGTTTGAAAAACAGGGAAGGATGCTTTATTTTGAAAGTCTCATTCAAAATGTTCAGGAAGAAGTCATCCATTTACCATGAATGTAATTGGACGCGTAAATCATATAACACCAGGTCACAAACGATGCACAAGAACCCAAAACTGCAATTGCCAACAGCGCCGGTGAACCGGTCGCAAACTTTACTTCCGATTTTCTTCCTGAAAACCCGTGCTAGCGTAATGTGCGGATGACCTCATTGTAGTACGAATAAATAGAGGTTAACATTGGTTTATAATGTGTGAAATGATCTAACCGGACAAAGCAAAACAAATGGCGGCTGAATTCCGGAAGCTCACTTTTGACTTCCAAAAGATACAACGTCTGTTTTTAGCCTTCTCCTTGCAAGATAATTACTCCCAAAAGTGTTTGGACATTCTCTTCTTCCCTTGTGAATTGGATGTCGGGGGAGATGCCGTTAAACAGGTTTTGGAACTCGGCTGGTCTGCTTTGTTCGATTGTAACGAAGGTGTCCTCCAAGTATCAGCACCAGAACACAGGTTCGAATTAGTTGAGAGCGACTATTTCCAGCTCCTGTAAGACCAGTTCTGTGATTAGACTGGGTACTGAGGAGCTCATCGGAATTCCTTTTATGTGAGACGAAAACTCGATCGCTGGGACAATACGTTTATTCGCCTGACGTTTCGACATCCGTCGCGGATTCATCATCAGAGACATGAGTAGGAAACAGTATGGTCCATCGTCTTTTGTGAGATTGGCTTGAAGGGCCTCCTGAACGTCGCCGACTGCTGCGTAGTTGTCTATTGAACGGCTTTGCAAAACTTCTGCCATTCTCGCTGGATGTTCAGTGCCTTTCTGGTAGCTTGGAGTCCTCATTATACACTATTATTTAGCTCGTAGAATAGAAGTGGTCGTCTCTAGTCGACTTTGGGCTATTACACTTTTTGATCTTCCAGGCCTGAGCGAGAGCCTATTCAAGTCTCTGTTGCCCAGCCATAGGGTGAGATCTAATAATCACTCGTAGGCATCACTTAAGGTTGAGTCAGCCAAGCTGGAGTGTTTTTCTCCAGCTCTATTCTCCAACTACGCCAGTCCTCCACACTGCCCCCATCTGTTGTGTCACTGCCTCCCGTCTGCTTTTTCTCTCACCCCACTTATTCGGGAGGAGTCAGCACTTCTAGCCAATGAAACGTAAAGTTTAGGCCTCTCTAACTCCCGCCCCAGCAGATTTCGCGGAACCGGTTGTCGCGCAGATTGGCAGCGACCAAGGCTTTCTGATTTCCGTTGAGGTTTGGGGTTTTATGATTTTTTTCACGGAGACGTTAGCTAAATAAGAGCGCTCGTGTAGGCCTTACTCAGTCCGTCACATCGGAGCTTATGGAATGCCCCGGCGCACTTAAATTACGTAGACTCGTGTTTATGTCCACTTTTTATGCACATTTCTGTGGCTTCCTGTCTGGTGTCCACATCCCGCCCGCGGAAGTTTGAAGTGGGTTAACAAACATTATAAATTGCATCAGATAGGGGCTTCTCCGGACGTCTTGGCAGCCACTATGCACACTTAGAAAATTATCTCTCTAGTCCAAGTGGCTCGTCATGCTATACTGATTCACAGGCCGTAATGTGGCCTCCTTTGAAAAGATATGTTCTCTAGTGGCAGACTGTCCCGAAGGTCTCAAAACAGCAACCGAATATCAAGTTACCTTCATAAATAGGCGAGCACGGGAAGTGGGCGGGGGTGAGGGCGGTTAAAACTTTTCGCGCCTAAATCAAATTCGATGTGTCTTTTTTGTCTCCGTAACCAGACGCTCACAACCCGGGATAAACCTTTTAATATAAGACCGCTTGGATACTTATACAAACAGCCCAGTTCTCATAAGTTCGACTTTCTTTGTACTGCATGTGTGTACTGCTTAAATGGTGAGGGATTGATAGCGGTGCCTGAAAGGTGCTCCAGCCAACACCGAGTATGCTGCCCTGTTTAAATTAATTATTTTATAAGGGATTTTGACAGGCTTAAATGATTTATTTGACCCAGCTGTCAAAAACTCGATGGCCTCGGTGGAATTCGAACACGCGCCAGCAAGGGGCAGGCTTTAGTACAACCAAGTGACCTACCAGACCGAGCTTTCTAATATCCGTAGAAACTACGGCGGCAGCTTGAAAAAAATTTCCTCAGGACTTACCTTCAGACGGCCTGAAATTAATGTAAATATTGTAGCTCAAGTCCATCAGCTACAGCGAGATAACTGCGTAAAATTCGCATGTTATCAAAGGGCAGTGATATTGCATGGCTCATCACTCTGAACCCAGAGACACGACACCCTTTTCTGCCGCATAATCGAGCATATTATCAGAAAGACCGTCAGCATTTGCTGCATTCTTTATCGTGAAGCGCTTTTTCTGTTTATCATATTAATTTGCGATCGGTTGTATCAAATGCAACATTTTGACTCGACCACCTATGGGACTTTCATTATTACTAGTTACTCGGTTCATGCTTGCTTTTCCGATTATGTAGCCCCTTTCGTCCGCGCGTCTACCGTAATACCCCCTGCTAACAATGTTGCCTGTACATCAATGTCTATCGTGCTCTTTTATTCCCTGGAGGAATCCATTTAACACAGAATATTTGTTAAAACGTATTTGTACCACGAGAGCCCCCGAAATTGTTTCGTGTGAGTGAATTTGTTACTCTTTTCCCTTCTTTTTGCTAAATTACGCACACTTCCCTTAAAAAATCTACAAAGTTGTTAGACACTCGTCGGGTGAACGTTCACCGACCGCTAACGGATCTTATCTGTTATCGCTACTTTTGCATGAAAATCCTAATCAGGCATCGCATGCCAACCAACATTTTATAGTGGATTCTTCCGGAGCCGTTTTTTTTTCACTTTGAATCATGACACATGCAGACAGAGGGCACGTATTAAGTTGCTTTAACAGATTTGCTTGATTTGAGTTGACCTAAGTGTGAAAAACTCTAGGCGTTTGGCGGGATTTGAACCCGCGCATCAGAGAAAGCCTTTGCCGGAGGCTTATGCTCTATCGCTAAGCTACAAACGTCCGCTTCACGCCATGAGTTTTATCACACTTGGATCGATATTACCCGCTCAACTTTTCGCTCATATGGAATCCATCGATACAGGAGCAAGTTTACTGCCCAAGCAAGATTTCCTAAGCAATCATCTAGAATCCACCAGCATGACTACTAGGCTGACTTAATTATTAAGTTGGTTTGGCAGATTTGCTTAATTTGGGACAGCATCGAATGCAGGCTGCCTGTGGCGTTGTCTCGCTGCGAAATAAATTATCTATCTTCTCCGTACGTGACACCTTCGCTACCGCCAGCCCTGCGGCATTATCAAGCTAAAAATGGTCTCCCAGCAATAGTTGAATATATTTTAGAATAGTAACCTACTGCCTAATGTTTATGCCGTGTTGTTGGCATTTGTGCCTTTGCACGTCGGATGTGTTCTGGGACAATACGGGTTCTAGATTGGGAAAGGGCGCCCGTGCGCGCCAACAAAAAATGCCCCACATGTAGAACATTTGGTAGCACGCGGCGCAGTCTCACACCGCATCAGCCACTTTTCCCGAGGCTTGAGTAGTTGCAACATTTGACTGTTGCATGTCGTAAGTAAGAGATATGTAGCGAAGAGTTGACTCTGGAAACTGTCCTCTGGCACTCTGTGTACTGAGGACTGTAAATGATCCGACACGCGTTAAAAATCTTACAGTACACCTAAACCCGTTGCCCGGGTGGCTGACACTTGGCAAGATAACTTTGTTCTGTTCTCAGGACTATTGGTGAGGCTGCTTTAGCCTCTGCGACGCTCCCATTCAGCGTGAAAAACTTACGTGTCTTGCACGGATCCGGTGTGTTTGGCACGCGTGGGCGGGTCATTTAGCTTTGTCAGTCATTGCTTCTGATCGCGTTTCCTGTCCTCGGGGCCCTTTCGTGACGTCGGTTCAGGTGGGTAAAAGAAGATAGGGTGTGGTTGATACATCGCTAGTCCAATTTCACTATAAACTAATTTAAACACAAATTACCATGTGTGTCCTTGTAAGTAGTTTTCAGCCTGTTATCTGGCTTATCTCACTGAGTGTTCACAGGACTTGCGGAGTATGTTTTAGATTTAAAAGGATTACTTAGTTGCTGTTATACCATTCGTTGTTATGTAACAATCCCGACACATGCCAGACACTGCAGGATTACGGCTTTCGATTTTACTTCTTTCCGGTTGTCTACAAAAACTAAGCTCTCCAAAAAATACTAATTTCTGGTGATTTTTTCTCGGCGTCGTTACATTTTTATATATCTCGAAGGCGTCGACGTAGAGGAATTATTTGGCAATTAGGGAGTTAATAGTTTTGCTAGTCTGCATACCACATTCTTAATTTCCTTTAGTTACTAACTGGTCTGTTGTGTGCAGTGTTAGCGGAAGTTGTGAAACGTGTCTTCGATTTTGACGAAATACTTAGGTAGCGTTGTAGCAGTAATTGACATTCAAAATAGTCCGAATTCACAAGAAGATTTCACCAATCGAATGAGTTTCCTTTCGGCCAACCGCCCAAACGATATACGTTTAAAAATGAGTGACAAAACAAAATGGATATTCTACACTAATATTCAACCTCTTTATAAATTTAAATATAAAAAGGAGAAAGTATGCATACAAATATGCTTTCCTGTATGGCAGGTATGCAGTCTAGCCAACTTATACATCTAACACGAAGTCTAAGAATCTCCACGAAATTAATGAATTTAATCAGAGAAAATACTGGTAAGGTCAGGAAAAATTCCAAATAGGAGATGCTAAATTGGAACCGTGTCTTCTTTTCACTGTTCCACTGGTCGTGGGCGATTGTTTTTCGTTAAAATCGAGAAGTGAAAGAATATAATAGATGTATTATAATGTAGTATGACGCGGAAGGGTGACCTCCTTATTTCGGGTGCTTGTTGCACCGTCCACCCTTTAGTCGTATAAATGAAACCCCAACTCCACCTGAGTGAACACGTTTTGGATTTGTTCCTTAGTATGTCGCTGCTCCCCTGTAATCCGATTTGCAGACCACCTCACTCCGGTCTTCTTTTTTTCTAACCATAAAGTAATTTATTCTGCCCTTGGACTCTCCATCTGTCAGCTTTACTTTCACACAGAGTTGTCACGTGCCCCCATAAAGGGGATGTCCGAAAATTGCCATTATGCAGGCCTTAACAACCAGTTCCCCCTCCACCGCCGCTGCAAGAGCTCTTCTACCAAAACCAGTTTTATTCTAGCTCTTCCTCCTCCGTCTCAAACGCTTCCCTTCAAATTAACGTTGCAGCTGCATGTTGGCAGGAGGGGCATTTCGCGTCTTTATGCGCGTCCTTGCAGGCTCTGTTTTGGTCATCTGTTCGCTCAGGTCACTGGTACTTTTGCGCGTCTCCATCTCGCTCCTCCCCCGCTCCCTGCACGCGTCGCCGCCGCCACTGGTCCTCGTGTGTGTGCGTGTGCAGTCGTTCTTGGACGGGCAGGTCTAGCGTCTCCCTCCTCTGCCTTCGCATCTCGTAGATCTATGCTTTTTGCGCCGCTGTGTGATCGATAAGTGGAGGCATGTTACTTGCATAAATTGTTTTGGCCTGCGACGAAACGGGTCGACCTGAGAAGGTGGCGTTCACTTCAGAGATGCCTGTGCACCGGCGTGTCTCTGTGGTCGTCACCGTGCATCATCTACGTATTTGTCGGACCGGTCTATTTGCATTTGTGGGATTCATACGACGACAATTATTCTCCTATCTGTTGCAAAGTATTGCGGAAGTTGCCTGTCATGCAGTCGTTTGCTCATTTAGAAACCTTGTGCTCCTAGTGATACATATGTGGAAATTATCGCCGCTGGAAAATAGATCCTTTGAGTTTGAGTTGACATTCTCTTTCGGCCTCTGCCCATCAACATGTCCAAAGCAAAAAGGACTTCATTGTAAATTATAGATTTGCAAATCGGACAAAAGTTCTCTCATACAAGTTTATGAGGATAACCATATCTCCGTTCGGGGTCAGGTCAGGTCAGGTTTATTAAGGGAAATATCGACAAATGCCTTTGAGCTCCCTATTGGCACAGAGTGGCTATGAACTGCATTAGTTCTGCAGAACATTTCAAAAGGGTGGCGATATCAGTAAATGGAACTGAGTAGAAAGATCAGACAGTGAAAAACTCCTTAGGCGTTGTTCGGAAATTCTAGAAGTTTGAATACCATTTGAGGGATTTTAAGGAAAAAACTGTCGCTCGTGGGAGGAAAGCACATGCGAGATAGGATGGCCTGCTGCTGAGTGTTTGAAGCAAGTCAGGAGGAGCCCAGAAGGCGGGGTGATTCAGGTGATTGTCTTTGATGGGGTTGTCATGTAACCCAGCTCTAGGGATCCTTCTCGGCAATTGGTAATTGGTGGTGGCTATTTTTTTGTGGTTACGGAAGAACTGATTCAAATCTATAGCATTGGTTGGTGAAATAATCCTAACATTGGAGAAACGGACAAACCACTTAACTTACAGTCTTGAACTGCAGAACTCTTCCCGCACCCCCCTTGCTCACGTGTTCAGCCACTTTTCGTAAATGTAGTCAGTGGCGTTCTTCAGATGTTCCGTTGGTCGAACTTAAAGTGCATATTTGAATCCCGTCTTTTCGTGGTCATGAAGAAGCAGCCATGAGCCAGATTTTATCCAACGCTGCCCGTCTTTTTCAAAGTCCTTCATCTAGTGCCTGCTCCGGTCGTGACTCATCTCTCCGAGATTGGATCTTAACCCACTGCCAGTTTCTACATTCACGCATTCTGAGCGTGTCTACTACCACCAATTCAACTAATCCCAACACTCTTGCCGCCAAGGCCGGACGCTGTTCTCCTAATCAGAGCAGACAATCTCCTCATCTCTGCCTCCCACCCCCTGGTCGACCGACTGACCTCTTTCCCGAGCTGGAATCCATCCGTCAGCAGCTGCTAGCGCCCAATGACTGCCTAGCCTGGGCTACTGGCCTGCGAAGACTTGCAGCGATTCTAACCCCCGGTGTTGGTGGAGGAGGGGTGACAGAGCAGTCAGTTCAGGAGATACCCTCACCGTTTGAAATGCAGCACAGCGGCCTGCTGCGTGGCCTTCTGGAGTACTTGACCTCGTCATCTGACCGGAAAGTGCGCATCTACCTGCTCCTGATGGTAAGTACGCGGATTGATGGTGTTCTTGGCCGTCGCATGTGCCTCTGCTGTCCTGCGTATTTACCCTTTGTGTCTTGTTTTATATAATCTCTTTCACCAGACCTTTGTCGGATCACGGTACACGGACAATTTGCACCTCCGTAACATTAGCGACAATCCAAAGATGCTGACTGCACTCTCGAAACTGTCTGCCAACAGTCCTAGTGAACCCCCCGTGAGCCCGTTTTCGGCGCTGGTCAGTTGTCTACTCGTCTACTTGCACCAGCAGGTTAGTCTCCTTTCTGGTAGTTTAGTTTGTGTTTCTTTTCCTGTCGCTATCTCCATAGGCAGTCGGTATTGTCTAAGAACAACATCCAGAAAAAAAGATGTCGCCACATAGCCAACGAAGTGTGTTTTCGCCCCCAATTTGCTAAACAGTCAAATACTATGGAAAAACAGTGCGCCCGCTGAGCGCCTGCCTCTTTCACGGTTTCTGGCACACTATCTTGCATCCTTTGACTCTCTATCAAGTCTTACCGCTTAGGTCAAATCCCAGTGATAGCGAGCATTAGTGTGATATGGTACTGCTAAACAAGTAGTGAAGGCACAAACATAAACAGTGGATACACTTAGTCAATAACTAGGGTGTCAGCCAGATATAACCTGACTCTAGACAAAGAAATACCGCATGTCCCTTAACGCCATAAGTGTGCAGGGCAAAGCTAGGCTTTAAACAGGGGGTGGCCGCTGGTGAGCATTGTCCGAGGAGGTGTCGTGTACAGCAGCCTATGCTGCGGCGGCTGGGGGGAGGTGGCCGCGTTCACGTTTCACCTTTGCAGCCCTGACTGTGTTGGACACGCGTGTGTTGGTTCGAGTGGAAATGTGTCAAGAGGCTTCAGGTCAGCAATCCGCAAGCGGCTGTTTATTGAGGCAACGGTCATTGAACAAGTGGGTGGGGGTGGGGGGTGGACAGCATCGTTGACTATCCGCCGCATAATCGGTCCCGAGTCCTTAGCTTAGCGATTCGAGAACAGCTGCCTGACTTTGAAGCAGCGAGCACTGAACGTAAGGGGAGAGGTGGCCAGGCTTCTGGGGAAGGGATTGAACAGGGGTGGAGTGCACAACATTGTTGGGGGAGGAGATTTGACGAGAGGGGCGGACCGGGTCTTTGGGGGAAGAGAACCATCGCATGTAGGTCGGACAGAATTACACTGGAGGTGGACGTGAAGAATTCTAAAACATTCTTAGCTGAAGATAACAATGAATCACCCAAAGTTAACAGTCCGCTGTTAATACCGGGTGTGCCGATGAGGTTGATCATGTTCTGTGCGCTTGTTTCAGGGGAGGGGGCGCGTACCACCCAGCGGGGTGTGTGTGTGTGTCTAACCATCGGTTTCGATGATATCAACCAAGTGCACCAACAGGTTGGTACAGGAGGTGACGGCCTCAGGGCTTAGTTTAAAGTGGTAGAGGACGAAGTTAGCGGCTCCGCACTCTTCACCTTCTACCATGAGTCTCGAAGACTAGATGGGGTCCGGCGCGGCTGCTGTATCAAATGCAAGCCAATACACCGCCTAATATAGTCTTAAAGTGGCAGTAGACTTTGCGCGGGTGCTACTGTGCTATCTATCCTCAGTAACCTATAGTGGGTGTCGGGCTAGACTTAGGTAAACCAGGACTGGTACTGCTTACTTCTAATACTACGTACTAGGGTGTAACTTAGTGATAGCACTTGTTGGTACTGGTACTGACTGTTTTGTACGTCAGAAGTGACGCTGATTAAGTTAGCACTGGGCTCATATCCCCTAACTTACGACCGGAAGTCTAGTAGTACTGGTGCTGGCACTGACGCCACCATTTATAGGAGGTGACCTTGATTTAGCCAACGCTAGGGCTCATATCCCCTTAGTCTCAACAGGGAGTGTGAATCTGGGTTTAGCTATTTCGGGTAAGTACATGCTTGGGGTCATGAGCAAGGCTGCGTTTGTCCTGGTTTCCGTACTCCCATCTCTATCCATGGAGCCGCACGCGCTAAGATAATGCTGATATAGCTTCATGCGTATGCTAGAAGTGCTAATTCAAGTAATCTTGCTTTCTAAGGCCAGTACTTAGTATACTATTAGTACTGCCTGTATATGGTTTTTAAGGAGTCGCACCCAGTATGCTCTCCCAATCTGTGGGCTGTAATAGTGATTAGCATTTGGACAATAATATAGTGTTTGTAGAGTAGTGATTTAAGTCAACTCTGGGCTCATATCTTCACATGTCAGTAATGAATGTAGTAGAACTTGTGTTAGCTTTGACGCTACCATTTGTCGGAGGTCAGACCATCATCTTTCTAAATAAATGGGCTAAAAGTACCGGTAATAGAGGACAACAGTGTTGCTGAGACTGGAATAGGCTAAAAAGTTTGGACTTAGCTTTGAGGAATCGACTGCACTATGAAATCCATGTATAAACTAAGAGACTCGACTGCATGAATGAAGGGGTACATTAGTGTATAAACTGGGTAATGAAGTTGCAGTTAATTAGAGTTTAAGGTAAGGCAGATTGGGATCATGTGTGGCTAATAAAGCAATTTTACTGCTGCTGTTGGGAGGACTAGGCTATAATCAAAGAATTAAAAATAAATGAGCTTATATGCGTCCCAAGCTTTCATCTGGGCTGATTTGTAAGACATCCGGCGAGAATGCACGTCCGCGAGGCAGATACGACTGCCAGCGGGGTAATGTCACTATGAAGGTCGTTTGTATAATAGCCAAGTGTTAAGTTCGTGAACTCCTTCCTGGGTTTTCTGGCCGACGTTATTCATTCAACTGCTTTAAACCTTCCTTGACAAGACCGTAAATTGTCAGTTTGCGCGAAACGCGACTTACTGACATGCTCAGCTTAAATTTTCGGTCTTTACTGGTTGGTCGCGAACACTCTGCTAAGTACCTTGATCCGTTGGCCTTATCTGACATCGTTGAGAGCGTTTCCAGCTACTGCGATTTGGAGGCTTGTAAGCAAATCTGTTCTTCGCTTGATAACCTTTTTTCGTTTCGGTAAGCACTGTTTGACAGTATGCTCCTCACGTATGCTAAGACTGTCAGGTACCAACCACAGGGCATCTTGCTCCATCGGTGTGCCTCTTCAGTGACAGTTAATATTTGCTTACTTTGTATTCAACTGTTTCAGGGCGAACGGCACAATTTACTGGTCTCCCTACTTAGATTCCTGCATGTCCCTGTTTAGTACATCGTTTGGTGTTTGGAGGCTTTTCTGCCAGAGATAGCTACTTGAATTAATTTGTTGCCACCCAGTTGCATTCGAAAAGGCACGAGAATTCGAACCCATGCCAACGGGTTGAACGGCAGATTCTCGTCGGCAAATGTGACTTCTACCGATATTTTGGCAATGACTCGGATGTGTAACCCCACCTAGGTTTTATTCTTGAATACTACCCATTTATTTCATTGCTTAAGTTAACCCACTTCTCTTTCGCTCATTCTCGTAATCCACTCACCTCCCCTTAATGTGTTACTATTAATTAGCATGCGGTGTTAGGGCTGCAGGTCAGGTTGTCCGCGTTGTCAACTTCAATTATATCTTCGGTCGCGGCCACCACGAAATTTAAATCTAATTATGTGCTTTTGTTACTTTCTTCTTCCGTGATTTGTCATGAGGGGAGGGGGTCGGAGGAAGGACCAGTTCTTCTGAAATATCTAACCGATGCTCTACGTTTTCTTTTTTCCCACCCGTTCACAGCTCCTAATTTGCATTACTTCAAATTGTGTGCCTCCGTTTTTTGCTTTTTATTTTCCCATTTGAACAAGCTGATGACGTAAATGCCATTTTTTAACTTTTCCGTCCAGAAGGAGCTACGTATCCGTTTCGTTTGCCCCACCTATAAAACCCCTTTTTTGCCACAGTTCGCGTATTGAAACAGTCATTGCCTCTCGTCGTCTAATTAGACCCACGTATCTGATCGTCGCCGACATTTAGCCACTTATTCCTAAGAATGGACATTGTTATGGGGGCGAAAAGTGCACGCTATCTGAGTCACGGCCGCAAGCCGTTTGCGCGCGCTCAGACTCGCGTAACGCCCGCCCCCGCCTGCACTGCATTCTTCCAGGCGTCCTGCAGCGTGGGAAACCACGCCAGAACTACCCCACTCGTCCGATAGGCCAGGAACAGTCTAGAAGGACCAGCGCCTTATAAACGGCTGTACTGAACACGCTAATTCATTCCGTTGTCTCTGTACCGTCTGAAATAAAGCCTTCCTATCAGAACCGCTCTCGGCTTCTTCTGCCTATTAGTCGGGTCCGAATAAACTGGGCTATAACAAGTGGCAACGCAGGTGAGATCCAGTTGTTTGGTACGGAATATAACAACTGGCAGCACAAACGAACACAATATGTTTAGCCCAGCACATGTCCTGAAGATCTTGGAGGCACGGCATGTCAGTTTCATGACTCTCATGGCAGAGATGCGAAGCTGCAACTTGAACCCGGCAGGTGTTAGCGATGTACCGAAGTGGCTAGAGGACACGCTGGACGACTGGCTTGAAGCGGCAACAACATAAGCGATAGCAACCATAATATCAGAGGAAACTGCTGCAACCACAGCCACAGAGGCAGAAGAGGCAGTGACTGAGGCAACAGAAGCAGAGCAGGAAAAGGAGGCAATGAAAACAGAAACTGGGGCAGCTGCCACAGAATCAAAGGAAACAGCAAACGAGATAACAGTAACAAAAGGGACAGAGGTAGCTGCAGCAAGAGCAGGGGAAGCAGAAACCGAGGCATTTACGACAGAAGCGGGGGCAGCTTCAAAAGAACCAGAAGAAGTAGCAGCAGCAGGAAGAACAGTACAAGAGTCAGCAACGGAAGCGACAGATGTAGCTGCAACAGAAGCCGAAGAAGCAACAACAAAGGCAGCAGCATCAGGAATTACGGCATAAGAATCAGCAACAAAAGTAGCAGAGGAAGCTGCAACGGAAGCAGAGGAAACTGCAACTGAAGCGGCAGAGGCAGCTGTAGCAGAAGCAGAAAGAGCAGTAACAACGGCAGCAGTAGCAGCAGGAACAGAGCTGGCAGATGCTGCTGAGAACACGGACGAACAAATGGCACTCGAAATGCTAGATGACACATTTGAGGCCCCGACACACAAGTCAGGTCGCCGAGGAGCACTATTGACGAAGCACCTCATGATCGAACCAAGAAGGCAGATGTGGGACCCAGGCGTCCGAAAAAAGCATAGAAAAACACCAACGCCATGTAAAATAATCCTGGATCCGACAAGGAGAAAATATGAGCTGCACTTTTTAAAAGCGGGAGGTGTTCTGGGGGCGAGAAGTGCACGCTATCTGAGTCACGGCCGCAAGCCGTTTGCGTGCGCCGAGAGCTCACGTAACGCCCGCCCCCGCCTGCACTGCATTGATCCAGGCGTCCCGCAGCGTGGAAAACCACGCCAGAACTACGCCTCGTCCGATAGGCCAGGAACAGTAGAAGGACCAGCGCCTTATAAAAGGCTGTACTGAACACGCTAATTCATCTCGTTGTCTCTGTACCGTCTGAAATAAAGCCCTCCTATCAGAACCGCTCTCGGCTTCTTCTGCCTATTAGTCGGGTCCGAACAAACTGGGCTGTAACAAGTGGCGACGCAATGGCCGACAAACAAGACGCGGGATTAAAAGAACCGCTGGTTGTTGCTTTGTTTCAAGACCTGATTTTGTTGAACTGGATTGTTTAAGAAGATTGTGCGCAACGGGTGTAGTCTGGTAGAACCGAAGACTACACCCAGTTCAAAAAGACTGGCTGCGCAGTAATTGCCTTGAAGCAAAACTGAGGTCGCATCGGCTGCGCAGAGCACTTTGACTGCGACTCCCATAAATAGCCTGTAGTTTGCTATATTGCGTGTACCACATATGGCGCACGTCGCAGTCAAGGTGTTAAGTATTGTTATACGAGTGTTTGTGACACAATGTAGACGGAAGCTTCAGTTCAACGTCCACGACTGCTCCTAATTTCGGCCCAAGCTGATTGTCAGGCTTCGGCAATCAACTGGCTTTTTATGATTCAAACTCCGACTTGAACATGGTTTGTCACATTTAATGATAGGCGTTAGGTCGTGTACCACTCGAGTAGTCGGCCCCTGCCTCCGCGTCCACCCGTTGTCGTTTCGACTTTGTCTTATCACCAGAAAATGGTGTGTAATTGTTAAACCACTACCAACTTCTTGCGCTATTCATGGCTGCGCCCGCATCGTTATGACAGTGATGTACTTCGTCTTTCATAATGGCTAAAACAACCATTTATACCACATCCGTAATTCCTAATAAGGTTGCTGTTTGAATTCTTACAAGATAGCAAAAAGGCCTCTTCTTATTTCGTCCTAGATGTGTCATGTGTTTAGACCCCATTTCATAAACTGCAGACACCAGATATGCGTGTCTTCCCTTTGCACCGAAATTCTTGTCAATATCAATGCAGTGGACTCGATTGACGTACCTATACGTGGCAGTTCATTCATCTCCTCTTTTGACTTAGAGTCGTCAGTGTCATCCTCTCACTCGTTTTCGAGTCTATGTACCTACGTTTCACTTTCTGGGGTTTATAACGTTTTCATAGACTCCCCTCCTGACACATTCGATTCATATGTAGAATTGAGTAAGAAAGAGCTTGTGTGTTATGACAGCAACCAAGGTCTTGCTAACAGTAACCCGACTATTCAGTCCCTTTTGTTGCCAATCATTTATGTCGTAAATCATAGGGCCTTCCATTTTTTCGCTTCCTTTCCGGGTCTCTACACGCATCATATTTTCCTACAGTCTGTCGCTGATTTCATTCTTTGAGAGCATTCTTAAAGCGGCCGAAATTGCTGGATAGGGCAGGGTTGCAAGTGGCCCTTTCTCCGTCTTAGTCAAATTCCTAGGCAGCTTAACGATCGGTTTGAATTAGTAGGGTTAGGTTTCATGACGAAGTTAGGACGCGAAAAATAAATTTAGTGCAGAATCACCCCAGTGCGGAAAAGACTTATATCCTAGATCTACTAAACACTGAAGTGTGGACTATCACACAACCAGCGATGAACCTCCACGAAACACTGACTGCAGTTACGGTCTAGTAGCATGACCTAACGGTCGCTCTTAGACAGTTCCGCTTTTCTCTGAAAAAAAATACAACCTCGCCTTTCCTAACTGATGGCGTCCAGTCTTGGGAACCGTTCTTAATTGTTGTTTAATCCAAAGCGGACGTTTGCCTTGCACGTCAAGTTCGTCTCGCTGCCGGCAATGTCGATTGCAAACCGTAAGTAGCATCCACACGCGGGTGGTTTTGGGTCCTGCGGCAGCATTCGTAAAGCAGAATTGCCAACGAAAATTTTTGCCTTCCTCTCTTAAGGTCACACCTCTTTTTTTCTGTTAGGCCTCATTTTTTTTCGCACTTCATGCGCACGCCGTGGACCTTAACGTTTATCCTACCTTTCTTGCGCTGCCCAGCCAACCGTACCGCTTATCTTTTTAAAGTTTCCTATTTCTGGACCGATTTTCATTTGTTGTTCGTCGGCATGATTTTATTTCAATGCACAACACTTTTACTAGCTTTCTGAATTTCACCCATGAGTAATACTGCTAACATTATGCTTCAACAAATGTGAACAAGTATGCCCTTTTTTATAACTGCGTCCATACTGGTGAGTTCTATTGAAAATGCTGCGATCGTTTGATCCGTAGGGAAATAAAGCACTTGTCCGGATGATGTCTAGTCAGATTAACCCTTCATGCAGCATAATGCAGGCAAAAATAGTCCTTTCTAAACGTTTCAGGACAAAATGTACTGTTTCAGAGAACCGTGCCTTACTAAAATGTTCTCCATAAGCCAAAATGATGTGTTCTTTCATCTACCACATTTTAACCCGCTAAGAATGTTTGAGAAAGTTAAATGATTGATTGAACAGAAGATGCTATCAGTGTAAAATGATTTACAGTGGATGGACTATCTCATGCAATCCTACAATTTTTACAAGTAACTATCTTTTACTCAAACGCAGCCCAAGTTGTGGCTCCCAAAGTCCTACAGCAATAAAGTTATGATCGTTCTTCACAATAGGGCATATTATGATTTATGAAGAAATATAACGTTTTATAGAAACACCAGCTTCTTTAACAAAGTGGAAAATTCCGAAATAGTGGAAATCGGGCGTACTAGGTAAACTTAAGTTTTACATGTAGAGGAAATCCGTTCATGCAAAACCACTGAGTAAATAAAGCAGCACAAGTAAAATTACGTTTGAAAATGTTCGTTTTGTTAAGTTTTCGAATAAAAATGCTTCCATATTGCGTGCAATATAGTGTATGGCTGTTACCGAAGAGCCTAAATTTCGAGTATGTTTTCTAACACGTTTTCACGGGAATTGCTAGTTGTTTCTTTCGTTTATGCATCGCTGGACTTGTAATGTACTAAGGCAACCACATTTTCGCTTGATATGCCCCATTGGGAGATCACAGGAGTAAGATATTGCTTAAGCTCCTTTGCGGACATGCCGGTCAGCGACTGATAAATTTAAATATAATTGTCGGGAACAATTGTAAACGTACCATTTTTTGCACACTAAGAGTAATTGCCTTTTGCCAAATTTTTTGTAATTATTTCGATATTTCTATTACGAAGAGGTTCAAATCTTCCATGGAATTGTAATTAAGACTTTACGATTTTCATTGGCTTTAGTCAATTGGCCATAAATAATGAGTATATTCTATGTGCTTGCCAAAACCTTCAAAATAAGGTATATCTCTAAAACTTTTACATAAATAACCAGCTTTTAAACATTTTTTCTCATGTAGCTGTCTTTGTGTGTCATAGTTTCAGAACCATCCAATCATGTGAACTCATTGCCGAGAAAAATAAACTTCTACTACAAAAGTTGCGAATAAATCTGCTCAAGGTTGATTTCGAAAAATTCTACAGCAAGTAAACTCTTAAAAAAGCTTTACTTATATATTTTGGCGTCTGATGTCTGCGTACTTTTTATTTTTTTTGATGATTAAGTCAAGGTCAGAATGTGAAATTTTGGCCAGTAGAGTGATTTCCCTAACAATTAAGGATATTTCTTCGGTTATAAATGAAAGAGCTACCTGTTTTATCTAAAACGGAACAGTTTTCAGCATATTTGGTTACTTCTAGACTAAGTTCTACAATAACAAATACAAAGTAGAGTGGCAATAATATCAATGGCGATTTTTGAAAAAAAAAAACTGTTTCGAAATCTCCCGTGACAACTCTGTCAAATGTTTGCTCTGTTAACTGTCTCCAACTTCATACCGATTTAATTAATTTGGTTGACATATACTAGTAAAGTTCGCAAACGCATTCCTTGCCTGTAACCTTTCAAATATAAAATATGAATTTAATGTGGAGTAATGCAAAGAACAACCTCAAAAGTTCATTACTCAATTTTATGGCACGAAACTTGGTCGATTTGCAAAATATGAATTTTCAAACTTATTTTGCTCTTCTGTTCCCAAAAGTAATGCGCTATCTCCTAATTACACTAACCTCAATTTCATGGATGCAAAACAAAATTTTTCGTTTTGTGAAGAGATATAATTAAACAGTTTCTGCTCTTCATGAATGTTCTTCTATAGTGCAACATACACACACAAGAAATTCTTTTCCGCAGCGTTTAATAGCATAGAAAATTCCCCGGATATCAACAAACGCTGGATTTCGCCCATTTTCGCCTCTTTTTTCTCCCAGCATTCTGATCTGAACGTAATTACATTCTAGTAAACAACATTTTCGACCCAGTTCAACCCAATGAGTTAACTAAACAACCTCAAGTGTGCTTCAAATCCTCAAATCCCCAACCTTGCATCAGATATGAAAACTACTGTATTTGTCTCATGCTCGTGTCCATCGTGTGCATCGGTTTTTTCCCGCCATGTCTTTATGTGCGCACGCGTTTTTGCGTAGGTAGCCAGCTGGCTTTGATGATAATGGGGAGGGGGTAAGGGGCTGTCAGCCTTCTGTCGTCTACAAAAGCGATGAAGGCGGGTTACCTGGGAAAGGAGGGTTACCCGTTAGCCAAGCTGCATGCTACCTGGCGCGTCCACGGGTGGCGGATAGTTGCGCAGCCTTCCGTGAAGGTTAGCTGCGAAATAAGCAGGCTCCCGGGTCTGGCGAATAAGCATTCGCGGACGCAGCAGCGACAGTGTTACCAGGGCGCGGTGGGCTGAGGTTTGGCGCACTGACTGCCTTATAAAATGCCGCAAGGCCCAATGACGACACTGTGACAGGGCAAGCGTGAACCGCCATTAAATAGGTTTGCTTGCCACCAACACCACTACCTTGTGGTTAGGTTATTGAGCCAAAGTGCTAGAGGAGACAACCTCGAACAAAGAATCCGAGCGGCCGTTGGGGACCTGCCTGTATTAAAAATTCCCAAGAAACCTTATGATGTCTCCTTACTACGACCACTGTTATGGCCTCCGCGGGAACCGACGCGCTCGCAACCCTTGTCCAGTGGTGTGGGCGAATAATGTGCAAGCTGGACTGCTAAACAAAAACGGACGCTTGGTATTGGATGCTGGAATGTGCGAACATTTCTGGAACCTGGTAGTCAAAGTCTGACAGCGCACAGTCTCCATGAATATCACGTGGATGTTTGTTGCTTGTCAGAGGTCTTACTCCTCGACTCAGACGCCCGAGAAATCAAAATCCCGGGGGTTGATTCTCATTTCACCTTGTATCACAGCGGTTCGAGTGACTCATCTGGTAGACACGGTGTGGCTATTGCCCTCTCGGAAGAAGCTAACCGTGCACTACTAGCATGGGAACCAGTCAGCGACCGAATGGCCTATGTTCGAATAAAAGGCAATTTTGCGAACATCTCGGTCGTATCTGTGTATGCACCTACGTCGGCGGCTGAACAGCAAGAGAAAGATAATTTCTACTTGCTGTCGCAGGAGCTAGCCGAACGACTCCCTCGCCGAGATCTGCTTATTGTTGCCGGGGCCTGAAATGGCCGGACTGGGCCCGGGGACCCGACAAACAGCCACCTTCTTGGTCGTTTTGGGCTTGGCTCTCGAACGGACAATGGTGAGAGGATGCTGCAGTTTGCCGAACAGAACCGATTGTTTGTTACCAACACATGCTTTTAGCACCGTCACAAACATCTACTGACTTGGCATTCGAACGATGGCCAGTCAGATCGATTACATTCTAGTTGGTTCACAGTTTCACAGCTGGGTCCACGATAGCAGGTCGATGTAAGGTGCCGAAACTGGGAACGTCCATGGGTCTGACCATGTTCGCGTTCGCACGCGCCTGAAGGTTCATCTCTCATCTGTGCCCAAACTGCCACGTGCGAGACGCCTTGATGTCGCACAGCTCCGGCAAACCAACACTACCGAGGCTCTTAGCACAGAAATCCAGTCCCGTCTTATGACCCAGGCTGACAATGAGGGTAGTAGCAAGTGGCCATCACTGAATACATCCATCTATGGGGCAGCTGAGAAGATTCTCAGATTCACTCAGCGGTGCTGCAGTGACTGGATCAGCGGAAGAACCCTGCAGCTATCGGCCGAGACGACTCGAGCCAGGCCCTGATACGATGCCTCCTTCCGCCAACTTCGAAAGCTGACAGCAAAGTCAGCTAGAGATGACCGGCAGAAGTATTGGTCCGAAACGGCGACTTCTATGGAGCAGGCTTCTACTGTTGGTGACACCCGAAAATTGCACCAAATCATACGCCAGGTTAGTGGTAAGCCCCCAACACTGTGATTCTTTCGCGATGTGAATGGAGGATTTATTGCCGACAACTCGGCCAAGGTCGATCACCGGCGTGAACACTTGGAGCACCTACTCAACTTTGACGTCAACCCGTCGTGTGACATCCCTTCCGAAGACGAAGTTACCGATGCAATGTAGAGGCTACGCAACAACAAGGCGTGCGGAGAGGACGGTATTCATGCCGAAATCTACAAGTCCTGTGTCGACACCCTGGCTTCTCGGCTCCATGAAATGATTGTACAGGCGTGGCGAGAAGAGACCGTTCCCGATGACTGGGGCTCAGGTATCCTTGTACCTGTCCACAAGAAGGGAGATAAGACAAGATGCGAGAACTACCGTGGTATAAGTCTTATCGATGTTGCTGCAAAGATCTTCGCGGTTGTTCTTCTCAGGCGCTTCCAGTCTGTACGTGACTCCAGGACACGACCCAACCAAGCCGGATTCCGAGCTGGGCGTGGATGTGCGGATCAAATATTCACACTGAGGCGCACTCTAGAATTCCGCCATGGCTACCAACAACCGACGGTCGTTTGCTTAGTCGAATTTGCCGCCGCATTCGATTCCATCCATCGTGAGTCCCTGTGGCGAATAATGGAACTGGATGGAGTGCCGACCAAACTCATTGTGATGAATAAGGCCTACTATCGGTCTACCACCGCACGAGTCCTGGTCCACAACAATCTCTCTCAGTCGTTTGATATCCGGCCTGGTGTCCGACAGGGCTGCGTCCTTTCGCCCATACTGTTTAACTACGTCATTGACTGGATTCTCGGCAAAGCCCTGCATGAAGAGGGCGGTGTTGAACTTGCACCCGGACGCCGACTAACTGATCTTGACTACGCCGATGATATTGCGCTGTTAGCCTCAAACTTTGATGGTCTACAGTCAGTAGTGGCGCGGTTAAATGAGATCGCTATGTCGGTAGGCATGTCCATAAATTCCGGAAAGACGAAGTTGTTCTCGAGCTGCATCCCTGCCCAGGAAAAGGCACTCCTGGGGATTAATGGCCATCAACTTGAAGAAGTAGACAGCTTTAAATACCTCGGGGCGAGGCTGCTACCGAATGGGCAGAGCAAGGACGACATTGTCTTCCGTATCGATGCTGCTCGCTGGGTTTTCTCAATCCTTCGAAAGCGTCTATGGATCAGACGTGACATCTCCATCGCCACGAAGATTCGTGTGTACCGTGCATGCATCCGTTCAGTCCTCCTCTATGGATGTGAATGCTGGGCTGTGCGCGCTGAAGATGAGCGAAGACTGGAGGTCTTTGACCACTGGTGCCTGAGGACGATCCTGCGAGTTAAGTATAGCGACTTCATCTCACATGAGACAGTCCGCATCCGCTGTGATCGTATCACGAGGATATCTCAGGCCATTCAAGAAAGGCGACTGAGGTGGTTTGGATACGTTCTCCGTCGTCCGCCCCACGAGCTTACCTATGCTGCCCTCGACCCGGCACCGCAGCCCACCTTGAAACGTCGAAGAGGAGGGCAACTGAAGACTTGGCTAGACACCGTCCGTCAAGACATGGAAGCAGTTCTTGGACCTTCTATCTTCGGTCTCCGTCGCTGGAGAAGGGACTGGATGGAGCTTTCCAGATCCGCTGTCGCCAATCGCCATGCATGGAGAGGTACCGTTCGTGACATCATTGAGGCCGGCTATATCAGGCATGATCACAGCCATAACAAGTACAAGAACTGCTTACTGATGGGGGTCTTCATGTCACGGAATCCGTGTGCTAAGAAAGAATCGCCTACTTGATTAATTGTGTCTTACCTCTGTAAGACCATTATTCTGAGCACAGTTTGCGGGTGTGCCCTTCTGCTGCTTATCACCGCCGATAATTACTGCATATTCTTTTCTAACGTACAAGGTGTCGTGTCTATTTTAGGCTTAGTGGGTCTCCTGCATTTTTGGGAATTTAATCTAACCCTCTCGCAGTTGAATTAATGCTGGCCCAGACATGTGAATTATACTTTATGTTCAACAATTATGGCATTTGTTAAGGTAGCTTATGAGAAGGCTCCAAATTGTGGGATAACTCGGTCCTCAAGATGGAGAGTCCGGCTGTATGGAAGGCCTCCTTTATATGGACCCTGTGACACTTTCACTCAGTTGTGATCTGGGTCGTCTCTTGTTCGTGTGAAATATTGATCCAAATCTATCGCGGACCAGGTGTGGGGCACGCGTGACAGACGAGTGGTTCTACCCTGTCGACCACTGCGTCCGATGCCGCTTACGGTTTTCTCGGCTGTGTCTTGATACCGGCGCAGTGGAACGAGGGTGGAGGGAGTGCGGTTGTTGCCTTGCATGTTTGCTTTCGATATAGACGAATTCAAGCGCAAGTCACCGTCCCTGCTATGTGCCTGCTATGTGGCACGCGGTAGACGCCGTAGGTCACTGGCGGTTTACCGTAGCCCAACAGAACGCTCCCATCGGTCAAACGTTTGTCCTACAGGTTATTCGGAAAGCTATTGTCATTTATTTAGTAAGCGGAAAGCCGCACGCACAGAATTGAGAGTTTATGCCTCAAACTAGGAACCCGTCTCATTTCGGAGACTCTGTACTAATTTCTACGAATCATGCTTCGATAACGTGTACGTTATATAGCATTTTGCTCAAGTTCACTTGTATTAATGGGCGGGAGATGCTTTTTTCTGCATTTTATCGGAATCTCTCGTGTGGAGCTATTTATTTCCAATGGAAATGGCCTGTTTTAAACAGTCTATTATTCCTTATGATTTTGTAGACGATTTTAAGTGTTTAGCGTTACTGATAGACTAGAATTGACACAGCGAGCATTGATTAACGAAATCGTTTGGTAATTGCGTTTCTTAACGAATGTAACGTTACCATTTGGGCTCTTCGTACTGAAATGAAGTGGACAACTTTATGGTGCCTAGGCTTACTTCGGATTCTCATCCAGGAAATCTACTTCCGAGAACTGGTCAGTTCACGCATACCGAAAGCCTTATGCAACAGCTCTACCTTTTTCTTACATTCCCTATAGTCAGCAAACTCAGCCTAGCCGTCTTCGTTAGAACTTAATCCTTTTTTGAAAGTGATTCAGCGCTTTCTGTTTTCTTATCGCCAACTGTATTGTCTTGTTACTAGGAGCATTTTCAAGTTCTAACTGGACCCTCGCTTTCACCATCGACGCCCAACGCGGAATCCACCTCTTCGTCGCAGGCTGAGGAAGCCATTTCGCGAATGAAGTCAATTTTTATTGGCGGTAATCAACAAAACTGTGATTCCCGGTCAGTGGATTATGAAGCGTCTGGCGGTAGTGTTGCTGCAAATGGCGGTCACAGAAATCGGCGGACCCTGAAGTCCTCCGCGGCTGCGTCGGCCCCTAAATCTGCCGGAAGGACGAGCAGCAATCAACGCGATCGACACCCTATTCGTCGTTGGTCCTTCTTCGTTCCCGGCTTCCTGAAACTGGATCTTGTCTACTGCCGATCAAATCCGTCAAACGGCGTTTCTTCGTCTGCCGTTAACAGCAACATGGCGCAATCCTCCGGGTTGACTGTCGCCGCGTCTCCAGACTCCGCTGCAGAGGCACTTGTCAAGGGCACCGCCTGGGAGACTCCCCCCTCATCCATCCCGCTGCATGTCAATGCTCTGGTCACTGTACAGGTTTGTCATCACTTTTCCTAGGTGTGCGCTTTGCTCAACGCACGGCAATCGTATTCCTGTTTCATTTCATTTTTTGCAGTGCAACCCACTGCCATCACCCTTTTCTTTGCGCATCGATTCAACTACATTGTGGCTTACAATCCTAGTCAGACATATGGGTGCTTTAACGCACTATGCAGCCAGTAGTGGAGGCACGAAGTGTTTGTTATAACTGCAGGTTTTTGTTTCAAGCTGAAATTAACTTCTGTGAAATATTTATTTGACGCCAATTCTGCCACACGACGGTACCGCGACTGCCCTGATTTTTTGTTTGCACTTTATGGCGAAAACATTTCTGGGCGTGAACATAGTGGAAGCCCTCTGTGTCACACATACGTGGTTTGCCGTCTTTGATGGTCTTTGCTGCTTAGGCATTTCGGTAATAAACGACTGCCTGTCTGCCAAAATTTGTAATTTTGCGTTATATGCGCCCATGCTTGGTCGACTTCCAATAATTGCAGGGATAACACATTATTTTTGCAGTTGCTTCTTGCGTGTTACACGCATGTAGTCCATTACTTCCAAAACTCCCCGGCCTTCGGCTAATGCGGTCAAAAATAAGTTTCTTATTTTTAAGTTGGTTTGGCTGATTTGGTTAATTTAGTTGACCCGATTGTGAAAAACTCGCGGCATTCGGTGGGATTCGAACCCGCATAGGAAGGAGGCCTTTTACGCAAGCAAATGCTCTACCTACTTGAGCTACGAATGTCGCGCTTCGCACCGTGAGTTTAATCACACTTGGATCGATATTACCTGCCTAAATTAACCAAATCTGCCAAACCAACTTAATAATTAAGTCAGCCTAGTAGTCATTCTGGTGGATTCAAGATGATTGCTTAGGAAATCCTGCTTGTGCAGTCAACTTGCTGTCCCGTATTGTTGGATTCCATATGAGCGGCAAAGTTGGGTGGGTAATATCGATCCAAGTGTGATTAAACTCACGATGTGAAGCGCGATATTCGTAGCTCAAGTAGGTAGAGCGTTGGCTTGGCTAAAAGGCCACTTCTATGCGGGTTCGAATCCCGCCGAATGCCATGAGTTTTTTTCACAATTGGGTCAACTAACAAGTTTCTTATTTTGTCTCTGTTCCTGTATTTTTCTTCCCAAAAAGATATCAAAATCTAGTTTACTACTGACCACTCTAATTGACCACCGACATCACCTGCTAGCTTCTATGATTGCCTTTTTTCCGTTTCTATCATCCAACAGAGTTTAAAGCAGCTTCTGACGCAGAGAATTTTCCTCGCCTCACTGGTCTCCTCCTGCTCATCTGGAGCTCGGGTCTCCGAAGCCACCGCTGATCGTTCCTCCAGCATACCTACCGCCGTTTTCCCCCCACCGCACCCATTGGCCTTCTTACAGAAGCATGGAACTCCCTGCCGAAGGCCGCGCCACCAGGAGGCCTCGGGCAATAGTGACCAGCCTATTGACGTTTCCGACTCTGACTGTGACTCCCACAATTCCACCATAATCGGCGATGCGGAGGAAGAGGAGGGGGAGGAATTGGCATCCTCCGCAGGACGGCCAGAGCCCAGCTCTTCGCAATCCCGTGCCAGCACACATCACAGCCAAGTCAGATCTGTACAGAAGCATGAAGGCAACGCCTTACGGAGGTGTCAGATCACTTACTCCTTACGTCAGACCGATAGGGAACATTCTCACCAACCGCCCACTGCGGCCGTCTATCCGGATCAGCAGGCACATCCTGTAGAATCCGTGGAAATGGCTGCTGATGCAGCCGCAGCTGTCAGTGTTCGTAGTCTGCGCCACCAGAAGACTGTGCCTTCCTCTAATCAGAAACCGTGTGAGAGTGGCACCGTTGTCTACAGCAACCCTGCGACCGCAAATGGAGTGGATGGTGCTGGAGTGCAGTCTGCCTCCGACAAGCGTCATTCCAGCGTCCTAGAGGGAAAATCAGGGGGTGATATCGTGCCAGCAAAGGCAACCGCTGGACTCCGGCCTTCCAGTGGCCTTCGGCGTACTGGTTTCGATGCCAGTAGCAGCAGCAGGAGTAATCCGGAGAAATCAGTGCCTCAGGTTAGTTTGGAAACCCAGTTCGAAGTATACAGGCGTGTTCCAGGAAGCACTTCAGAAGAGAAAAATGTGATCCCTAGAGCATGGTGATTGTTGGCCTGGTATTTCGGGACCTCTCTTGAACCCATCATCACAGACATTTGCAGAGAATGGTAATGAGTGGCCACTAGTTGCCGGGCCAGCACACGCCTACTGTGGTTGGTAGTCATGTTCATCGCTGGGGGTCGCAGTTAGTGCGAGGATTGTTTTTGATCCATATTCGAGTCGTTAATTGCCCTGATTATGTTACCGTTGTCTGCTCTTGGCGTGATAATTACTTAGCAAGTTGGCTTGCTGTCCCCTGGACTGCTGGTCACCCGCACCGTCCCCGCATGTCTGGTAATTTTTCCCAGGCCACATCGCAGGACAGAATGTGGAGCCGCGAGGTCATTGTTCTTATAAGTCGACCGGGGGTCCGAGAACCATGACTTAGGTAGATCCCGATGGGTTGACTAGATATCCTGGAACGTCAGACGCGAGTATAGACAATGTTCCCGCGATCTCACCTTTTTCTGAGACATTTTGTTCAAGCTGTTTTCCTACACGCTTTTGGGACAGCAAATGCATGGCTTACAGCAGTACACCGATATTTCGCAATAGCTATTCATCTGCTGTTTCACTAAGCAAGCAGGTCACGGAAGACAAAATAGAAATCGCAAAACTCCTCTTCATAAATATTCAATGCACATGTCCACTTTTCACAACAATCTTGGTACGTGTATGTGCGATTATCATGTGTATTACCACCCAGTGCATAGCAATTCTATACAAACTGATCTCATAACAATTCTGCTTTACTCAAGACCACCTTTATTCACGACTACCTCCTGAAAGGCGACTTGTGTAAGTCAGTGACGATGGAATAGGAGGCTGCTTGATAAGTATCGGCTAATTTAATTGGCATTATTTAACTCGGTTCATTTGATTGACTGATTTTCAGGACACAAAAAATTCCGTTCTCATATATTGGATCACTCAGTTGTCCACGTACGTGCATTGCCTAAAGTGGCTTCACACTAGTCGCTTACGCGCCACTCCTATGCATTCACAGGTACGCATACGAGTTTAAACCGAAACTTCCGTTCTGCAAGCTGATCTAGTCACCAATTTGACGCGAGTGTTTCTGCACATTTTAGCCTAATATATCCCACCGCCGATTAAAATCCACCTGCTGACTAAGCCAATTGCAGTTTTTCGACAACAAAGGTAATGGCGCAAGTACTAGAATTGCAGTGTGGGTTGAAACTCGTGCTAACTCATTTGCTAAGGATTGATAGTCGCTTGGGAACGAAAAAACTCACCTTCCGCTTTATAATCAAGAATTTTTCACGATAGTTAATTACTTTGAGGCACCGTTCTAAGCTTTTGAATGTAAAAAAGGGCGCCCGAATATATGCTAATATTTTGCGAAATCGATTAGCCTTCTGCCTGTTCTGAGTATAGATTGCGTTTTAGCGGAAACTGTATTTTACAAAAAGTATCTTGCCACATACTGTAGGTTTATGGAGATTGCTTCTTCCCTTCGCGCGCAAGATACAATGTATACATTTTTTGTGTACGGTCCAGAATCTTTCATGCGGTAAAACGCAATGTGACAAAAACAATTTTTAGTGCATTTTATGGCAAAACTTCAGAAATTGACAAAAACCTGTTTAAAACAGAAATCTTTCCTTGTTTATGGAAAACAGTGCGATTCCTGAAACTTATCTTAACCTGATTTTAATTAACTCAAAACTGAATTTTCCAGTTCTAGAAGGATGCATTTAAACTTTTCTTGCTTGTATTGGTGATCTCTTATAAACGCACAACGCATAAACATGATTCTGTTTGGCATAGGCAATTTGTTTGATATCCGGCAACCTCCAACTTCTCCGAAATTCTGCTAGTCTCCCCTCAATAACCTCAATTAAAAAGGCCATTTTCTCCTACAGAAAAGCGTTCTCAGGGTCGAATTCACTCATAGGATCAAAATAAGGAGGCCAACTGAATGCTAAAATTACCATCTCCAATTTTGATCACGACCTTGCATGAGTTAGCTATTCTACTGTAGTAGTATTCTGACTTTTGGTCGATTGTCTTTTGGCATGCATGAACTTGATGCATTTTGTGAATATAACGTTCAAGACGGGAAACATCTTATTACGTCCGCGGGAGCTCAAGTCATAGTTTGTTATGCCTGAGGGGAGTACTTCAATTTTTGAGAAGGTAGGCCTGGGGGCTTGTTAGAAACTAATGGATTAATCCGTTTGGCCTACTGTCATTACCTGTACCTTTGCTACCTACAAAGGACGGCCCTACTACTCTGTGGGCACCCTAGACTTCTGAATAGTATCGCGGAACCTCCTGTAAATTTGTTTTCGTGCAGGGGGCAGCGGTGCTACAAAAATATAGAGATCAGGAAATATTTTGGGCTGCTGCACTGGGATGCGCGTTTCGAAATACCTGAATAAGAGTTCTGTTAACATGGTTTGGAGAATTCCCGACTTTCATCAACGTAAGACTAGGTTTTCCAGTTCTGAAAGGGGTATATTTTAATATTTTCTTGCTTAACTAGTGATCTCCTATAGCAAAACAAATAAAAATAAAGGGTTTCATTCTGTCATAGACAATTTTTTCGTTATCCGGCAACATCCAATTTCGCCAGATTTCTTTACTAAAAGGTTTTGTTTGGAATCAAATCAACTCACCAGATCAAAATAACGTGACCAACTCTATGCTAAAACTACCAACTCCAATTTCTATCAAGACTTTGCATGATTTAGCCCACCTACTACTGTGTATGTCGCGGCGTTTTGTACCCCGTTGCATTCTTTGCATTACAGGCCCCAAGCCGTCCCAAGAGCATGTCGCTGTTGGCGGCCTTTGGTATGCTCCAGTTCACCTCCTCGGCTTCCGCCACCGCTGCTACTGCTGCTGCCTCCTCTGCGCCAGTCACATCCGCAACCGCCTCTTGGCGACATCGTTCCCTGCTGCCGGCTGCCGGCGCAGCCTCTGCTTCCAGCAGCAGCGGCAGTCGCTCCTTCACTACCACCAAGAATGATCACTCTTCATTGAAGCTGCACCAAGCCACCACCTCGCACGCCTCAAAGTGTGGCAAGAGCCAACATCAGTCCCAGCAACAGCAACAACACCATCATCATCACTACCGCGGCGGTGGCGGTAGCAGCAGCAGCAGTCACAGCGTTGCCCATCACCGCTTTTTTGCTCCCACCGATTTGGACAGTCGGCTGACGCCCGTCTTCTACGTCAATGGTTATCGTATTCCATCCAACATGCCACTCTACCAGGCTGTACGTCGTTACAGTGATGTAATCCAGCAAAAGGTGTCTGCCCTCCAAACTGATGCCTTCTACTCCATGTCTGAACAGAGCAAGGAAGATGAAGTACGTTGACGTTCTGTCGGGCAACATTTTCTGGCATGAGTCTACGGTTGTTTTTTCGGTTTGTCAGAAAATATACCCAGCCCCTTCGGACAGTCGGCTAATGCGTAGAAAAGGACATAATGTAAGAGAGAGAGAGAGAGAAAGCGCTAGGCCGACACGGAAGAATCCATCCCCAAATCACTATCTGACGCGTTTCAGACTGTCAGGTTGTGCTAAAAGTCGTCGCTTGGGATATTTTCAATTGGATGAAGAATAAGTGTTGTCGGGCACCGGATCAACTTGTTTATTGTCCTGAGCTTTCGGGTTCTTGTGAGAATCCATCATCAGAGATAAAAGCGTCAACGAAGAACAAGCAACAGTTATCGGGGGCAGGAGCCAATCAACCCTTACAGGAGGTGGAAGGGGGGAGGGGACTCATAGATCACAAGTGTCGGCCGTGTGGATGTGCCTGCAAAGGGCGATGTATGCGTGCGCCAGCTCCTTGAGTTGTCATCCGGGCCTAGCACAATGAACAAATTGATCCGGTGCTCGACAGCACTTCTTCCTCATCCATGCAAATACCTGGAACGCGAAGGTTTGCATTCAGACTGCCAGCTAACAGGGTAACCTGACCCGTGACAGGACTCCGAGTCGGGCTGCAATAGCAGCTGGTTAATTTACGCTTAGTGCGTGTGGGAAATACAATCCGCACCCGAGGTTTTGTTTGGCACGCGTAGGTGGGCTACTTAGTTCAGTCACCGCGCCCTCGCCACTGTCTTCTCCTTGGCTCAGGGTGGATGAGATACAATAGACTGCGCCAGATGCTGCGCAGTCTGCCGGTGTTGCGGCCACTCTGCGGGTCCCGCAGTGCATCGCGGCATCGCTTGCGATGGTCTAACTGTTTAGTGCTGCGATTGGGTGTGGTTCACATCTGTTTATGAATTATTTTTCATCTGAGGTCGACTCATATAATGCTGCCGGAAATTAATTCTGTGCCTGTGAAGTAACCTTACACAGGAACTGTAGCGATCGAATTTTAGGCAACTGAGTGGTACCCAGTTAAATTTTACCCAATCCAGTTTTGGAGATTAAATGTAGTCGCAAATAGCGCTGTCACTTGAGCTGGCTGCATCTGGGTCAGCAACTTCAAGTGAACAAAAGCCTGGGAAAGGATCATATTTGGCGTAGTTGACAGTTCCTGGCGTTTCATTTTCCACTTTCGTGTCTACCTGGTTAACTATTTCTAAGTTTGGGTTGTGGCGATCGGTCGGGGTGTGTGTGTGTTTGCCGCGAACATACTAGCATTGTATCGGCTAATTCGTCTGTGTGTATTGATCGTCCCCAGAGTTTTGCTCCAAGACGCGGTCCAAACATCCGTTTCCAGCCTGCTGGTTGGCTGGCTAGTAGCCCTTGTTGGATCAGGAGTCCCGGCGGTGAGGAAGGGAAGTCGGAGCAGCATGGTCAAGAGGGGCTGCTCCGTCGTCGAAAACAGAGATGGAGAGGAGGGGAGATAGATCCACCGTAGGGAGGTTTGGTGTAGCAGACCTTGGCCACCGTATGGGCGGGTGGGAACGCGGTTGAAGACGCGTCTGGTGTGATTCCCCAGTCTGCTGGTAGACACGACTTGAGGGTAAATTCGTGCATCCTTGGTCGTGGGTCATCGGTGCGGAGCCTATGGCTCACTGGCAGCGCGTTTGCCTCACGTTCATCTGAGCCCGACGTTAGACTGCGGGTACTCCGAACAGTGAAGATTGAAATCTGACTGATTGATGACGGTAGCGGCGAATAAACCATAAGTGGTCATCCCAGTCCGTCTCCATCTTGGGTTTGGTAATGTATAAACCCTTTTAAAATCAGTTTATACCGTCAAGCTCAAGATTGCACAGTCTGTCACGTTTATTTCAGGTAGCCTAGGCTAATCCTCTTTTCCACCCCTACAGATAAATACTTGCATGTGGAAGTACATGCACACCATACACTATCGTCTGGAAGCCACATCGACTGCTGATTCTACCCCGCAGTGTTGGCCTGAGACGAAGGGTTCCACCTCGTATTGTCCACTTTCCTTCTGCACCGCTCCCACCGCCGCGGCATCCTCCTCTTCCTCCAACCGCAAATTCGGCACCTCCAAACTTTCCCCCACCTCTCTCTCCGCTGCCATCAACTGCCTCAAACGACCTCGACGCATCGGTGACCCGAACACTGGCAACAACACCACCACCACCACCAGCCCTTCCGACTCGGTCCCCTCACCTGATCCCTCAGCCCTCTCACCGCACAACGGCGCCGACTCCGCATCAGCGGTGGGACTCGCTAGTTCCCCGGTCCCCATCTGCAGGGAATCTCTCCTCTTCTCACACTTCTCGTCCCGACTCTGGCCTTGTTGCGTCTCCGGGCCGGCTGCTACGTCCGAACGCTCACCAGCCAGTGCTATGGAGGACGAGTGTCTCAACACCGTCCTAGTTCTGTTGCGTATCTTCAACGCAATTAGCGAGTTTGGTAACACGCTGGATGACCTCCTCCAACCCCACCCAATTCTGCAACCGGTTAGTGATTTCATAGTCTCCTTCACCTTCAATGTTACTGTTCTCTCTGAGAAAATATGTAAAACACAGACGGTAATATGCGGCTCGGAATGTGGTTGGTGCCCTCATTGTCACCAAGCGGGATGGTGTGTTAACGTTGCAAAATTACGACGATACCATCTTTCCGGGATTTCAATTTAAGATGTAGAAGAAAGGCATGAGATAGCCGAGCACAAGACAGCAGTGAAGAAGAACGGAGGCAGCCCACAAATCATAGTTATTTCCTATTCGGCATTGGTCAGAGTAATTAGCCGAGGAACATTGCTCCCGGTGATAGTACTGAATGGCCGAATTGCTGCGCAACTAGCGCCGGTAGCCATTGCTGGTGAGAAAATCGTAGCAGTTTTTTTGATTAAGACTCGGCAATGAAACTGTTATTGCGGTGGATGTGTCCATGTGCAGTGGTTGTGTGGACTGCCGCGTCGGTTATTGCAAAATTTCGGCGGCTCTGTTGTGACAGTCAGCTGCTCATGTGGACCCGACCTGTGAATGCTCTGTCCCCCAGGTGTTGTTTACCCCTGTTTCAATTTTTTCGGGCTACAACATTCGTATATTTCGTATGATCTTAAACTCCTGAGATCTTTATTGGACCCAATGAATATCCCCAAATATATAAAAGTTCGCTTTATTAATGGGATCACAAGATATTGTATTGCGTTCAAGGGATGGACAAAAGTCCACTATAAACCTTTTCGTTGGAAGTAGTGCCTTGTTGTAAGACGAGATATAAATAAGCGGGATGTTGTTTTTTCGAAATGCAGTTCTATGATACGACTGACGTTTTAACCTGCGGTTCAGGTAGTTACACGATTATATTCATTTTGCTGAGAACTATTAACCTCCTAGAGCATATCCAACTCATTTGGTATGAATTCCCACACTGCTTATGGATACGATGGTTTGTCTCACCCCTGTCCAAAGGGATTTTACCTATGACGCACTTTAACTTAACCAATCAGCCGACCAACTGTGTGGTGTCGACCTGGCGTCCGGCCGCAGTGTTAACGTGCCGCACTTTCGTATCCTTTCCACAGCCATGATCACTCGATCTCTTTTCCACACTCACGGCACGCCCTCTCTGGACGCTGCCGGGAAACCATTTGCTTGCATTCCTTAGCAGCCACATCACTCTTCCCCCCCAACCACTTGTTTCACCTTTTAGGATCAGTTCCGCAGCCATAAACTATCGGCCAAGGCCTCTCGCCAGCTCCAGGATGTTTTCTCCGTCCTCGCGGGAAACCTACCCGATTGGTTGGTCCAGCTCATGTCCACATGCCCCTTCCTCTTCCCCTTCTCCATCCGCCAGACCTTCTTCTACGTGCACAACTTTGACCGCGAACGCACAATCCTGCACTTACAGGTGGGCAGTGGGATGTTTTTTTAATTAAAGACTACAGTCTAAGCCAATTTTTCCGGTAACACCCTTGATCTGCATGCTCTATTTCTCCATTTCCTGTGACAGGACTCCACCGCCAACGGTGGCTCCGATTCAGACACCTCCTTCCTCTCGCCGTCCACGTCCTCCTCGCCTTTTGGTAATCTGGTGGCCGCACCCTCGTTCTCCGGTTTCAACTCGCACCAATTACCCTTATCCGTTCCCCCGGGCTCGGCTCTCCAATTGCTTGCGGACGTTGACACTGGTGGATGTGGCGGTGGCAGTGCCTCCGTGATCTCCCTTCTCACCTCCTCCCTGCTCGGCTCTACCACTGCATCTTCGCCAATACTCCTCCTGGGTTCACCCTCCTCATCAGAGACCGCGGTTGACGATGGCAACGCTGCCCTGGAGAGTTTACTAGAGTCAGCCGCCGCGTCCTCATCTATCGCCGGTGGTGGCGGTAGTATCGGTAGTCAACTCCAGCGCCATAAGGTTACCGTAGCACGCGATGCGAAGCGCCTTTTCCGACAGGCTGAAGCGACCTTTAACGAGCTGAAGGCCTCCCGCGCTGTCCTCGAGATCGCCTTTGACGGCGAAGTTGGTTTCGGTCTTGGGCCGACTCTGGAGTTCTACACGCTGATCAGCCATCACCTCATGACTGCGAGTTTGAACCTCTGGCATGGCCATGATGCTACCAGTGATGGCCACATTATTCCACCGCCTTCGGGTCTTTATCCTCGACCGTTGGCGAAGAATGCTCGCTCTTCGGTTGTGCGTGAAGTAAGTTACAGTTCTCAGAACCATTAGCAGTTCCGAGAATTTTCATTTCCTATACTCACGGGTGACTTGTGTAAGATTACAAACCTTTTGCTGCTATCGCGTTCTACTTGATTGTCGTTTATGCTCAACCTGAGTGGACTGACACACACCCGCCATTTCCCTACCGCATGGCAGAGTACTGACGTTCATTTTTTTCAAACTCCTGCCAAGTGTTGTGAAACACCGTCTGCGAATTCTTCGCGTCAGTAGTTAGTGTAACATACGACAGGAGAAATTTGGAGTTGTCATTTCTGGCATATCAAACAGCCGCCCCCTCTTTATAAACCTGAGATCTACCCTACTTACGGCATCATTTTAGTCATGCAGATACGCAGTCGGCCATGTGCATAGTTTTGTCCTGCAGGTGCGCCTGCTGTTGGCCATTTAAATATGGGCGTTGACACCTACTTTGTGAACAACAATGTTCCTGAAAGGATCAATATTCCGCTAAAGTGTACTACAACCAAAACCAAAGGCAGCAAACTTACGCAACCGATGGACAGAGTTTTTCTTTAGATTGGGCGAATAAATATTCTCGCATCTTTCCATAGATACAAAGCGAAGTCTTGGTAAAGCAAATCAAACACAAAGCAAGGCAAATAAACACCTGCTCCCAGAGAACGCTTTACCGTCTTCTATTCAATTACCTGGACCTCACATCTTTTCGACTATTCAAATATATATATATATATGTAATTGATTAAAAAGTAAAGTTTTTTAGGAACGAATAACTTTTATTTGAGCCTGATCCACCAGTTCGCAGTCCGAAAAACAGTTAACTTACATTGACACCTAAAAAAGTGTATATGGTTGACTAGACTGTAAGCCAATGAGCGTCAGCTGCGTTTTATTATCCCGTCCATCTAACCCTGTGTAGTTTTCATCTGAATCGATATGCCCGTTAATCCATGACCCCAGGTTTTCGTGATCCTTCCAATTTGGGCAGGCACCAATGATTTGTGTTACTTCCTATGCAATTTTGTGTCCAGTGTGCGCGTGGCAACCTGGTATAGGAGGTCTTGTTTCCTCATCGTTAATTGTATATATCTATATATGCGAACGAGAATGCATGAGGGATAGGAATAATTAGCAGGCATTAACAAGAAAACAGGAGACACGCTACAAGGTGGCTAATAAAGGAGAAAGGGAAGATGTTCTTTCTCTGTTTTGACAGCGGTATATCAATTGAGAGTATTTGAGGTAGCTTCTTTTGCCTCCATCCGTAATCTGTGTGTTCAAGATTTACCTCCACCGCGATTGTTGTTTTACAACAATATAAACTATCCAATTTTATCGACGTAAATTGCAATCTGCGGTGGTTATATTTTAATCTTACGTTATATTATTTTCTAATCTCCCACCGGCACTTATCCGTCAGTTTTCGGGAAGTTGTAGTCAACCTCACGGCAACTTTGCATGACGTGTAAAGCCATCGTACTCTTTTTTAAACGAAATTGACTACTTTGTAGTGGATAATATAGTACTTCTGTTACTTGTTTTGGAGAGGTTGCACCTTTGAATCTATCCTTTCTGAAAGTTCACGCCTTGCCGATTTTCTTCTCCAGGTCCGTTCCAAATTCTTCTTCCTCGGTCAACTCATGGCACGCTCTCTGCTCGACTGGCGCCAGCTTGATCTGCCCTTCTCGCTCACCTTCTTCAAGTGGTTCCTCTACGTCTCCGTACCCGAGGACCTGAACTTGGCCGCAAATCCTGCAGGTGTCACCGCGGCCGACATCGCTTTTGTAGACCCTGACTTTGCTCGCCACTACCAAAGCCTCATGCGAATGAACCGACGGCGACAGAACCTGCTTGAGATCCTGTCGCAGCATCATCAGCCGATCCCAGCTGGGCGCACGTTGAGGACGGATGATGGTAGTCACTCGCATCTTCACCAGAGTCAGTCTCGAGTACGCAAAGAGCTGCAGGTCCTGGATTCGGAAATTGATGACCTCTGCCTATCCTTCGTGCTTCCGGGGTATCAGGTAAGGCATTTCATTCAGTGTGACAATCTTGCAGCTTCAAGAAGCGTGTATTTGATGCTGGAACTACGGAATTGTTGACCGGGCTCATCGCATGGCTTGTGGATAGAGGAGTTTGCTTGAAGGAAGGTTATATACGGATTTGTCTGGTACATAGTGACAAGTTAGTTTATGCGTGGAAGAAGTGGGCTGTTTGCCGAAACATTACCTTTATTCGCTTGATTTCTTGGATCCTACTCGAACCCACCACCATCATCAATCAGATTAGGTAATTCCTGCACACTTTGAGGCAGTTGCTATGCTACCGCATATCTATGACAGTTAACGGCTCCACCTTCATCGAAGATAGTTGCCCTTAGTACGACTTTTACTCGATAGCTAACATTTGAGTCGTTAGTTGCCGAAATTTACTCACTCTGGTTAGATATTGGCATGATTTTACTGGATGATCTGTTTCACGTATAGAGATGACGGGTTCAAGCGTTAACCTGAAGCGTCAAGTGACTGAAGTTCTTGTTCTTCTGAAGTGTTTCCTGAGATAGATATCTTCGCTTGCATAGACTTGACTAGGTTGGCGACGGGTTTAGTTGCCCGCATGTTCCAGGCAGATTTGCGTACGATTTCAGGGGGAGGAAACGGTATCTATTCCCGGTTCCAAACCCTTACCCAACTGAAGCTTAGCTCGAAGTCCCCTCTACCACCAGTGGCACCTATCTCCTTGTCCTATCGTAGAATAAGTGTTGCAAAAATATACGTTGATATAAACTGGGGCCACACGTACGTCAGTTGTCTAAGGTCTTCTCCCACCCCTGCACTGCAGTCTGTACAAAGTTTAAAACCTTCACAGGTAAACAAAAGTACTGCTGGACGCAATGACAGTCTGAATTTCTAGCTCGTCTGGATTTCTTGCCTACCATATTCTGCAGTTAGAATGGTTGCACTCATAGAAATTTGGAGTCAAAGTCGCCTATTGCAATTGTGCCGTATTCCACTAGCCCCACCCCACTCGACCAGCCCTCTGTGCTACTATTGGTCCATTCGTTTTACCCTCCCCCTTCTGAAATCTATATGCAAAAGCCTGTATGCGATCCCTCATGATTTGCACCGGGACGCCACTCAGGCCGACGTGTGCGTCCATTCTATTGCGTCTCTTTCGGCAAATCCTCCAGTTGCCAGTGCGAATAGTCTAACGCATCCATTATACCTGTCCATTTTAATTATCTCTTTCTTTCTCCCTCCGACCAGATTGAATTCTGCAAAAATGGCGCACAGACTGCTGTGACGGCCTCGAATCTCTCCGACTACCTGGCGCAGTGCGCCAACTGGCTGCTGGTGGAAGGCGTGCGTCGGCAGATGTTGGCCGTAATCGAGGGCTTCGATTCGGTCCTGCCGGGAGTACGCACGCAGACACTGGCTCGACTCTTCCGCCCCCATGAGTGTGAGGGTCTATTCTGCGGCGCCGAGCACGGACCGCCTGGCCGGCAGACAGCCAGTGGATGGGATGTAGAGAGTCTGATGAAGTCCTGCCTCTGTGATCATGGCTACACGCTGCAATCGAGGACTATTCAATTTCTCTTTGAGATACTTTCGGAGTTTGATGAGAAACAGAGGAGACTGTTTGTGCAGTTTACTACCGGCAGTCCTCGCTTACCGGTTGGAGGTAAGAATACCCGTTCGCTTTCCTTTCTGTGCTGCATTCTCATGTGAACGAATACTACTACTGGAGGTGTAGAAATGCATTTCTGTGGGGAAATCTCTCTAAGAAGCGACTAACCGGCATTAGCACCATGTTAGCATGTTCATTAACCACGGTATGTATGGTTTAAAATGCGTTTTACAGACTTAGGTATGTAAAGCTGGCTTTGACTAATGCTGAGGAATGACGACTGATAAGCTAAAAATGGTTATCCTGGTCTCCTTTGTTAGGGTGGCCTAACGAACAGCCTTAGCAAGCAGTTAACTTGCAAGCAAGTAGCTGCGCCTACGGCTATCGATCGGCCTACATGCGAGCGAACGCATCGTGCAGTCAGTCAATCGATAACTTGAAATTCAAACTAGTCAGCCGTTGAGTCACCAGCCAATCCTAGTGGCGACTATTTCAAGAACGGAGCTGGTTGGCTCAATGGACATGGTGTTATACGGTTTGTTGTCCTAAATACGTTGTACCCATCACACTCAAGGACTTCTGCTGTTGCACACTTCTTGTCGTGTTCTTCCTTTGGAGACTCACACAAGGCGTTATTGAGCGGTGATATCTTGGCCTGGGCTTCCGTTACAACATTCTTATCTTTGTCGTCATATGTGTGCATGCAGGAAAAGGTTACCGACAAGGAATCGGAGACTGAAATGGTCGTTCGTGGTTTATTAGCCGTCGTCAGGTAGCCTCAGCTAAGCCCAGGCTTTTCGGCACCTGAGCCTCGATCTCACGTTCCTTTTCTTGCAAAGCGTTAATAACTCCAACGACCTAGCTATTGCGCCGAGGGTTCTTGGTCCCGTTTTATTATGGTCACGTGACTAGTTATTAAAGACTGCGTCAAAAGCTCTACCAGCAAGTTGCGGGTCCGACTTCCAATGGGCTTTGACCTCTGTCACACGTTTGGGGCCTTTCAGCCTTTCGAAACCATTGGACCAGTGCGTGCCAATTTCTGTCCGCATATGTATATACAATGGTATATAGGTGCTCATTGATCGGTTAGGGAACTCACTCATCCCGTTAAGCTCGCTCTAGAGCCCAACCAGCAGCCGCTCAACCGCCTGCATGTTATACGCAACAATGCATTTCCGACAAAGACTAGGGTTGCTGACCGTTTCTGGCTTGTTAGCTGTCATATGCAACCTCGGCGTTAGTAGCCCCCGAGCTGCTAAACCGTGACCGTGTTAATTAGAAGTCCAACGTGCTAACCACTGCGCCACGGGTTCATTGCCTTGCCGATTTTGATCGGGAGTGTACAGCCAGGTAAATAGGCGTTCACCGATTGGTTACCGAACTAACTTGAAGCTCATCCCTGAGCCCTCGCAGGCACTTAAATGGCCGTGAGAAGTATATGCAGAGGTAGGTGCAAGTAACGACAGGCATATTTTTTGTTGCCCTTTTCTGAATTTTGTCATCCATCCCACCACCCCTCTTGTTCCCTCTAGGTTTCCGTTCTCTGAAACCACCCCTGAAAATTGTTATGAAGAAGGAGGCCGAAGACCGCGCTGACAATCATCTGCCGTCCGTGATGACCTGTCAGAACTACCTCAAGTTGCCTAATTACTCATCAAAGGAGATAATGCGCGAAAAACTGATCTACGCTATAAACGAGGGCCAAAACGCATTCCACCTCTCCTAGTGGGCCCTATGCACTCCATCCCCTCTGCTCTCACTGCCCTGTCGCCCGCGGGAGCCCTCTATGCTTTCGCTCCCCCCACCCCTCCTCTTTTTCCTTTACTGGCTGTAATCTATCCGATAGCATTTTATTTCCCCTTCATGCTGTGGCTGCATTGGCAATCTCAAGAATAAAGCCTGCGCCAGCCTTTCTCAACCCCCTATCCCTTGTCCTGGGATCCGCATTTTGTCATCCCGTCACCAGCCGCCCCACTCCCAGTTTTGGGACATAGGACCTCATGGAAGTGTCTGAGACGTCTTTCGGGTTTCACCTTCCTTCACTTCAAGGAAACGAGACAATGCTTATTCTTGTTTACTGAAGCGCACTTTAGTTTTTTCTTCTGAATTTGTCTCATTACTGTTATTCTTATTGGCGTTACTGCAACCGCCGCCGCCACTACTACCACCGCTAATCACAACATCTTTGCTTAGCACTGGCTGGAAGTTGCTATGACGTCTGCCAATTCTAACCACATACATGCCTATACATACACAAAGTACCTGCACGCAAGCGTTCGCTGCAACATAACCTCTGCCACAAAACTCGTAATTTTTGGTCTTTAAAATGTTTTCAATCAGTTCGTCTGACTTCCTCTATGAACTCAGGGGCCGCTATGGGTGGGCGGAGTAATTACGTCCGAATTTTAGCTTACCTTTCTCCTGTCCTTCTCTCCGTTCTAGGTACTATGGGAATGTCTGTAGATGATCCCTTTTGGTGCGTTCCATTCAATTTGATGGGAGCTAGGAGCTGTCTTGGGCTGCTCAGGTAGTCTCCTCTGCTCTCAAAAACTCATTTCACCAGCCTAGAAGACAGGCTTTGAGTAAAGTTTGCTTTGGTGGTATTTCTGCCAGAGGGTGGTCAGAACGAAACCAAATTTCTGCTGAGTATCAGATATTGATCATCATTGGTCGTGGACTGGCGTTCGTGCTGCTCTTCCTGTTCAAGCGATGATTACTTCTCCGTCCTTTTGTCTCCTCGGCGGGTTCAATCAGAGTCCTCGGCCCTTAACAATCAGATTGTCCAGGTACCTGGTTAAAGGGTTGCTCAGAGACATTGGTTGCAACGAGTATTTTCAGCGGGGTGGGTTTCTGTGTTACCTTTATGCTCCGTCAAGAACACCCTGTTGCCTCGGGTAGCTTCTGCATTCATATATTGAGGGCTACGGTCGTTAGCCCCTGGTGGCCTTATTAATGCTTAGTCGAGATAAAAAAAAGTATGCAATAATATAAAGACAGCATGAGGTCATGGGTGAGGTCTACCGAAACATTATTGCAGCAAATATGCAGTGGTAAGATTGATATAAATTGAAATCATGAAGTAAAGGTCACAACTAGTCGGAGATAGTCCTGTAGAAAGAGCCGTCGGTTATCAAATTTAAGCAATCTACCTGCCGTTTGAATACGCCAACGTTATCCGACGTCGCTATTTCGCATGGGAGGGGGGTTACACGGTGGAACCACCCGCTGACTGAAGGAAAGCTTAAGTGGATCTAGGCGCGTACATTCAGGTTTGATCTTGTGCGATGGTTGCGCAGGTGATTCATGTTTGTAAGCTCTTCGGATTTCAGCGAACAGGCGTGTCCGTGGATAATACGGAATATTCATAGCAGGTCACACCCGAGTTGTCTGTGAGATAGGTGACACAAATGTTGCTTAACCCATCCTTCGGAATTAAACAGTCCTAAGACTGTTTACTGGTTTCTTTGCACGTCGTTGCCCATGCCTGACGGGGTTGCTGCCTTTCTTCATCCATGCTGACATTCCGTATTGCAAATAGGGTCTAAAAAACGTACAGAACATCCCTTCAAACATTTGGGGAGGAAAGACCACGAAAAGACGCCTGCTCCAGTATATGATTCTCATCGTCATTTGAACGGCCTTTTAGAATATTCAGGAAGCAGTAGATTTGAGCCTGTCAACATAACGACTAGGTCCTTGTGAGTGTCCGCTTCTGTTGCTGGAGTCTTGTTTATAGAGTACTGGTGTTTGGGGAAACTTATACGCCCAGATTCTGGGTGTAAGAATGCACCTTCCAATGTATGAAAGGTCGGTGTATCAAGGTTTTCTTGTAAGTTCTGCGCATTATCGGCATAGCCTATAGCTTTCCAAATTTCAATATCTGCAAACATGATGGCACCACAATTCAGACTCTCAATGCAGCCGTTTATATAAAGGAGGAACAGGAGAGGGCCTAAACCTGAACCCTGCGGACCAACAATTTCTACTAGTACCTATTCGGATCCTTTGGTACCAAAAATTACCTTTTGCAGCTTGCACGGCAGGAAACTTTTGATCCACTAGGAAGCGTTACCTTATGTACCATATTGCCAAATCTTATATAAGAGCCGGTGGTGTGGTACGCTGTCACAACGCCTTTTTGAAGTAGGGAAAATGATATCAACTGGGTGACCCTGGTGTGTGTGGCTTTTGTCCGTTCGCTTGCAAATAAAGACCACTCGTAAGACGCGAGTGTCTACTGCGGAACCATGCTAGGTCAAGCATAATACGTTCCTCTGCGTTTGAGGGAGTTGAACTGCATCTCCGTGCCTATTGCAGCAGACAGTGCAGAGGAACAGAACTACTGACCTAGAAACCGTGTCTGGCCTGTGAAGAGGATGACTTAATCTGCTACCTGTGCGTGCCCCGAATGCTTCTATAAATCCATGTGTGCCTTCGGGGATGTCTGGTCATTCGTAATCCTGCTCAGGGAACCAGGTATTACAGTAGTCGCTGGCTATTGAGCCCACGGTTAATAAGCCTGCCGCTTATTCAGTCCAATTTGGTCTGGGTCCGATGTGGACTTAATAACCGGTGACTGCTGCATTAAGCCCATGGTTAATAAGCCCGCTTAATAGCCGGCGACTACTGTAGTGAGCGGTGTGGAGCGTCTTGTAGGCGCTCATTGCTTCCTCATGAAGCGAAAACCTTCGCGAGTTTGTGCCCGCGGAGAGCTCCCGGGTTCTCTGGGTTCAACTAGGCACGGACGAGGTTCACGACTTGGATAAACCCAGTTCTGCATAGGACGGTGTGGCGCGGTCGCACCCCTTGTTCCGGGTACTTGTCGCTACTAAAACATGACTAGAACAAAAAAGAGCTAGGAACTACCCTCGGGGAGGCCTTTGACATCACATTAGTTGTCATTTTCTGGCATGCCCCCTGCTCGACCAAGTCCAATTTTGGAATATTGAGGTATTGCTTAGGATCGCGACGACTGCTCAATTGAGATACATTCGCGATCGTTCCAAGTATTGAATAGGGGTGACATGCACTCGACTTACTCACTTAGGTCGATAGTACTCCAGGCCTGCATGAGGTGAGCCAGCACGGTCTGGGTTCAAAGCGGCGAGTTCAGAGTAGAATAGCGATTCGTTGCTCCGTCTCGGCCTCATTTTCCTAGTTTTGTTGGAGGCAAGGCCACCTAAGGACAACTGGTGACGCTGAGCACAGTGACTAACTAGGGATTTAGTACCGGACTTGCGCCTGCCACGTAAGCCTTCTTTTCTGCTAAGGTCAGACCTTCATTTTGAGGTGAGTCAGTCCAGCGAACAAAGCATGGGAGAGGCATGCAGAAAGCTCCCCTCGCGTAAATTAATCCGGAATTTTCTGCAAAAATTGTCATTGTTTAGCCCTCGGTGTGGCTGGTGGTGTTACGCCGTGTGACTTGGGGATTGTCGTTGTAGCTGTAGTGGAACGCCTACCAATGACCTGTCTCTTTGAGGACGTACTACGCTGTGCGACAGGGGTGAGGAATTAACGCAATTTGATGCTCACACCTACGAAACGGGCCATGAGATGAACTTCACCGCTTGCAAGGTACTTGCCCACGCCGGAAACAAGAAGAGCCGAGAATCGATTGACGCTTGGTCCACGGATGGGAATTTAATCAATCGATTCGGTGCAGGCGCACGATGCCGTGCGCAGTCATCTCCGGACGTGCGTCGCTTCTGTTGTTGTTGTCGCTACCTCTGATGTTTAACATCTGTTCGGGATTTAAAACTCAGAGCAATAAACAAATTGTTCAGATGCTTTACTCAGGATTTGCTTTCTATCCCAGTGGACTTCGAATTAGTTCATTTGTAGTACGTGACATGGAAGAACTAAAAATGAACTCTCAGCTTTACAGTTTCTTTAGAAATTATTTTCTGTTCTCGGTATGCATCAGTATATTTAAGGTCTATAAGCACAGACCGAAACTTGATGCAAATATTTTGGCCAAACTCCGTCAGCCACTATGGAATAACTGTGCGGTATACACATGCTGCCAACAGGCAGACAGTAGTAGTATATATTGTTGTTGTAGCTTACCATACGAATAGCCCAGGTACTAGCTAACAGGCCCACACAATGTTTCGTCAGTATTCTGCCACTGCTTGACACAGCTGCGAGGGATCCGGCTCTTTAGTGAGTCCGCCAGCTTTGCCTGTTTGCTTTCGGGTTGATATACCGGTTTCAGAAGTTCGGCATCAGTATAAATGAACTACTGATTATTTCCTTATCAGACATTTACGCTGAAGAGCGCAGACAAAAATTTGAGGCAGTTATTCTTCAAGCACAAGTGTCGAACCACTGTGGGTAACGAAAGATTACATGACCGCCTAAGCTCGACTTGGGAATAGGAACGTCACGTACAAGAAGTAACTTTGGTCCTGCGTCTATCATTGAGGCTTAAATTTATAAGAAAAACCTCTGCTGGTGTGATCTTCAGGTCCGGTTCCGTAGGGGAAGGACAAGCCATGGAAGGCCAGCGCGGAAGGAATAGTGTACTACGTTGCCAATAGAGAAGAATTGGAGAATATGTAGGGGGAAGGTGACTATCGGACGAGCATATATCTGCACCCGAGTGGAGCAGAATCCGAAGTTTGTGAGCGCAGGAATCCTCGCAAGCGCCTACACTGCGGTCTTTGTATGAGTCAGCCTTGAAGGTGATTGACCAGACCGGGGTGAGCTGACATAATGCGTGTGCACCCGTTTGCAGCAGTGACCGTGCGCGCGCGAGCGTCCAC
>JAYGXS010000004.1:33779268-33933944 GCA_036362985.1 Ligula intestinalis
TCATCATCATCATCATCATCATCATCATCATCATCATCATCATCATCGTCATCATCATCATCATCATCATTCGTGATTCATTTTGCTTCGAATGATCGGTCAATGGTAACATTCTTATCCTTACGTTTCAACTCCAGATATCTGGACTGCCTATGAATAATCTGCAACACTTACTGATTCTGACACGTAAGTGCACTTGCTTCTTAGCCCCTTGCTTTTGTCTTGAAGCAAAGTTGCGAAACATCTGCCCCATTATCTCTTCGCACCGCCACCGAGTTTCAGTTGCGAAGCAAATCCAAGTGTACAGGCCCAGTGATGAATTGCCGAAAAAATATGTTTTTCAAGTAGACTGGACTGATTGAGAATCATCGCAGAGGCGGCAGATTGCAAGGCCTCATTTTCGCTACCTTCGTCATTATCTGTCTTTATAAACAGAAGCAGGTATCGGATCGCATTGAGTTAGCAGTACAAAAAATTATTTCATAAAATGCCAACTTTCTGTGGCCTTACGGCAGGTTCAGTTATGCACAAAGGTTCTGACCTGTAAGGAATTTTTGCTTGTTATTTGCTGAACGTCGAACTAATAAAAGGAAACTTGGTGGATAAAAGCTCACTCGTCGCGTTCTGTCTTGGGGCAGTGGGTTAGAATGTTGGACTTCTAAATAACAAGTCTTAGTTTCGAACCTCCGGTAGCGCGCCGCGTCGGATTGGGTATGACTAGCTGGTGACGGTTAACGAAACAGAAATGGTCATTAAAGTTTCCTTTGTCTATGTCGATACTGTTTACCTACTCGTCAGAGTTTAGTCAGAGTGTGTAGCTGAGATGTCTTACTATTTTTCTGCCTCTCCTTCTGTATTGGATGTCGAATATTGAGCACCTGCCGGATAAGACTGTATTCTGTGTGTTAATTGAATAACTTTACCAGAATGTGGAATTATTTCGGGCTATCAATCCCTGAAATCGAGATGCTCAACTATGGCTCTTTTATACTGTGCATGGCTTGTAGTATATGTGTCTCAGTAACGACCCGGATCTCAACCTGGTTAACGTTCTTCTAAATAACTGTCTTGTCACGGTTTCTAGTTCGACCGTCGGTCTCGACAATGTCCACCGGTTGCTCCTTAACGGGTTGACGCAGGAACGGTAACTTTCATTGGATTGTGGTGGAAGTATACACACCCGTTTCTCACTCTCCATCTGGGCCCGACGTCAGGACAAAGTCACGAAGACTTCAGATGGGCGAGGGCGCCGGTCCACGTATCGTGGGTCCAAACAAACAGAAATCACAACAAAGTAGGGAGCAGCTCAGACCACAGCTGAGTGTGAATGTCATAAAGTCCACATTAAGAAGGAGCTATTGCGGGCTGTCTCTTAGTCCGCTAATCAGTCACTTCACACAATATAACACATCCTGGACTGACCACGCAATCCGAGTTCGTCGTCAGTTGGCAACTCTCCAAGCCTCCGCTTTTAGTTCACCGTGATAGCTTTGAGCGCATCAGATTGTTTACAGTGAGGTAAATGCGCCGAGCCGACGACCTCAGGCTCTCTCCACCACGTCCAGCATCAGGCCACCGTTCGAGCCGGCCATTTGTGTGATGCGTGTCGGGACATCATGGCACAATGCGCAAGTCAAGCAGCGGTTAAGGTCACGGACATGTGTCACGCCCTTCATTGTTCTGACTGGCCCACCTTCACTCTTGGCTAGCGGGTTCATCTCTCTATTTGCTCTGCCTGGCTACCCGTGAGGCTCTGATGCCTAAGTCTTGCCATAAATCCCTCTTTGGTAATACGACTCTTCACTTGAACTGTTCCCTGTCCTCAGTACCGCCCTGCCTACGGATATACGTCTGTTTTTGCCTGCCAATAAACTGTATTCCTGTTTTCGAAACATAACAGGGGCAGTGACTGACAGGGCCAGTGAACGTGTGTGCGCAGGCCACAGCACGAATTGGCCCCCTTGACACACACATATCAGGATTTACACATCTAGGGGATTAGAGATAACCATCGCCATTGACACGGTATTCATCATAACACGCACTGGCAGGTTTATTTTTCTTTTGCAGTGACTGCTAACATTCCCTACGCATTTATTCGCGCAGTATCTAGCTCCGTGTCCTTAGCCTAACTCTAGTCTTGGGCCTCACTCTTCCTCCGCTTTCTGGAATTTAACGCAAGGCCACCCGTTATACGGAGCGAAGTACTTGCTCCTCTGCTCTACCGCAGGGTTGTCTGTCATACTACATGCGGATGAAGTTTGAAGCAGCTTTGTGGAGGCCCAGATCACTTGCAACCAACCTCAAATTAATCTAAGAGCGTGCGTAATCAGCATAGAAAGGGGCATGCCTCACGATCACCCTTAGCCAGTCTGTGAGAATTTGCGGACTGGGCGGGTGGCCTTGCATGTTCCAGGGTGCACACAGTGTAAGCATGCAAATTCTGACCCGTGTAGAGTCGGCTCTAAAAGTTCTTCTCGTTCAATGCAGGGGTCCTAATACTGCACGGTGGAGCTAAGTGCTGAGTCAATGCACTCTGGCAGACACAGTTACACGCTCTACATGATAGAACAGCCATAGAGCATAAGAACAGATTTTAGTGAGCATCTAAACACTCCTTTCACGCCTGGATGGAAGAAGGTAGAACCCTCAACAGACGTTTAAACGACACTCAGAAGGTCAAAGGTATTCATATCAGTACTGCATGACCAAGACTCGGCAGTTAAGTTCAGTTATTTTCGACAAGCTTCCATGCCTTTAAATTGGCTGTTATGTGCCCCGGGCTGACTGGCGGTTGGTAGCAGACGGAACTCCTGTCCCCCCGTGCACTTAGTAGATTGCACTGGCGCTGACAACTTTACCTCTCACCCCCCCCCCTCCCCGCCCGCTTCTCAACCATTCATATAAAAAGTCTTTGACACGGTATACATAGTGCTTTGGTGTCTTAACTACTGTAAAAATTCGCATTGTTTGCCCGGGCTGCGGAAGTTGCTTGTTTGTGTGGTGTGCTCTTGCGTAACCAAACTCAGTTAGACCATTAGGGATGCAGATTATCGTTTAATACTACTTGGTTATCAGCCTACTGCCGAGATAGTCTTACTTCTTCTTCTTCTTCTTCTTCTTCTTCTTCTTCTTCTTCTTCTTCTTCTTCTTCTTCTTCTTCTTCTTCTTCTTCTTCTTCTTCTTCTTCTTAAGCCTTCTTCTTCTTAAGCCTTCTTCTTCTTAAGCCTTCTTCTTCTTAAGCCTTCTTCTTTTTCTTCTTCTTGTTCTTCTTATTGTTCTTCTTCTTCTTCTTCTTCTTCTTCTTCTTCTTCTTCGTTTTCTTGTTCTTGTTCTTCTTGTTCTTGTTCTTGTTCTTGTTCTTGTTCTTGTTCTTGTTCTTCTTCTTCTTCTTCTTCTTCTTCTTCTTAAGCCTTCTTCGCCTTAAGCCTGAGCGATGGACTTGGAATGGTAGAACGGGTAGGATTTCACCGCGGCATGAAACAGTTGTATTCCTCCGTGGTTTGAAGGGTAGGCAGTTGCCTAGGGGTTGGACACTTCTGAAACTGGTCTAAGGAATTCGGGTTTTGCGTCTCTGCAGCTTCTTCTCAGTCACTTTTTTGTGACTGGTTTGAAGGCCTGCCGTGGCAAACTTGACGGGCGATCGATATGCTTCTCGGGCCTGCATACGGATATCTCAGCTGGTCTGGCTTATTCAGATATATCCTGCAATATGACATTTGGTCCCCTTTTGTGAGGAGCATTGATTACTGCAGGTCAATGTCAGAAACGCTACGGCAGACCTGACTGACCCATCGAAGTTGGCTCTCTTTATGCAACGCGCAAACACTTAGAAAAATCCTTTTCTGTCACTGAGTCTTCAATATTTAACAGAAATACCGATCTAGCTTCTTTGCTGGATCGTACCTCTAACCATCTCATATGTGGCCTCTTTTACAATCACGGCCCTCTACCATTTAAACTTCATTTTGATAATCGTGATTGAGTGATCCTCCAACGGAACGAAATCCTGTGTAAAATTTGACAAGCTTTAGCGTTTCCAGCGGAAAGTAAATAATCGATAATCGTGCTTTACGTGTTGATGCACCAAGAAACGTCAGTTACATGGGCCCCCTCGACAAGGCACAGGATTAGGAAACGCCCGCAATATAGGTTTTGCAGTACCTTCCAGGAATTCATGGTTAGGTTTAAGGTTACAGGTAGAGTTGAAGCCGATAATATGGTTAAGGTCAAGGTTTTTATTTAGGTGAAGTCCTGGAAATATCTACTCTTTTTAGTCTTTCGTGCAAGGCCACTTCTATCACGTGATTTGGGGCCCATTCCTGTCACACTCTTCAGGGGGAATATAAGCAATTTAAAATGAAATCTCTTCAGAGGGTGGTGTGTACTGATCAGCTCCGTTTTCGGGACAAAACTGAACCTTTCATGTTTGCCTTGGATGTGAGTATCCGCAGCCCATGTGAACAGTCGCATTGTTCGTTGACCGAGTGGTTCAGGTAGAATAAATGCAAGCAGAGGTTGGACTATCACTGACTGCTTACTACAAGTCAACTAAAAGTAACTATTTAAACATTGTGCCCGTCTTTGTCAGTAAAAGTTATGGGAGAACTGGTCGCTGGCGTGACTGGGAGACGTCAGGTGAGCATTCTGAGTCATCTATAAATTGCCGGTGAGACACTCAAAGTTCCTTTGCCAGCCTGTACATGCGTGGGCGAAGCAGTGGCCATACGGTTAGCCAACCCAACCTTGTGCTCACGTAAATCATTTTCACAGATCTCAGGGCGAACCTGGCTGAAGATTAACCCGGCATATTTGTTCTCAACACTTATCCTATCTCTTTATTGTGACGAAAGATAGACATAGCTTATTGTGAGACATCGTCTTCCCCCTTCCTCCGCCTCCTTAAACCCTAGACAGAAAGGAATTATGAGCGCCGTGACTTGGGAGTTTGCCAACTGAAGGCATAACTCGGGACACACGATCATCCCTGTTTGTGCTATGTTGTGTGGAGTGGCTAACTACCTCCACCTTCTCTCTCCTTCTTCTCCTGCACAACCTGCTTCACGTTTTCCTTTTTTCTGTAAATATTCACATGGGCAATTTGGAAAGTTTGTTTGTTGGGCAAACTGACGCACTTACCAGACACATCATCAGCCTAGTGTGTGTTATGTATGAATTGGCTGATAAGTGGACTGGGAGTCAGAAGGCGACGACTCCTTCGAATTCCCGGGTTGTGTAAATCCTAGTGTTTGTGTGTTTATGTCAAGGGGGCCAGGTCGTGAGGTGAAGCGCGCTGACGGGTTTGCCGTCCTGTCAGCCACTGCATCTATTCCCTCATCATGCAACCGATCAGCTAGGCGATGGGAGAGAGGGTAAGATCAGCCTTCAGCGCCTTTCTTTCCTCACTATAAAAGAGCTGACGCGCTTGAAGCCATTAAGGTAAGTTAAAAGCCGTGGCTCGGAGGGTTGCCAACTGAGGGAAAACTCGGACTGCAAGATCAGCTCAGGATGTGTCGTCTAGAATTGCTGACTGGCGGACTGAGAGTCAAGCTGCAATGACTCTTTCTTAATGTGACCTACATGACACCCCGCTCAACTGGGATTCAAGCCACCCCCTCCACTTCGTTGTGGTTTTCTGATTATTTTGACCCATAGTGTGTGGTGTTGCGCAATCTCCTATGCTCAGTCCTCTTAACTCTGTTATGAAGTGGGACTCAGCTGAGGGAGTGTTGAGCGAGTGAGATGGGTGCTCCGCAAGTCTACTTTCACTATAATCCAGCGGAAATCACCATCCCTGCACCGACTCCTTATGGAGCATACCATGGCTTTGGTACCGAAATGGAACTCTCGTGTGTCGGGGCTGTTACAGTTGCTACCAGTGTGTGTATGTGTGTGAGCGCGTGCGTGCGTGCGTGTGTATGCGGAAATTACTACTATGTGCATGTACATGGTTGAACTCTACCCGAATGCTATTACGATTCAGATGCTTACTTAGCATAACAGAGATCAGGAGACGGATGGTCGCCAAGAGAGCACAATGAACGCGTTTCTAACCTCCGGCGGTGTAGAAGTCTGCCAATTCACTCATTGTGCAGTAACAATGAAACAAGATATGCATGCCATAGTATAGTTTATTAAGAAAGCTGGTTCATTTTATGGTACTGGCATATAGTTTCAACAAAGTTATAAGCCAAAATTGATGGTTTGCATCTCAAATGCTGCATTAATACTCCAGGGCCACACGCTTGTCGATGCAACTACTGGGGAACAATGGACATTCAACTGGCAATAGAAAGCAGGCAATGGGCTAGAATTCCATCCTGAAATTAGGATGAATCGGTGTTCACCATTATCATCTGAGCATTTTTAGCGAGTATAAAAGATAGATGATATAATCTCACGTTAAGAACGAATGAAGACAAGCCGAGCACGATAGGAAAAAATGGACCCCCCTATACCGTCTAGTGGGTAGCAACAATAGAGGGCAAGATGTCTACTAGTGATAACGCAATTCACACGAGTTGAAGTGTAACGCGCAACCCTAAGTACACGAACTTAAACAAACAACGATAAATGCAGGTAAGGGAAATGCGTACCAAATAGGATCAGTCTGAAAGTTGTGTAAAAATAAAAGGGCGACAAAGTTGTGAATAAGTACAATTATGGCCTAAGATTACCACACATGCGTTTGAGCAATGGGGAAGAACTTGCTCTGTGGTCAACTTTTTTCGGATTTAAAGCTTAAACACGCAGCATGGTTCGTGAAATATAAATAGACTTTCTGGTGTTACTGTTTTAGTTTGTATGCGATTATGAACAGTCTATGTCTTGTGGGAATCGTATGCGTTTCCCACGGCCTACAGCCATACCTCTTCAGTGTTTTGCTGAAGGGCTGTGGATTGCTCTTCCAAATGCTCGCACCATCACTGTATCATTCGCCAATTGAGCTGAATAGAATTCATTTTCCACAAAACATGATTAGACCTCATTTTGCGAATGCGACAGCATGCAGATTGCTACAAATTGGATTATAAATGCTCCCATGAAATCGTCGATTCTATTAACGTTCTAGCCTGCGGCAAGGGAAGAATATGAACTTCGATAACAATCAATGCGTGCATTGCGTCGACTTTCCTAGCAAAACTTCTCAGTGCTCATCTAATTTTGGGGTAATTTCTTTATCATAGCCTCTGTAGTGTGGTTATAGACTACGGCGGAATAAACACGGCTCTGAACGTGTTTGATTTGCTCAAGTTGACGAAAAGTAGCATACTAAAAATATGTGCCACACATTTTCGCCTCTATAAATAAGCAAAAGCATGGATGTGACGGTTAACCCATCTGCTTTCAAGTCGAAATACGTTCCAAAGAATGCGCAGTGACAGAAGCAGCTGTATTGAATCAAAAAATTCTGTAAGAAGGTATACGCAGAAAGCCATGGTTGGACACCACTTTGAACAGCCGGGTAATCGAGGTAGGACTGGCTGACTATGCCTGCTGTGTTAGAAATGGTCATTTCAAAATCGATTGGTCCTACAAATATGCCTTGTACTTCTAGTAGAAGGTTTTTGAAGAGAGGAGAGATGACAAAAATGTGGGCAGTCTCTTTTGGACGTAAATATTTCTTCATTCGGTCAGTGATAACCCTGATTACCGGCTGTAAGCGGAAACACAGACATATGCTCGTACAAGGCGCAGATTGAGAAGGAGATGTGCTCGCTGGAACAAGTGCTTTGTTCGCCTTTCTTTTCGAAAACCGTCGCAGATCCTTCATCAGAGACAGCAGCAGAAACAGGTAATTCACGCACACAGAGTTGCAGTTTATATTGAATGCAGTCACTGTGCTAGTGCATACTAATTAAAATTGACGTCTTCCCTATCGCTTGTACGCTATTTGCTTGATTGCCGGCATTCTGGTCGTGACCTGCTGAACGTTGAGCGCACATGAAGGGATTGGACGTGATGATTGCTCTAACATCTGGCACTCTGACGCTGGCGTAAGACGACGCGTTAGCCTTTGCGTTCCCCAAGTGGCGGCTTGGTTGAGCGAACTTGAGCTTCAGCACAGAATATGGATAGGGCAGGTCGTTGCACTTTTTTATAGACTCGAGGCCGTGACTCACGTAGCTCGTGACCCACACGATTGTCACCTCTCCCGAGAATTTCGGCCCCATAAAATTTTTATACGTGGCCAGGCCTCGTCGAGAGGTGACAATCATGGGTCACGGTTCACCGCCCCCAGTCTATAAATAAATGCAACGACCCACCCTATCCATATTCCGTGCCGAGGCTCAAGTTCGCCCAAGCAAGCTGCCACTTGGGCAGCGCACAGGTTAACGCGTCATCTAACACCAGCGTCTGGGAACCAGATGGTCAACCAATCATCAAGTCCAATTCTACCACGTATGATGAAAGTTCAGCAGGTTACGGTACGCACGGCGGTCATCAAGCTATTAGCGCCCAAGCGGGCAATCGCCTTCGACAGGAGAGTCGTTAATTGTCATAATAGTGCAGTCACATAGTGAATGTATCCTGTAAATACTGCGACTCTCTGTGCATGAATTACCTGTTTCTGCTACTGTCTCTGCTGAAGGATCTGCAACTGATTTCGAAACGTCAGGCGAGCAAAGTACTTGTCCCAGCCATCACATCTTGTTCTTTTCAATTACTTTCTGGGAATCGTAACTCGCTTGTATTAGCAAGGCGCAGATCGTCCACAGACGGCAATCTAGCAGCTAGGCCATAAACGCTTCAATGAACCGAAGTTCATCATTGCCTCGCAACCTGTCATTCGCTGTCACTGCAGATCTGATATTTATTCAAAAAGGAATGGACGCAACCTCACCTATTGGCTTCCCAATGTAAAGAAGCTACGCATGGGTGGCAGAGATCACTAACAAGCAACCAACTATCAGGTCGGGGACTGCTAAGTTATAATTGCGGCCAGGACAGCTAGTGTTGTTTAACACTAAAAAAGCCATGAAAGCGATTTACAAAAGACAGACACAATTTTTCTGTTTGTCATATAGGAGTTAAGGCTAAGTCGGTTAACCCTAACAATCTTCGAGGGCTGGTTCCTTAGGAAATGGAAGAAGTCTTGGGAAGGCCAGAGTAGAAAGAAGAGTTTATTGTGTACACAATGGAACGGAGAATAGATGGAAAGAATGTCGACTCGCGGAGTAGTGCGTCCGTTCCCTATTCGGGTCGGCTCCGGAGTGACTAATGCATCAGGAATCACCGGCGAATGCTTTGTCCCGGGGGCCATTGGGGCTGCTGATGTCTAGCCTAGCGTGGATGCACGACCTTGAGATTGGCTAACGCTGGCTAGCCTGAGCGCGCGGTCGCGCTGAGGAGTATGTGCGCGTCGGTCAAGGAAAGTTGGCGCCTAGCCCTAGGAGGCAGTGGGCACACAGGCAGGCTAGATGAGTCATGCGTCAGCGGCTGGTCTTGGGTTCCAAGTGGCTGCAATAGGGCCACTACAGTCAGTCTTAGGGTATGTCTCTTTTGTGTGGTAATGATTAAAGTATTTTCGAAAAAAATTGACTTTGGTGAACGAACACAAATGTGTCCATCGTAGACATTGCAGTCCCTAAAAACACGCCGCCAATCCAGCATATTTGCCATCGAGTCACGCCTTTATCAAGGTTAAAATGCAGAGTCGTTTATTCATAGCAAGAAAAGGAAAGAGAGGCAATTAATCCTGAGGACAAAGAAATGAAGAGGTTTCGAACATACAGATTCGTGGAAGCGTATAATTAATGGCATGACAGGCAGAGAGGTGCTTTCTTCCCTGCTGATTTGCCATGAGGTTTTCTTTTTAATTGCACACCTCATGGCGGGTGCATGAAAAAGGATATCTTAAGAAGTACATTATAACGGACAAATAATTAATCCCTAGTATCGAGGCTGAGGGGAACTCAGTGTTAAACTTACGAATGTAGCGGCCTTTATAAATATGTCAAACAAACATACCGTTGGTTGCTTATGTTAGGAATTTAGTCTGACCAAATTCTAGAAACATTGCAGGCTCTCCTGAGGCGTCGTGCCCACCACAATGTCTTTGTATCTTTGCTATGACTGCCTTCACGCGATGAAAATAAAGGCCGGACCGGAGACACACACGCTCGTCAAGGCAAGGGCCCCAACTGGTCGCAGTCTCTCAAGGGCCCACTTAGACACGCCACGGCAAGTGTGACCTTATTCCGACGCGCCCAATGAGGCCACAAGCGAACGTGCTTGACAGGCATTTATAAGCCAGTATCATCTCTCAGACAGTGAGTTGCAACACGGACTGCGAGGACACCGCCAGTCCGGTCCCATTGCCGGACGAGCTCCGAAGCAGGGACATTTAACGTGCTAGAGATCAACCAGCGGCACCTGCCAGCCGAGAAAGCAACTCCGGGTTTTGTACACAATAAACCCTCCTCCGGGTGGATTCCAAAGTTACGCCCTTCTTATTGTGTTCTCCCGTGTGGATTCCAGCGGGCGTAATTCGACGGTGACAACACACCGAAGTCACCTTTATAACAACTTATACCAAGAAAAGCTTAATGCAAAGCAACTGTTTCTCTTCAAACCTCTGTACCTAGAGTGCTCAAATGCTTTAATGTGCTTTGCCTGCTGGAATAACTGTAAAGGGTATCCACACGGAGAAGCTGATGTTGCGCTTGAATTCAGTTCGAAACCTCTTACAACAAGAGTTTCTTATTCAAATAGGCAGAGTATATAGGCTTGTCATTGCGTTGGAAGATAAATACTGAACCTAAATAAGCCCGCACAGCCAGCATATTAGCTAAAATCCATCCACCCATCAATTCTCACCGTAACCAGTCAGGCAACTAACCATACATTGTTACAAAAACTAATTTTCACATTATTTCGGAACTTGACATTTGCCGAGATATTTAAAATAGGGGTTAACTGGTTAGACTACTTTTAGGTTTCAGGGTGAGTTAAGCTTAAGGTTAAGGTCATTAGTAAAGTGAGGTAGATAAGCGGTATATGAGAATAGATCTCTGTTGGAATTTAACGCATTCATCTGTCATACGGTGGGTGTACATACTCACGTGTTCAATATCAAAATAATTCTTCCGTGTTTTTTAATGACGCGACTCTGAGTGCGATACTCAAACCTTTGCCTCTCGCGGCTTCCAGCAGATGTGCACTTATAGGCTGACTCCAATCCAGTCTGGACAATTACCTTCAAGGCCAATCCACACAGGACTTTACTGTGACGACTACCACGCTCTCATACTTCAAACACCAACCCTCTCGCGGGTGGTTGTGCACTCATCCGATTGACAACATCCTCCAACCTATTCTCCACTACATCTGCACAGAATGCACCATTCCCCCCATCCGGCGTCTCCTTTCTTCTCTTCCTTTACAGACCAGGCCCGAAGATCGCAGCAGCAAAGGTTTTCCCTAATAACTTTACCCACTGCGATAGTTTCCCACCTGCGGCCAATGTCTTGGATGCCAAAGTCTGCCGTAAAACGGAGTCATTCCCTTATTTATGTGTCGAAATATTGCTAAACGAGGTTTCTCTACCAGAATTGGTCGCCAACTTCGAATGAGGGCTTAGTAGAACAGTAACCTGGAATTCGATAGGTTCTGATTGGATATACGGTTGACCCACTTAATCCAAACTTCTGGACTTTACTTACGGTATACCTCAAATGTTTCATATCGATTTAAAACCTTGACACCCGCTTCGACTTATCCTACACTGAAAATATTCCCAAAAAACCCCAGTTGTTAGTTTTTGGCCATCAGGGGAGCTTTGGTGTGAATACGCAATTCATAGACAATAAGACGTTCTATGACCAACGATTATGCTGACGTTCAATTAAAATAGAAGAATTCTGTCGCAGTAACAATGGTAAATTCTCGAAAATTGGGTGCATTGATTTGGGATTAATTCTTGTCGTTGACCTCGGACAGCGCAGTTAGCCCAGTATGTGTCTTTTTGTGTGAATTGGCTGACTGATGGCTGGGAGCTAGGCTGCAAGATCTCCTTTTTAATGCGGCCTTTATGGCCCTGATTAGCATGCGAGAGCCAACTTAGCAAGTCGTGCTTTTGATACGCGTATTGGAGGGTTAGCCGCGCAAGCCACCTATGCCCTCCCCCATTTCCGGTCTTCTCGACTCTTGTCTTAACGTTGGATACAAGTGTGGGAATGGCGAGACACCGGGGTAGATTCTGTGAGTCTACTTTGCAGCTTGCTGAATCTCCTGGTAAACATTCTCGACAGCGACGTTCAAACTGTCGCTTACGACGACTGAAAGGGTGGGGATGTAAGTATTAATGGGTATGCAGGGTATGTCGGCACTGTTATAATCGATAGGCATATGACCGAGCACACCCATGTGGTAAGTGGATGTACGCATGCGCCGAGGACATTGGAAGCGGCGGTTTCTGTTGTGTGTTGGTTATCCAGGTGCTGGATCGTTAGTCTCTGTACGATGGACGCGAAAGTCTCTGACCAAGCCGATGTGTGAAGTGGATGTATGGTCCTAATGGGAAATGATCACACTCGAAGTCCCATTACCGGAAGAAGGGGCTGTAGTTGAAGGGGCGGCAGCTGACAAGTCAGGTTGGGTGGAGGGAGGGAGGGAGGGGGTGAGGGCAATGATGTTGGTGGGGTTGCGGCAGGGAGGATGGCGGTTGGGAGTTATTTTGGTGAGCATCAACATTTTGAGTGCTGATGGTCAGTGTGAGGCAGGGGAATTCATAATAATAAGGTTTATTCGTAAGACGCCTTTTGTGCACCGTCAAAACCCTTGGAAAGCAGGAAAAACCTAAAACAAACCCCTTCTTTTGCACACAGATATTGGCTCTGCTTTTGTTTTATGCTAAGTCAATAGTGTGCAAGATAGGGAGTTTGTTCTAAATGAAAAAACCCTGTCTGCAAAGGTACAATAAAATCGAAATTGGGAAATAATATCCATGCAGTACATATGTTAGAGGGTTCAGAGTATAAATATTTGAGGTCTGGAAACAGTATTATTCGAAACAATCTTCCGTCCAATCTCCTTCTATACCCCCACTGCTCGATGAGGAACTCTTCTCCAAATTGGGCATCTCGCTGGAAATATTGGCTCGGCCTCATAGTCTACTTGTCCCAATCAGTCTCGTCAGGGCTCTGAGGAGTATCCACGGACAGGCTGAGTCGTTATATTTATATACTGCTGTGTATAATTGCTAGAAGACTATAATTATCTAAGTAAAGGCCACCCCTTTCATTTATTATCTGGCTTTTTTCAACCCAAATTAGTACCAGTTGGCAACTATTAGACTACACTATCTCGGTGTATAATTGTTAGAAGACTTTATTCATATAATTAAAGGCCACCCTATCGTTTGTATTTTTCTTGCGCCAATATACTTCCTGGTAGTAACTATTATACTACACTATCTCGGTTGCTGCTACGTCTAGTCTGATCAACGCCGCAATAGTTTATAAGCATAACCGTTTAGCTTAAAGTTAAAGCATGCAGAACGTAGAAGTTCACGACCAAACTGTGGGTAGAAAAAGCCCTTTCTGGAGCCGGCGTCGATCCCCCAACCTCCGATTTAAGAGACGAGCGTCTTAGCCGCTCGGCCACTGCAATCCAGCTATGCGAGTCACAGAAAGTTAAGTGCATTGACAGGGTTGAGACGATAAATTCTGCCAACGAACTCCACGACCAAACTGTCCCGTGTGACAAACAGTGCGACATAAGAGACAAGGGCATAAACCCTACGGCCACCATAACCACCTCGCAGAAGTCACATAAAGGTAAGAACAGTGACACGGATGACACGCATTGCCCGACGGCATGCGAACATTGCAAACATTGCCCAAAAATATCAAAGTTGGAGTCACGTATAGATTTACCAGGGGATGTTATCACATGATTTCTCAAGCATGGCACATTAAAGCCGCTCGATGAAACCAGTGGAAATCAGCAGCTAGAATCCGCCTTGACGGAAGTCGCTACCAGGCACCAGCCAATCGGTCCAAGCGCGACTAAAACTGAGGAGAAGCAAACACAAACAAGCCCTAATCTACCATCCCAAGAAAGTTCAGGTTCTAGGATCATCAAAACGGTCAGGAGAAGAGGAATGCGTCTACCTGACCAACCAGTCTCATCCTCTTCACAGGTCAAAACTAGCGAAATGGCATGAATGGGATCGTAGAAGAGCTGGGAGAAGAAAAAGGGACAGTATTTGCAATGAGACAACTGCGGTCCGATGCACACAAAGCGATGAAAGCGAAGGATGCCGCCGAAACACAAACGAGGGGGCCCATACTTACAGTGCAGGCCCCCACAGTTGATCAATCAGCCACCGCTGAGGCGAGTTAAAACAATCTCGCCGTAGACAACAAAAACACGATTGGTTCGCCACGTAAAGTGCAGGCTGCCACGGAGACAGATATGGGGGAGCCCATACTTACGGTTAGGGCCCCCACAGTAGACCAATCAGCCACCAGTGAGGCGAGTTTAAACATTCTCGCCGTAGACAACAAAAACACGATTGGTTCGCCACGTAAAGTGCAGGCTGCCGTCAAAAAAGACACGAAGGAAAACACGAAAGCGTTGCATAAGGAAGTGACTGACGGCGTAGAGGGGCCGCAAAAAGTCACCGATAGGGCAACAGTTTCGTAATACAAGGTCTCCTGGAATCCACTGCCAGTACTGCTATTAACCAGAAAGTGGGTGACTGTGTCGCAGGCCCGAGCCCGAAGCCCATAGCAGAAAATGAGGGCAGTACATCAACCATAGACTCCGGTCGCACACAATATGGTCATGATAGCAGCACAAGAGCTATTAACGAGCAAGCAAACGACAGAGTCTTAGGCACGAAAAATGGCACTTAGAGAGAAGCCAGCATAATAATACAGGGAGTAACGAAATCAACCGCAGCCACTCCCATGGACCGACATTCCGCAGATGTCCAGCTCTTCCATGCACTTATGAACAAAATGCTGGGACCCAATGTAACAATAGAGTGTGAAAAGGCCTTCCACCTTGGCAAACGGCCAGAGAGTCCAACTGGAACGGCACGTCCCAGGCCTCTGAAAGTGGTCATGACAAGAAGCCAAGGCGCCAAGCTCATTGTATCTAGGCCTTTTAAAATAAAATACTCTGACCCGGGAGTTTTTCTTCAGCAGGAGTTCTCAGCTGCAGAACGGAACAAACGTCGTCAATTTTTTTCCGAAAAGAGGGAGCGGTCAGCAAAGGCGAACAAAACTTAGTTATTTACAACAACCAAGTGGTCCAACGTCCACTGTTCTCACCTTGGATAGGTCCGTTCCGGATAACCACACAGTCGGCTCCGTATGGGGAAGATAAAGCCAATCAAAAAACATACAGAGGCAGAACAAAGGGGAAAAACATTTGGTTATTTACAAAAACAAAGTGATCCAGCGTCCACTGTTCTCCCCCGGGAAAGATCCTCCCCGGATGACCGCACAGTCGACCCGGTAAAGGGCGGGGAGAGCCTGACTGTAACCACTTCTCGGGCAAACAGACAGTTAACTTTCATGTACACAAATGCACAGAGTATGCTTCAAAAGCTAGACGAGCTGAAGATTCATGCCTTTGAATTATCACCAGATATAGTTTCAATAACGGAAACTTGGCTGTCTGAACAGGTAGCCGACGGCGAGGTATCCGTGCCTGGCTATCAACTGTTCAGAAAAGACAGAGAAGGTCGTCAAGGCGGTGGCGTAGCAACATACGTGAAAAATGGACTCACAGTTTTAGCCAAAATGGATAAACTGGTGTGTACTTTAGAGGCCATCTGGCTGTCCATTAAAGAACCAGTTGCACCCAACCTCGATGTCCTGACACTCTACCGACCACCGAGAAGAGAGCCCATAGTAGATGCCTCCTTGCTAGAGGAGCTGGAAAAAATTGCTGCACGATCGGACATCCTGATTGTTGGGGACTTTAACGTGCCTCACATCGACTGGGGTGCGGCCTGCGCACATAGCTCTGATCTAACCTTCGACAGCTGCCTTCTGAGCATGACTCTGAAGTTTTTTCTCACGCAACACGTCACTTTTCCGACAAGGATGCGCGATGGCCAACAGTCCAACTGTCTGGACCTCGTTCTCACGAAATCGCAGGACAGCATCGACGAAGTGTCATGTCTCCCACCACTAGGTAAAAGCGACCATGTTGTACTGCTATTGGAGTACTCGTTATTCTCAATACCGGAGAGACCCTCAACAGCCAGAAGAAAGATTTGGCGAGGCGATTTCGATCGAATGAAGACCGAACTCACGCGCGCTGAGTGGGAACCTCTATTTTCTGGAAACATAACCGCGGACTGGGAAGCGTTCCGGAACACACTGCACAGACTCATCGACAACCACTGTCCAATTTCGGGAAAAAGGTGACCACTAGACCGCGTTGGCTTACGCAGGCCTTAAAAATAGAAGTGAACAAAAAGCGGAAGCTGCGGAAACAATTGTTAGCAGACAGGACTCCTGCATCTGTCAGTGTCTACAAAACTCAGAGAAACCGGGTCAAGGGTCTTATTTTCAAAACAAGACGGGCTTTCTAAGCAGACTTGATAAACCGGGCCACAGTGAACCCCAAACTGTCTTACAATTACCTCAGGCAGAGTACCAAAAACAAGAATCCGATACCCCTGCTGAGGACTGCTGAGGGAAGAGACTTGATAGATGATGAAGCAACGGCTGATTATCTTTCGAAATTTTTCTGCTCAGTCTTCACAAAAGAAACGGCATACGATCACCCCACCGACGACACCGAAGCGGATGCAATAGTTGAGACTGCCCAATTCACCGAGGCTGTTGTTCTTAAGGAACTCTTAAGGTTAAAAGAATCTAAGTCACCATGTCCCGACGATGTACCGGCCAAGATTTTGAAGGAGCTTGCCAATGAGTTGGCCAAACCACTCTATATGCTCTTCCAAACCTCCTTCGAAACCGGATGCCTACTAGTAGATTGGAAATCCGCGAGGTTTACGCCGCTATACAAGGGGGAAGGTGGGTCTCTGCGAATTACTACCGACGGGTCAGCCTTACTGCAATCTGTTGCAAAATCATGGAAAATTATCAAGCAACAACTTATGCAGTTCCTGGAACAAAACCATCTGTTATCGGATGCTCAGCATGGTTTTCGTAGGGGTAGGTCCTGCGTTACAAACTTGCTCTACTGTTTAGAACGGTGGACTGAGGCAGTCGATAGTGGAAACTCAGTGCACACTGTCTATATTGACTTCAAAAAGGCTTTTGATAGCGTGCCGCACCACCACCTCCTTTATAAAATCAGCCGCATAGGACTAAGGGGAAGGCTACTTACGTGGATAAAAAGCTTCCTAATCGGTCGCTCACAAACTGTTCACATCAGCGACAAACAGTCAGCCAAGGTTCAGGGTGAGAGTGGTGTTCCCCAAGGCTCCGTTCTCCGCCCTATCTTTTTTGTTATTTGCATCAACGACTGTGTCCGCGAACTGGATTGCGGTATCACCATGTTTGCTGATGATATAAAACTTTGGAGCGTAATTCGAACTGTGGCTGACGAAGTGCACCTACAGGAAAATTTAAACAGACTTCAAAAATGGTCGGCGGACTGGCTCTTACCATTCAATGAGTGCAAGTTTATCACCATTCGAGTCGGTAAATCCGGTTCTTCAAACGGCATGGCTTACCGACTGAATGACATAACATTGAAGGAAGTGAATGCCCAGAAAGACTTGGGAGTCTGGATTACGCCCTCGCTTAAACCTTCCCTGCATTGCACAAAGGTAGCCAAGTCCGCGATGTCAATCATATACCTCGTCAGACGAGCTTTTCCTACCTTCAATGAAAAGTGCTTTACAAAAGTTTTTGGAACCTTCGTACGACCGCACCTAGAATCCGCTATCCAAGCTTGGAGACCCTAGGCCACGAAAGACATCAACATCCTGGAAAAGGTACAACGGCGCACAACCAAACTTGTTATCGGGCAGGGCTTGCAGCCTTATGAAACACGGCTGTAGAATCTCAACCTCTTCCCATAGCGCCACAGGCAGCTTCGGGGGACCTGATACTAGCATTCCACGTATAACGTCTTCAAGACTGCTGTCTTATATGAGGGGATTTTTTCGAATTGGCAATGACCACGAATCTGAGGGGTCATCCTCGCAAATTAAAGGTGACAGGGGCCAGGCTGGACGCTCGGAAAAACTTCTTCTCAAAAAGGGTGGGCGGAGCGTGGAATGCGCTTCCTCAGGACGTCGTTATGTCGGAATCGCTAGAGGGTTTTAAGCGAAAACTGGATCGATATAGCAGTGCACGATGGTTCGGAACTACAATTTACAATAATAATACTCCTTCCAATTTTTCAGTAGTATTACTTTTTATATCCATTCACGTTTGCTATTTATAACGCCCTCCCACGCATAGCCTCATGCGAAGGTCTCCGCGGTCTACCCTACTTGGCTATCTGCGTACTGTGATTACCCGCTGGCGATCTTATCAGCCAGACCTGCCGGTCTAAACAGTCACCCTTGGCTCGACCCAAAGCGGATTGTCGACGATCTGGACGGATGCCTCTGTTTTTCCAGTTCCGTTGGCGGACTTTGCAATCAGCAAGGAAGAATCAGGACGCGGCTTCCACACGGTGATGATCCTGGGAACCTTTGCAATGCCCCCCGTTGGAACCCCCTCTTTTTCTCCTCAATCCCACGCATTACCCCCACAAGAGCGACAGTTTTTCTCCTAAATATCCCCAAGGAGTCTTTTCACTGTCTGCTCCTATTTTCATTCTATGACACAGGAAAACTGGCCTCGCCAACAGTCTGAGAAACAAATTTTCTGCTACCACTGAACATATGTACAAATAGGGCACTCAAAGGAATTTTTCCTACATATCCCTCAATATACTGATACTGAGTATATCATTTGTGGATTTGTGATTGATCCTTCTGCAGAGGTATATTCAGCCGCAGTGAGTCCGAAAAATTATCCTCTTCAGACAGGCATCAATCCAGGGTGAAATTTGGTGCTCTCCCTGCTTTGCAGTACTACACATTGTAAAATTTCGGCAACTATCTTTGAGGGTGGTTCGGACATCCAATACATTTTTACGGAGCATCATCGTCATTCCACATCGACTACCGAAAACGCCAACCTAAAACTGGGTAAGGACAACAAACAACTTCTCATACTATATTTATGTATACTATACTACTAATAAATAACACTTTTTTGCACTTATGGTTTGATTATATCCCTTAAATATCATAGAATTATATATGCAATTTATTTTGCTACCAGAAAACACTAAGAAATGTGCAATTTAATTTAATTTAATTTTTTTATTTTTAAGTCGATAAAAAACTTACTTTTACAAAAAAGGTATAGGGCTTTTTGCAAACCATTGGGCTGCAGGCATATAATAGTGCTATGGTCTTGTCGGTCATCTAGCTAACGCCATTTCCTAATGTGTTTCTAGGTCTAGGACTCGAAAAGCATATTCGCTGAATGGAAACTTCCCGTCAGAAAATCGTAGTGGAATATGGAGGACAAGACGATTTGATTTGAGATTCCATTACCACATAGGTGTGAAATCATAACTTGCTAGTTATCTACAAATACCAGGTACTGATACAGGCGGATGATCTGTATCAGGAACTTGGCATTAGGAGAAATCAGCCTGTGCAAAGCTCGCGATTTAGTGACAGAATTTGAGGCTCTCGGACAGGATGTTATTTCTCTATGAAAGAACTGACTTGAAAAGTGTCCTATCTTATTCAAGAAAAGATGTGTCGTGCTACTTAACAGAAACTTTTTATTTTTATTTTGAATTCTACGAGAGTTTGACTTTTCCGAATAGAAGAAGGAAGGGTATTCCATATTGTCGCGTATCGAACAGAGTAGAAATTATACCATTGAAACTTTTTGAATTTGGGGATTTGGATCGTATGTACATTATTTCTAGTGTCTCGAGGACCATTTTGACATGGTAGCATGTGTGTGCTGAGAATTCCTTTGTCGTGCATGACTTTGAATAGGAAAGTTAGAGCATTTTGGAGTCTGCAAATCCAGAGGGGTCGGAGACCATACCTATTATATTGTTCAATGTAGGAATCGTGTGTGCCATCATATTGATATAACGATCTAGTAAAGCGCCACTCAATGCCTTCTAGTTTCTTTCGACCATCTGACGACAAAATGCCAAAAAATAGAACAGTAGTCCAGGATAGGTAAAATGAACATTTTATAAAGTTGCGTCTTAAGTGTGATCGATGTAACATTTTTACTTATGAAACCACATAATCTATTAGCTTTTGATGCTATTTGTTTAACGTGAGGGGATAAGTCCAGAGTGTTTGCATAGCTAAGACCTAAATCTTTTATGGAAGTCATCTCTTTAATTTATTGGGCGTTAAAAATTATGGGAGGAAATTTCAATGGTCCAAAAATCAAGAGATTACATTTTGTTGGTAAAAAGGGTATTTGCCATTTAGAACTCCAGACATTTAGTTTTGTAAGATCTGACTCTATCGTTCTATGCACATTAATCATTGAATGCTTATGATATGCATATCCGAGTTTTAAGTCATCTGCATATAAAAATGTTTTAGCAGAAGTTGATATAGTAGATAACTCATGAATGTAAATAAGAAATAAGAGGGGGCCAGGGATAGTGCCTTGGAAAACACCACTGCTTATATGAGCTGGGTCCGATACTATATTTCTAAGCTGTACTACTTGGGATCAGTTTTGAAGATAGGATTCGAGACAATCAAGGAGAGGTGGCCGAATCCCGTGACTCCTTAGCTTCACGATCAGTCTTTTATGGGAAACTTTGTCAAAGGATTTTTTAAAATCAAAGTAACCATAGTGTTTCCGTCATCTCTATTTCAAGAGGCGAATTCCAAGAAAGTGAGATGGCAGGACTGACAGGAGGGAGCAATCGTCGCTGCAGAAAGTGATGTCGTCAGAATGCTATTGCATTGTGTCGTCAGATATCCGTCGAGGGTATTGACAGCACGGACATATGATAAAGACCCGGGCGTTGGTGCTAGGCGTCTGAACTGCTTATAACTTCCCAGCCACCCTATTTGTCTTGCAGTGGCGATCCAATTGGCTTCGTAGATTGCGACGTCAGCCTTCACGTCTCTTCGCCAGGCCGATGTGACTTGGACGAGACCTTCTCAAGTCACCAGGTTAAATTGGAGTCGATTAAGAAACGTCGTTATGGTGTCATTGTAATGTCGCACTTGTCCTCCTTGTAGGCTAGCATTCAAAACGACATCTTCCTAGAATTATAGGAGTTAAGGCTTAGACGATTAACACTAACAGCTACAATCATTGAGGCCCTGGTTCCTTAGGAGATTAGAGAGAAGACGGTGGAAAGGTGAGCGTAGACGGAACAATGTATTGTGTACAAAGGTTAGGAGGAAGCTGCCGCTGCGTCCGTCACGGTGTCCGGCCGGGAGGGCACGTGAGCGCGCCATTTCACTCAAAGGCGATTTACAAGTGTCCGTAAGCGAAGGATTTTAGTGATGACCAAAAAAGGGCTCATAGTCCCAAAGCGCTGATTGGACTTCACGAGCTGGGTGCGTCCGTGCGTCCCAGTCAGCTAGAGCAAAGGTCACGCGTTCACTTGCGGCCACCGCACTGTCGACTTGGTGAGACCAAATCTTGGGCATCTCGCGTTTGGAGGCGGTTGGCTGTAAGACTGCCACAGAAGCACCGGTTGGGTAGTCACTCGTCGTTCATCCTCACCAGGTGGCAGGTTCATGATAATTGCACTTGCCGAGGCATAGCATCGGTGCCGAGCATTCCGGTTTATTGCAGGACTTCCGTGTTGTGGTGATTGTCCAACCATTTCAGCTTTAGTACGATACGAAGACAACTGGGATAGAAGTGATTAAGTTTGCAAGCTTTGATTGCGTAGAGAGTCCACATCTATGGTGGCTGTTGATTCCTTATCACCGTTTTGTTCATATTTATTGAAAATTCAAAGTTGGCGCAGCCGGCGGTGAAAAGATCCTTGCTCCTTTGCGTGCCCGGTTCCGTTCTAATGTTGAAGGCGTAGTCGTCCGCAACGAAATGATTGAGTGTATTTGTATAAATATGTGTGAGGGCCTGCATACACTAGATATTTTGACGGTACTCATCAGTTCTGTACACGATACGGACCCTAGGGCACTTATTTCGTTAAGTGTCCGTTCACATGACAAATAACAAGAATCTGAAAGAGTAGATGCGAGAAGAGAATATTGCTTTACTCCGTTAGTCTATGCGAATGCTTTGTCATGACGTGCGTAATCATATAGTTTTCATGCTAACACACAGGGGTAGACGATTTTTTCTATGACTTTCCGAAGTCCATCGCGATTCCCCGTGTTGAAAGCTTTTGACAAACCATCAAAGGTCTTGAAAAGGTGGATTCACAACTCCGGACACAGCTCCTGCAACTGATTTAAAAAGAACGTCATTTCGGTGGTGCCGCGATGCTGCAGGACTTCTTGTGTCCTATGGTTTATTAGACAATTTAGGAGACTTGATGAGTAACTTTTTTCATCGAGGTGAACTATTGTGGCCTCCTTGACGCTAAATCTCCTGAAAGTGGAGTATAATGTAATGCAGACAGCTCATTCGCTTTTTAATATGAATCATGCTGATTTTTAACTGGGCTTAACATTCACAGTGTTGTGCGTGGCAAGTTCCGTGGAATCTGGATGATCACGAAAAGTATATTCATTTGCTGAGAAATTGTGGCAGATATAATGAACAAAGTGTCAGTAGCAGCACTTTGCAACCAGCTCACACTTATTGCTGATGTTAAGCCTACATTTGTATATTTGTATTATGTTCTATTGTTGCGGTGGACCTATTTTGTGATTTTTGGTCATGAACAGGGAGCTCAAGGGCGAAAGCTTTCTTCTCTTAATGAAGTGACTTAAAGTGACTTAAGATAGATTAAATTGACGAAGTGATGATTCTTCAAGGTCTACAATTACTGGCATCTTTCAAGTTTGCATAAATAATCTATGATTTAACGGACTCAGCTGGCGTACTCGAGTGATGCATATGGCGAGCTCACTAAACGAGAGACTATACTGGAGAACTACAAAATGCGTCTTTGGAACATATGCATACTTTGTTAGAATCTCTCTCTGAATAGGGTTTACAAAGGCATTCCTATCTCCCATTTATATACTGGATTATACACGATTAGTTTCTGCAAGACAAGTATTAAATTTGCTAAATTTTAATCTTCAAACACTGCCTGAGTTCTGTAAGTAAAAAGCCGATTTCCAAAGGTAAGTGACTTGAAGTCACTTTATTAAAGGAAAAAGGCTTTCGCCCTTGAGCTCCCTATTCATAACCAAAAATCACATAAGAGGTCCACCGTAACAATAGTACATAATAAAAATGCAGGCTTAACATCAGCGATAAGTGTCAGCCAGTTGCAAGGTGCTGCTACTGACACTTTGTTCATTATATCTGCCACAGTTTCTCAGCAAATGAGAATCAAGTTTGTGTTTAAAAATGTCAACAGTATCTGAGCGAACCACATCTTCCGGGAGTCTGTTCCACGCTTCAATGACCCTCTGAGAGAAGGCGTTTCGTCGAACGTCGATACGGGCCGGTTTCCTCTGTAGTTTAAAGGGATGACCTCGCAGCTGGTCAGTCCGAGCCAATTCAAAGAAATCATCAAATTCTAGGGCGCAGTCTCGGCCTCTAAAAATACGGTAGGTTTGTATGAGGTCCTCTCGGATTTGCCTATAATTGAGAGGGAAAAGATCAAGTTCGGTCAGTCTGTCTTCATAAGACAATGACCAAGATTCTTGACCATCTTCGTAGCCCTCGCCTGCACTTGTTCCAGGTGCAGGTAATCCTTCTTGAATCACGGACGCCAGGCCTGGACAGCATACTCCAAGTGGGACCGAACGAACGCCCCGTAGGTATTCCTGAAGAGCTCCTTGTCAATGTTGACGAATCCCCGCCTAATCGCAAACAGCACCTGTTTCGCGCGTTTAGCTGCCTTTATACACTGAGTAGATGGTTTAAATGAGGGATTTATTAGAACACCGAGGTCGTTTTGTTCGTTCACATTTGAAAGCGGGTGCCCATCGAAGAGGCATTGGAAGGAATCGTTCGCCTCATCAGTCCTTCTAGCACGGAGTCTTAATACCACACACTTACATATGTTGAAGTTTAAGAGCTAACGAGCAGACCAGCAGCTAAGTCGTTTGAGACTCTCTTGAAGCGCTTTCCTATCGGCGTCAGACCTGATGGCTCTCCAGAGTATGACGTCGTCGGCAAACATGATAGCGCTGCAACCCAGGTCGTTGACACAGTCGTTGATATAGATAAGGAAGAGCAGTGGCCCTAAGACAGAGCCTTGGGGGACGCCACTCAGCACAGATGTAGGGTTTGACTTCGATTCACCGATGCACACAGTTTGCGATCGCCCTGTGAGAAAATCTGTGATCCATGCCAGCAGGTTTCTTTTTATGCCAATTTCTGAAAATTTTAACATTAGACGCTCATGTGGGACACTGTCAAATGCCTTCTGGAATTCCATATAGATGATGTCAACCTTACCATCTTCATCTAGTGCGCAAGTCCACTGCTCAGTGGAGAGTAGAAGGCTGGAAAGGCAAGAATGGTTCTTTCTGAAGCCGTGTTGGAGCCCTGAAAGTAGGTTGTTCTCCTCCAAGAACTCCATTGTCGTCTTCTTAATTATCGTTTCCATCACCTTACGGCAAATGCAAGTTATGTGGACGGGCCGGTAATTGTTGACCTTCGTGCGGGTTCCGCCCTTGTATATCGGGTAAATATTTGCCATTTTCCATTTGGATGGCAGTTTTCCTAGTTCAAATGAAGAACGAAAGATATTTGCTAGGGGCTCTGAGAGTTCGCTTGCCAATTCTTTCAAGAACTTGGCTGGTATATTGTCTGGACCAGATGACTTTGCTTCTTTGAGGCCTTGCAGCTCCCTCTCAACTACAGATGTTGGAAATAGTAGAGAATGAAGTGCCGGACCGGCGTTTACAACAGCACTGTTGGCATTATCAAAATGAAGCTCGGTTTCCCTAGTGAATACCGAGGCAAAAAACTGGCTACAGTACTCGGCTTTCTCGTCATTCTCAACGACTTCTCCGCCATCATCATTCTTAAGTACTGCGACAGGATCCTTGTTTTTTAATCTACTGTGAATATAGCGGAATATAATTTTGGGCTTTTCTTCGGCCTGTTGGAGGATTCTTGATTCCTGGCCTGGCAAATTGATTTTTTACTGCAATTCTTTGGCGTCGGAATTCTTTGAGGTGTACTGTCGACCCAGTTTTCCTGAATAACTTCCATTTCCTATTCTTCTTCTTCAGTTGCCTGTTAAGATCTCTCGTCAACCAGGCAGGACGACTAGTCATCTTGTGTACCTCTACCGGACAAAAGCGCTTAATCATATCTAATGCAACCCTCTTGAGTGATTTCCAATCCTCCTCCGGATCCCCTTGAGCAGGCAGTCCCAATTCACGGTCGATAGTGCATTCTTCATTGAATTAAGACCTGCCTTCCCTATGTTTGGCTGGTCCTCCGTTTTCCTCAGCCATTGAGTATGGCGTGAGTAATCCCACATTAGCATCGTATGGTCACTCTTACCAAGCAGAGCGCTTGAATGCACTTCATCTATGTAGGACGAACCCTTCGTGAAAATGAGATCCAAACAAGTAGCCCGCTGGTTTTCTCGAAATCTGGTTATGCCCTTAACGTTCTGAACTAGAGATAGGTCAAGCGTGAGATCCATTACTTTGGAACTAAAGGAAGTTGACGCCACCTCCACTGTCAAGTTCTTCCATTCAATTGCAGGACCGTTGAAGTCACCAACAATGAGAACCTCCTGGTGGCTAGCAGCTGCTTTTACCAGACCAAGAAGCAAGTCGTCGGCTCCACTCAAAATGTTTGGTGGCCGGTATACGGCCAGGAATTCAAGGTTCTGTGGATTCGCCTTCTTGATCTTTAACCAGACGAACTTATACTCCTGGGCTAGAGTGTGTTCTCTTTCTACAACAGAGATTTCAGTTCTGACATACACAAAAACCCAACCTCCTTGTCGGTTTTGGCGGTCTTTGCGGAAAAGCTGGTATGCTGGAATCGAAATCTCCGAAGCTGCGATTTCTGCTTTTAGCCATGTTTCCGTTATGGCAACTACATCAAGCTTCCGATCCGAAATTACTGCCTTGAGTTCATCAATTTTTGAGGGAAGACTTTGGGCATTAGTGTAAAGAAAGCTCAATTTAGACTAAGTCACCACTTTATACAGGCGGTTGCCTCTTGCGTGAGATTGCATGCAGGGTGCTGTCGGTGCTGATGCAGACGGACTGTTGTCCATCCAGACTAGGCTGTTAGTGTTATCGGCTTTCTCCAGAGGAGTGACCTCGGGACATGGACGATCTCCCCGTTCAGAATTCGAAGATTGCTCTCGCCGAGTTCGCATCTCCTGTGGAGTTCTACTTTTAGCAATCTCCATTACTCCCGCTCCGCGGGGGAAATATCCCGCTGAAAAAACCATCGGGTGTGAGTATCTAAGTATTGGTTTCCTGCTTAGCAATAGCTGGACCTCGGCCTCACTCTTCAGAACAACCTTCAACGGTCTTGGTTGGCGTTGTTCATCTATTGATTCTGTTATACGGCCCATTCGGAATGCCTTTAGAACTTCGACTTTCTCCTTACCCTTTAGGAGGAATTTCAGATATTCTTTAAACAAATTACTGTCCTCTTCTAAACTTGATTTCGGGGTATCGGAAGTACCTTCCTTCATGCCTTTTATGACTATGCAGTTTATACGAGTGGTACTCAACTTCCGACTGTCGTCCCCTTCTGCTTCACTAGGGTTTTTAAGGACAAATTCGCTTCGAGGTTCAGCGCTCCTGTTTGTTTTGGCCTGCGAAGGTGCCCTTTTTGTTTGGCTCGTGCTCAAGCTCAGCCAACTTATATAAGCCCTTGGGCTTGGTTGGCCTTTTTTGGGAGCCCGAGAGCGCTTCTTTGTTCTCTGAGAAGCCAGTGGGTTGACCGTTTACCCTGTCCATGGCAGACTACCAACCCCGTAAAGCACCCTGGCTGCTGGATCATTTTTGTGCGCAGATGCTTCGGCGAGGGATGCTGCTTCTCCGTACGTTAGGTTTTCTCGCTCAAGTTCACGCATCGCCAGTTTCTCCTCACGAGGGAGAAATCGAGAAAAGATTTTCAGCTCCTCCATCTCCACTCTAAGACTATTAACCACCTTCTCATGGTTTGTAAATTTGGTTAGAAGGGTAAAATATGATACGGAGGCTTCATCTTTATGAGTTTCATCCCTTAAACTTTTAAGACTTTTAGTTCGCTTGGCAGGAGGAAATTTCAAAGAAATTCTAGATCCAGTTTCTTTAGTTAGTGAGGGAATTTCGAAACTATCACTCATCTCGTGATGGCGAAGAGAGGTAGGTGCTCGGCTTCTGCGTGAGGGGTCCAGGATTCAAATCCGGGCAGTGTCGTGACTTTTTGTTGTTGTTGCAATGATGTGGGGATTTCGAATGAAGGCACTGGCGAATATTCCTTCCCATCTTCCAAAGTTATATCGCACAACGTTTCAATTGTTTCAGTCACCATCTTTTCACAACAGACCGTTAATGAATAAAATAGAAAAGTGGATTGCTTTTTGACTGTTAATAATCGATTTTTATTTCTGTCATCCTGTGTCTTCGTGGTGGAGTTGATTAGACGCTCAACTTGGTGTTCGCATATTGAGTCTACTGAACTCGAGAGACTTCTAGCCCTTTTAGCGGGGGGCGATTTTATCGCATCAATCTTGCGATTTCTGCCCTCGAAATTACGACAAGGGCTTTTAAAAAATTAAATTAGCGTCTAAAGTCGACCCCGATGGTGTGGTGGTAACGACTGATACCAGCGAACTGCAGGTTTTGAGTCCGAGTCCCTCTCGCGCCGCAACTTTTACAAGCTGATGTATACATTTATTTTTGTCTCCCATAATAAATCAGACTGTCGATAAACGATATTAAAGCCCTATGCAATATGCATAAAGCGTTCAACTGTATGAAAAAGGTTATTGAAACGACTCAGCCGTTTGTAGAGAGCTGGAATCCGGGAGAATTGTTGACAGAAGGCGGTGACGGAGATGTTGCTAGTTTTGACTAATGTCCTGTCGTGTCTTCTGAGGCTGGAGTTACTGTGAAAGCGAATCCAATAGCTAGCAACGAAAGTCCGCCAGAGAAATAGGTGAACCGAAATCCCGAAAATAATATTTCCCACAAGGGACGAGAAATTTAAACCACAATTTGAAGCGCGCGCTTAAGGTAAGGTAGAGAGAGAAAGAGAGAATGCTTTATTTATAAGGTAATATCTGAAAGGTCCAGCGAACCTCATGATCATAAATGCAGATAAATAAATCAAAATAATGGATAGAATGGCATAAAACAATAAATTTTCCACGTGAATGGAGAGCAAAAAAAACCAGCAGCTCAAATTCGAAAGCCCGCCAACAGATATTGTCCGGAAATCTGAGAAAAGGAGTGTGACTTCTGAATGCGAAATTTACTGCATTGAACGCTCCCATCTTCTCGTGTGGCAACCGGCTCTTTTAGATAGTTCAAAGGTATGTGCCTATATTTCCCATAATAATGCTAATCTGACACACATTATGATAAATTTATTGCGATTTACTGAACATGTTTCCTGTTAAGATGGCTTTTCATGAACAAAGAGTTACTAATTTAGGAAATTTATTTAAAAGACAGGTCTTTGAAGGATATGCTTTAGATAGATTGTCGCTGCAGAAATTTGTTTTACTGTACTAATTGCCTCGTAGACTTTACCTTGTTCCTTCTGACCTTGTTCTTACTGTGCTTTTTAAAACAGGAAAATCATCATAACTAGTCCAAAAGTTGCTTTTAAGAGGACACAAGGATAAATTAAGTGAAAACGAAGAGGCAATCGAGAAATAAGGTATGAAAATTTTGCATTTTTGTGCGTCTGCACTTAATACAGAGGTGTGCCTTATTGCTGAACTTTTTCTGGTAATCCTTCTAAATAAATCACAGCATTTGCGGGTTTACCTGCAATATTACGGATACATCCGCAAATGCTTTATTATTTGGAAACAAGAGTTTTCTGAAATTTATGATTTTAAAGCCAAAAGTCCCATTTATTACACACTATGTGATCTTATTGATTTGTCTACTATTTTATTACTTTTTAGTTATTTGTTATATTGTGCTCTAGGGGAGACTGACGTAATAGCCTGCGCTTTTTAATTTAAACTTAAAATGAATAAGTTATTTTTTTACGATGGTAGTGTAGATTTTGTTTACACTTAGGTCGTTTGGGTTAATCGTATTCCGCACCCCTCAGAAGTACAAAGACAGACTCTATAATTCATGATGGAATATGTTATATATATTTCGCACAGAAGTAGAATGAAATTTGTGGAATAAAACTAAGTCCTAACTTTGTATGCTTTTACCAAATTAACATAAAATTTATACCCTGCCATAACGCCGCCCCGGATTCGCCATGGCTGTGGACGGGGCAATCTGGGACTAGTACTTTTATGGACGAACTAATTTTGCTGTAGAGAACCTTTTGAAATCTATTTATTTGTTCGAAAATTATCAATTACCATTATTTTGTCCCTTGTTCTTTAAGAAAACAAGCAAATCTAGTGTTAAAATTAGAAAAAAGTGCACACGCAACAAGAATATTTTCCAGATGCAGAGCAATACGGATTGAAACCCTGTCCTTAAACTCCACCACATGTTACTGCATTGGACGGGGTAAGATGACGAGGATTTTAATTCGTATTGCTCCACCTCCGGAAAATAACTTGTTAGCGTATGCCCCTTTTTTATAATTTCAACCCTCGATTTGATTGTTTTCTTAAAAATAGGGACAAAATAATGAAGAAGAGGCAATCACGGGAACCATAGTTTTTCTTTCCTGATGTTTCAAAAGCGTACAGGCTTCCGTCATCAGAGGTGGGGGTTGTACCGCGCCTCACAGTATTTTATATTAGGTGAAAGTCATAGTCAATAAGGTTTAAGCCAATGCAAAGGAAGGGGGGCCGGGGCCCCGGATTCCCCGGCGTGGCAATCCATGGCTGGTGTTGACAGACTGGGAAGTCTTCTTTATAATCAGGAAAGTGTTTTCGATTTAACCCACAATATTGTTCAAGCTGCATATATTTAGAAAAAAATCCGTAGTAGAGTACCAGAACCAGAACCATTAGGTCGCAAATGTTTTAACACAAATTTTACACTGTACATAGGACTATGATCTTTGGCTACAGTAATATCTTCAACATCGAAGATTATCAAGCTTTATTGTTGTTAATTTTCTTCAGGAAGGGTTTTTTACATGGAAACAAGGGTAAATAGTGAATGAAGACTCTGTCATTTTTAGCGATTCTTTTCTACACCTGATGATGAGTTTTAAATAGAAACAGAATTAGCAGGCCCTATCTTTTATATTAACAGATGCGCCAACTCTCATGGTTTTTGTCTTTGGAACAGAGCTGCACATTAGCATCCTTTAAGCCAATTCGTAAATTAACTGAGACTTCTCATAGCATCTTGTTCTCCAAAATCTTGGCCAAGAAAATAGCTATGACCCATCACTTCTGCAGCTTTCTGTGAAAATAGCGAAATTGTCTGTAGAAATTTAAACTATGTTGATTGCTCACTTCCACCGGTGGAATTTTTATTGTTTGTTTAGCTTGGTACAGTTTTCTTTTCAACGAATCTGCAAAAATCTTTTCAGATGATTGAACTTTGCACACATCTTACAATTTCACATGAAGGACCACACTATGTATCATATAAAAATAAACAAATGTTTTGAATAAACCTGGTGACAGGTCAAATGGTATCCAATCTGTATATATTCTTAGTTCTCCCGAATCCCTCAAATGTTGTCTGACCGTTTTCCTTGAAAACGAGCACACGTCAGTGCTCTTTAAATGAACGCGTACCATGAATAAAGGATAGTTATATATTTTTGTTATCCTGTTACTCGCACACACGCACAATTTGCAACAGTTTCTCGTATTCATTTTACACTAGCAACATTGTTGCTTTAAAACATTCTTAAATGTTCCGAGGACGTGTTGATTAAACTTTAATCCTTGGTTGTGAGAGGCAATAAAATATTCAGTAAGGACATAACGAAAATGTCTTTCCATACGCCATATAGCAAGGCGTCGTTGCGCGAATTCCGTTTGAGTGATTTAAGGCGCAAATATTCCGGTCAGTAATCATTATTTTCTCTGTGATGTGGTTCGTAAGCCCGATCTAATAACAGTTTTTAATTTTGATATCAGTAATTTTGACACGGAGTTTTCCATGAAACTGCCCTAAAGTTAGACATGGTCATTTGTATCACATGCCTGGTGACTATAATTTGTTTTTGGATAGCGTCTGCATACCAATGCTGTCGAATTCCTTGTGACATAAGAACTTCGTTACTGCTAGCGCCAGTACTTACTTTGAAGCATGTATTGTTTCCCATCAAAATGATATGCACAGATGAAAGCCAGAAATTTATGTTTCATGGTTCCCACAAGTTATCTTTGCGTGTTTATACAGATACCTGTTCCTTTTGAACTGTCACCACAAATAATCATTTTAAATTTTGTTCATTCGCTTCGACAATAAAAGAGAACGTTCCAAACAGCAAACTCTCTATACTTTATTTTGCACATAAGATGGTAAGCGAATTAATTTTTTACAATAAAATTCGAATTAAAAGATATCCGGTTCAAAGGTCAATGTTATATGAGGCTTGAAAATTTAATTCACCGAGAAGAATTTTTGATTATTTTCTCATAATATACTGCAAACGGTACCCCCTACAATTCTTCAAGCAAAATGAAAATTTAAGCTATTGCAACAAATTGCTATGGCATTCAAACCTTCTCTTCCACAAACGGAGTGCCACCAGATTTCTAAATTCCTCACGATACTGTATTCACTATCAAAATGCATTGACGTTAGATAGGGTAGTGGAATAGTCATTGCTAACATCAACGGATATATTCCTCCCGTTGCTTCCCGGAGCTTTCCCAAGAACTGTGCCAGCAGCCCAGAAAACGTTGTCAGTAAATACAATGAAAGATCAAAATGGTCATTTTTCACTAATGCGTCATAATTCATCGGCCATAGTAAATTATGAATTCGACAATCGTTGTGGCAGGATCCCAGAGACTTGGTTGTTAGAAGTCAAACGCCGTAACTATTGAACAAATGACTAGTTTAACTGCCGATTATGATCAAGCGTATTATCAATGGTAAGGGCCACTGTGCGGCCGCTCGAGTGGGGACGATATTATTTCTCCGACGATCGGTAAGTTTCTATACTCACTTGCGCCTGTTAGAAATTTGAGCCCGTGGTTCGATAATTAGGGCGTAGACCTCCATCTGAAAGGTCATGACTTCACGCTAAAGAATTTCAAAGGTTTGAGTAAGAAGTGGTCGTCTAATGATGAGTAATAGGTCAGAACTGAGCATTTCAGACCCCTCGCTATTTTCGGTAAAATCTCACTACGCATGATGGGATAAAGACATAAACTCGTAGTATAGTTGGGTAAAATTTTTCGATAGTTATCTAAAATATTGAATTTAGTACATTCGACTACGTTAGTCATCCTACTAACGGCTACAACAACGAAATATCCAGTACTCCAATTGTTTTTTAGGCATCAAAATATTAAGAAGAACATAAATATTACGATTCTCCTTCAGAACTCTGTTGAGTATGTTCGCTTGTCATTAGTTCATTAAGTGTAACTGGCAGTCGTTCCATCTCCGGGCTCAAGTTTGATAGTTATTGAAATTTGAGCAAGAGTCACTACTTGGAAACCATGTCAACAGAATATAACACAGTTTTCATAAAAAATTCTGGTTTTGGTTACTTAATCTTTATCATTGCGTAACGTTCCTCAAATCCGTAAGCAGTCGTATTTGTATTATGTATCACCTGATTGGAAGCAGTTGCGATGGGTTAATAAAATCCTCTGGAGTGTGCAAAAACTCACAGTGACTGCAAAAACTTGACGCCAGTCGTTGAAATTACTGGATATTTCCTTTGATTTATTTGCGAGAAATTAAAAAGAGTGCTCTATCCGACGTTTCGTAAGTAGACGAATTCTATCTATCAAAGGAAGAAAAACCTTAACATCCTTCTCACTTGTAAAGGCGTCACGGTATCTATGCTTAAAATGCTCCTCATGTTTCTCAAGCAGAGGATAATCTTACGACTCTCTGCGTGAGAGACAATAGAGCGCCGGACAGCTCAAAACGATTGGGCCGTTCTTCCTGCTTCTCAGAACATTCTTTTATTCCCCACAACAGCAGGGAATCCTCCGTATTGGCCGGATATTGAATCCGCCGCGAAGTTACAGAGCGCAAAATGTAAGTACACCACCCGGGGGGGTTAAATGCGGTATTCAGCGCGTTTCTCTGTGATCTCGGATCCTAACTGTCATTGTCGCACGCATTTGTGAAGTTCATACTCTCTAAGCTGCACAACGAGCACAGCAGTTGCGTGCGTGTTTGTGTGCGGTTTCATCTGATAGTACTGTTATCTGCGCTGAATGAAAAATTGTCCTCCCTCCCGGCTCCGGGTGGCAGACAGTTTTCTCACGCTCTTCTTCTCATCCACCCACCATCCTGCCCACCCTCCTGCAGTTTCTTCACGCAGCTGAAGATTTATGTAGTTGTCAAAGCCTGGGAAAAAATTTAACCTGCATCGCCAGCATCTGATTTTTCGTGAGAGCGCTTTGAAGAAGAAGTTATACAGTTAAAATGATTAATTTGCGCTTAAATTACCTGTTTTGAGACGTCGTGTATCAAATATGTATAAACATACATACGTTTGAGTTTGACTTGCCACTGAGAACCTCATCGTGTTCAGCATTATTCCGCAGCTGAAAGCTTCCCTGTGCTCTCACCATAAGGCAGGCAAGGCAAGCCCTATCCAGGGAGAGGAATTTTCGACGACTCCAGCAAATTATTTTTACGCGACATTGTTTGCTATCAAATCAACTCAGGCTTGTGTACATATGAGGGTATATGGTACAGCTAATTCAGCTGGTTCTATGATTTAAACTTAAGGGTCAAAGCAGCGCCACAGACAAGTGCCAATTACATGCACGGGCATTTAGTCATAATACGGAAGCTTTGCGCAGTACCGTACCTCACTCGCCTCCACGAAAAAAATCAGGGGTACTGAAGGGGACTAAGGGCGCAAGACCAGGTCCGCACAGCGTGCACTGGGCAGCTTCAAGGGCGACCCTCATCTTACCGCAGTGACAATACGATGAAGGTCAAATCGAATAAGTATTGTGGCTGGACCTTAAATCACCTGAGGAGTCCAGTTATTCCGACTGTCGGCAACATTTTCAGGTACGACTCATAGCCCGCAGCGATAGGGTCAAAAGCATCAGCTAACTTTTAGAGTGGAGTGCACCTAATTGTCAAGAGGATGGATTGGTAAGTCTCAGCCTTCCTTTACCATCCATAAACCTGTCGATCAACTGGTGGCGGTGATATTAGGCGCAATGGCTGCTGTGCTGAGTCCGCGATGACGATCTAATTTACATGAAGTGTTCATGCATACAAACAACCCACCATGGGTTTAATTCGCACCTTCAGCAAGGCTAATGTATTAGATGTGCATCTGCACTTCTTCTGTTTGCCAGCTCAATGTCATAACTTAATCAGAACTCCAGTCAACTGATCTCTACCTTTTCTGTTTTGGTCACGCAAATTTTGTTGCAAGACTACTTCCAAAGGTGTTGTGGCTACTGCGTATTAGTTGCAAATGCAGGTGGCACAAGTACCTGTTCTCTCGTCTAAATTATGCACAGACAGTAGTGTGTGAGAAATGTTTTGACATTTCGCATAAACCGAAAGGCAAGCATCCCAAGAAATGTATTTTCATGGAAAGGCATCCTTTGGGGAATGAGTAAGTTTATTGAGTAAATTTTCGACACTGGATCCCCAGTTCGTCGTCAGACTTGAAAGAAATTTGCAAACAACAGTTAGCATTTCAAAGTGCTCGTACAGTTATATATTCAGTCTGGTGTGGGTGTTAATTGGAGGTTGCAATTTGCGTCACAACGTGGTGGACAGGATTATCAGTCTCAATGCCGTAATGACTAATGGGCAGCTGTAATTTGAGTTAGTCCGGGGTCAGTCCACGTTATCCGGTGTAGGCGCTAATTGCGGTTCATGTTGGTCCATGTTTGTCGGCTGCCGTCTTTTCCACCTTTTTTTGAGGTGTTTTTACACTCCGACTAACTCAATACGCCGATTGATGCATGAGTCATCGGAGTGCATGGCCTCAAGAAATTCTCGGCCTTTTTTTGGAGGGGCAAACTACAACGTTTTTACATTAATTATCCAATGTTCCACAGTTGACCTCGACTAAGTTTTTACTGATGAGATGTATCCGTTTTTGTGCCTTTTGTATGTATAAATCCCACGCATAGGCACTCTCTTTGTGACGTTATTAAAGACAGACGAAATGTTGCATAGCGTCGTGGGCAAACCTTTTGTGCAAGTGCCTGGCAGGATGCGTTGGGTGAAATCTCACAGAAGGAATTCCTTGCAGTTAGATTCTGAAGATAAAGCATGACTTTCAGACTTCTTTAACATTCTAGAATTAATTGTAATTTCAATTTTGTATAACCTTATTGGATTTAAATGGCTTTCTTCTTCTTCTTCTTCTTCTTCTTCTTCTTCATGTTTACCTACTGCAGGATTGGTTTCTATCGTGTTTCTTTTTCACTCCCAGACAGTAAGATGCTCGCGGTAGATCGCAAAATGAAATCCACTAGTGGGCAGTCAACTCTCATCAACAAGGACCCCCTTATTCCGCAGATGGTGAGGAGTCTTCACGCTCCCTCAATACCCATGCCAGGTCGGAAAATGTATGGTCAGGAGTGCGATTCAACGTTAAAGCGGGCTGAGCCGGGTGGGCGGTCTACTTTCGTGCCCCATTCACACATCAGAAAATTCACCATCATTCGCGCAGACTGTCGACAGCTGCAAAAATGGACCCAAGTTACGGTAAGCAGCATTAGGCACTGAGCATGTGTCTGGCCCTTTCAATTTTCTCCTTTGGGTCAGTTTGCTTGCTAAGTTTCTAGTTGGGAAGTTCGGCCCACAGTAATGCACTCTTTCCGCCGTCATAATAGTCGGATCAATGATCGCGCTGGAGTTCTGGGTTCGTAGGCAGACCAGCAACCACTACATGTCACGTTTTTCATTAGAACCCCGTCAGGCTATTGTAATGATACTCCGCAACTCACAGTTTGCGAGAGAAAGTAAAAGATGTTCGAACGTACGATTAATCAGCTACGTTTATTCCACTAGGTATTTGCTGACCTTGCTATGGACCATTAGTAGAGGTGTGCAGACGGGAAAACTTCTTGTCGGGCAAAAGGATTCGTAATTGGATCCATAGAGTTTTGAATCCTGCTGGAGACAAACTGAGAGCTCGAGTTAACTGCTTTTGCATCGTGATTGGTAAACTTGACGTAAATTTTCAGCGCGGAGGGTACGTGTCTTCACAGATTGAGATGCATGCAGTTAAAATATTTCCTTTTGGTCGACGGATCGAACACCTAATCTGCACTTACTGAGTCTGACAGTCGTCCTATTTCAAGGCCTTAAATGGGGCAATTCTTTAAGTATAGTTGGACAGGCCAGAAGGCTATGACCTTCTCATAGAAAGTTAGGCTTAAATGAGACTGAAATGCTAAATCACATCCGTTCTTATGAAAACCTGGTGTGTTATGCGGAGTCACGCCGTTTGCGGAAACATTTGACTGACCGTTTATTTCTGTCACCCACTTCTGACCAATCCACGCATAAGATTACTTATCCAGGACAAAAAGTCACTCAGAGAATTTACGCCCTATGAAATGTTGGAAGCGCTTTCTAACTCTCATAGTGTGCTAAAATGGCGGCTTGAAAGGCTGTCAGATCACTCAAGAACTCGGTCCTCCGCTCGGAACGGAGGTTCGGGCCGCAGAATTTGCTTCATAATAGCACGTCCACTCGGTAAGGATTAGAGCCTGTCTTGTTTTTGCAAAACCTTGGTCCTTTGCACTTGGGTGTGCTGTTTAGGCTTACAGGTGATTGCGTTCGATTCCGCTTTCAGTCGGAGGAGTGTGGAAGCCGCGCCGACGTTTCGGATTCTGTTTTGTACCCTTCATTACGGATGACCGCAGAATAAGGTGATAAATGCACAATTTACGCAGAATTTATAATCCATAGCTGCCACGCGACCGCATACGCACTTCAATTAGCATTTCCCGTGTTCATCACTTGGGGTCGTGATTGCTGCGATGAAGGCTTGACATTTCGCATCTAAGACATTAATGGCCGTGATTTCGTTACCCGTGTTGGATGTTGGCACCATAATTACGCGACAATTAGCTTAACTGTCATCGAAATTGTTGCAGGGCCGTGCCCTCCTCACATGGCTGATTCTCCTGCTCAGACAAAGTCTCCGTACGGAATGTGGGAACGGGAAGTCATTACGCTTGCCGATTGACTGCGAGCCCCAGAACCATGACCCAAGCAACTCACGGTCTACGTGACTGTCAAATCTTGCGAGGATTTGGGCCTCGTTTAATTTGAAAATATTGCCAGGTGCCACCCAGTGCGCTCCAACCTGAGAGCAGAGTAATCTCTGGGTTTTTCCGACGTAGTTCCTTTGTCGCCAGTTGCACCAGGTCCGGTAAACGACTCTGGTCGTTTCCTGCCGTGGCACGGGGTTTTTCAACCAGTGTGGTAGCTGCATCGCAAGTATTCTATCAACACAGCCCTGCGCTCGCCACCCACGATGGACACTGTCGTTTGCAAAGGTCAAATATTCACTGCTAGATGCCGTAATCAGAACGCCAAGCTAGTTAAGGAAATGCGTTAAACAGAAAATTTGAGAGCTTATACGACAGAGTTGAATTGTGAAAATGCAATTTCTTTGTCAATTGGGGACGCCTATTTCGAGCAATTGTCTATGGAGGGCTTAGCAGACATTTGTATACTTTATCGTGCCACAAGGAACCTTGCGTTTAAGGCCAAACTTGCCATACTTTAATTTCCAAAAACACTGCATCGGATACTATTCCTTTCAGGAAATAAGCTTCAAAAAATCTTTGTCAGTATGTCTCTGTGCTAAATCGTTTCTGTCTCGCTCCACTGCTACGTAGATGCCCCCTGTGCACGTCCATGAGCAGGACATGTGGAAGTCTTTTTTCTGTTTTACCTGCCAACTTTAACTAATAGTATATCAGAGAAAACGTTTAATTTGAAGTAAAGTGGTAGAGAATTGAGTGCTGGTTGCTGACTTATCGGTCAATTTCAGCTAGACTTGTCGCAACACCCGAAATGTGAAAGCCTGTCCCTGTCAATCTTTCCTCTTGAGCTTTTTGTCACTTTCGGGCTCTACATGGAAGTTGTGTATATTTAAAGGCTGAAAGATGTTTAATAAAATAATTCCGAATCCGTTTGTTTATGCTGACAGTTTTTTCGAAAAAAACATACACCTTCCCACCGCAACGAGGATATACCCCTGCTTTTGACAATAAGTAGACAGTTTATAGGCCCATTTTTGTTTCGGTTTAGACAAATTACGTAGTTTAAAAAAGCATGATATTAGAGGTAGATGACATTCAGGTTGGAGCGATAGATTCTCAAATAGCCCGGCTCAACAGGGTGGGCATCTTCAGCCAACAACACCACAGCCTATGTGACTGACAAGCGCAGCAAATAGGCGCGTCTTTCCCGGTGTTTTTTCCTCCCACGAAGCCCCTTGAAAAAGTGTCACTACACATCACTGAGGACATATTCAGATGTGCAACTAGATAGAGGACACGTCAAGTCCCTGCAAAAATGGTCGTATCACTTTGCGAAGGCCAAATATTCGTTTCACATGTCTTGAGACTGCTCCGTTATGTTCTCAGCAGTGCATACCACACCACCATCAGTGACCTCCCATGGTGGTTGTGATAAGGAAATGACCCAGAATCTATATTATTCATGGGATCTTTGCTAAGACAGTCGAGGCTACACAATTATCGACTCATCTCGAATGTATTTTTCCTCTCACGCCACCGGCACAAGACTTGAACTTATTTAAGCTAACTCCTCGCTTCCATGGGAGCGTTGACAATCTGATTTTCAACAAGATGTGAAAAGATACTCTCACAACCGGCATTCTAGTATTGTTACACGGAAAATCAATGATATTCAGCTCCCGTGGTGTTTTGCAAAACTCGTTCCAATATTTACCAGGAGAGTGCAGAATACTCATGCGAGCATTCGGAAGAACGACCCTCCAACCAATCAATAAAGTCTTAAAGGTTAGGTCAGCAACTTCCAGCTGAGGTAAATCCTTCTGTCAAAATCCCTGAACCTGCAGCTTATTAGTTTGCTTTCAACAAAGCACCAATTTTTCCTCACAGATGAAGATGCTCTGACGAAACCTACCTAGTTTCACTGACTTTGTGGGAAAGTTGGGATGAGAACCTAAGTGATATTGATGTTTTTATTCCTTGTGTTCACCCTTATACATTGAAAAAAATTCCTTGCAATGTTTGTAGGAAGTCAAGGCTTGAAATATCCCACTGGAAGAAGGGCTCTGCTGGTTTTTTGAAAGTCTTTAATTATGGAACTTTTATGGCTATAGGATTTCTATTCAAACAACGTCAAATCTGTGCGTTTTTTAATGACCTCCATAAAGCATACAACTTGGCCTATATTCCAATGTCATAGAGGAATGCGTGGTATAATTCAGAAAAAATTACACAGATTGTGAGCGCTAAAAGCCAACGAACCTGTACGTAAGATTGAAACTTAGTTCGGAATTGAAACAGATTTTCAGAACCACAGAATGCCCTCTCCTTGATTATCACATTAAACGATTACGTACTTCCTTGGTACAAGATGCCGAGAAAGCATATTTTGTGCGTGAGCTCTATAAAATAGCTTTGAATTCGAAAGGTCATCTTAAATCACTAGAAAATATTCATGCTGAGTTTAAGTGTGATATTCGCGGGCAGGCGAGAAGATATGCATTTGGAGGTGGCATTTCATCATACCGGAAATATATTCGGAGCATGCTAAAGGATAGTCACTATGACTACTCAGTTTAGGTGATTTTTCATAACATAAAACGCGTTTCAGAATTTCGATTAATGAATAATTAAAATCGGTCACTAAGTACACGTATGGATAAGCAAACTTTACCAAATACTTCGTGTATCGATGAATCCTTGGCGATGTCCAACGAAAGCCAACGAAACAAGCTATCGCAAATTACATTTTGCCTCCCAATGTACTGCAGTTAACGTGCTGACCCGGCCAATTTTAAAACATTCAAGGAGGCAACCAAGGTTCGCTTTTTCGCACGAAGTGAAGATGTGAAAATCTGTGACAGTCAGCCTTGATTCCCTCATGTCAGCTCTAATGGCTATCTGACTATGTACACGGCCCTTCAACGTCTCCTAAAGACAAATTGTGCTTCTTCCAAAATATCTGGAGAATGACCGATATGTTATTCTCAGCAAGGTAGTAGCTGGAAGGTACCTGGAATTTTTTATCGGTCTCTTCACTGAAATCCTTGACATGGTGAATCAAGGTGACTCTGAAAATTCATGATGAACTTCGATTGACCGGAGATGGGGTGGTGGGGAGTTCATGTGGATGATCAGATATCGGTGTCAGTGGAGAGTTCACGGATAATGGTCGAACCTTTGACGCTGGGATGCAAGGAAAACGCAATATAAACGGATATACAGGCAGACCTGAACACTGACGAAGAATAGGTTGCCATTTTGTGGCCTACTACACATCGTCAGATAGCCATTCCCATCTCCGGGTCTGGATAACCTTGGACTGAAGCCGGGGCCATGTACAGCGGCTCTGATTGACTGGCCATTTAGCTGATGCTCTCAAAAATAACCAAGAACGCCAGTGGTGACTTGCGCGTGCATGTGATTACCTGTATCGCTGAGCCAGACGCCTCGAGTGAGGATGGGATTTGTTTTTTTCCGACGCGTTCCTCAGAAGTACTGGTGCACCGCGCCGGCTGGTTTGGACTTTGTGAAGTCAGATATGCAAATGCGTCAGTCTTTTATCGAAATGTCACTCCGCGAAAACATCACAGTCAGGCTCTATGTTGCACAGTTATTTTTAAGTAATTGGAGGTCTTCCCGGGCGCAAATTTTAAGGCATGTTGATCGTTAAATTCACGACGAATGAGTAATCAGTACTGCCCTAAATTGCTCATCCGGCCTTTCTGAAATAGCGTAATTCGTGCACACGTAATTACTCATGAAGTGAGGAGCCGGTTGTCACCCGGCGTTGACTGACATTACAGTAGCATACGTGGTCGCAAGTTTCGTCCAACGTCTTAATGGCCTTTTCTACTGAATTCATTCAAAAATGGTTTCAAGGGAGCAGTTGCGCCTAGAAATGCTGAATTATCTGTTAAGGAATTAGGCATAACAGAGAAATACGAACTTCCCTTACGGAAAACAGGTAATTCTTCGAAAAATTCCAGGGAAGCAAAATAATCTGAAGTAATGAACCAGGTCCGAAGCGTAAGTACAACCTTAATCTCACTGGAGGTTATTCAAAGGCTGCCGGACTGGGGGTCCCATTCCCGTGTTGTTCAAGACAATGCAACGCTCCCTAAAATCAGAACTCACTTATTACTTTTATTATTCATGGACAGATAGTACTTCGGCTTTTGCCCTCCTGTACACACATGTTGTACTTGGAGTCGTATAGGTTGATCTACTTGCATGCTTTATACTCTCTTAGAACGCAATTACCTCCCTTCTGAAACAGCGATACAAGTATGCCCCAGTTTATTGATCGGAGTTCTTCCTAGCAGCACTCGGAGTCAGTGAATAACCTCCAATCCAAACTCCAGCCGTGTTGTACTGATGTTTCTCAAGCATTACCTGTTTTTACCGAAATCACTTAGTTTGTCTAACCGCAAGACTGTGGCGGGCACAGTAGTGCTAGCGCTCTACTGACGAGCACACCGATCCATCAAGGTCTCCATTTGCAGTTTTTCGGTCTCGGCGAAAAAGCAGGCGCTCCATGTCTAAAGGTAGATGATTTGTCATTTTCCAGACGCAAATAGGTAAAAACATCGCAGCCCATACGGTTTTGTTGGCTGATCAATGCGGTTGTCTGGTGGTCAGTTACTTGCAGCTGTCTAGGGACCGTAACAGGGGTAGTCTGGAAGAAATAAACATAGTCGATGATAATGCTGGTAATTGGCTTCAACACTTCACATTTACTATCCAACAGAGCGCTTGGTAAAAACCGCATGGATTCGAGTCTTTGCATGATAAATGTGTAGGCGAAACTCTTGAAAATAGTAGAAATCACACGTGCATAGAAACTCCGTAACATAAGTGGTCTTGCGTTAAATTCTGGAGGAGAAATTATGTAGTATTACTAGTTCACCAATGTCGACTGCGAAATGGCGAGTAGGATTCAGCAGGGAAGTTAGAAAGGCCAGAAGACAAATAGGCGTCTGTTGGTTAACGTCTTCACTTCCAAGGGGACGTTTTTAGGATTTCCCGAGGGCTGACGCCAGGTAGGTTTGGACTACCGAGAAATTCATTCGGAGGATACGTCGAATTGGTGTGTCAAATAGACGGACTATGAAAAGTGCTTGAAGTAAACGGGGATAATCCGGAAGGGAGAGTCATGAGTTAAAGAAACAAGATTGCGTACTAGTTCTGGAATTTAGCGTTAACCCACCTGTACTCCCATTTGTGTTTTCTATTCCCCTGTCATACCTCGTTTAAATGGTGCATGGTTGCATGCATTGTCACCATGAGTTATGTTCCAGTAAGTGAGATGCAACATAGCTAATTTAATATGTGTTTTAAAAGGACTTTTATTCCGGGCCGAATGCGTAATTTGTTTGTAGTTTTGTGAGCAAACCACTTATTCAGTTTACCATGTTTTTGACTAACTTGCAGGCATCAATGACTTATAGCTGTCGTTATTATGATCTTACTTGCTTCTACTGGCAAATACAGAGAATATTAAGATTAAATGTTTCTAATCGTCCTAATGACGGATGCCAGGGGCTTGGCAGAAAAAGGAATGCATTCGCAGCAAAATTGTTTGTTTTTAATTTTGATAGGAAGTATATCGAATTTTCAAAGAGACTTCAAACCCGGCGCCAATTTGTTTTAACAATCTTTAAATTGCCCGCAAAAAGAAGATAGTTTGCGCTGCAGAATTGTGGCTTAAACGTCTAAGAACCCGCTCAATCGCGTTTAAAATTAGGAGGTGATGACGAAAAGTACTTCAGGAGAAACCATCACAATATCCTCCATCGATGTTGGCTATAGTTACCACCCATTTCACCAGAAATATTTAACTTTCTATGGGAGATGCATAAAACCTGCACACGTTTTAGATATCCTTTCAGCTCATACAGAATTATGAGACAAAAGTGCTTGATCCTCAAAATGAGGAAAGCCCAAACGCAACTTATCTGACTGTTTACTGATAATATACTAAACCTACGACTAGTAGATAGTCATTGAAACATTAAATTCTTTTCATTCATTCCAGACTTCCGTAAGAAAACGCATTTTTTGATAATATTTATTCCAACATCCGTGGTATCCCCGGGGCCAAGTTAGGAACGATATAAACCTCTAAAACATATGTAATTACGGAAGTTGCTGACATTTCCTAAATGATCATTTTCTCCTATGAGTAGTCCTTTCTCATGTGAAACTTTAAGAAGGGTCCTCATTGTTTCAAGTATGCATTATGCTTCATAAGAGCTTGTTTATTAAACGTAAAGTAGTCGCTGAATTGAGAGACAAACACTCAACAACTTGGCAGACCCTTTTAGGAAAACATTATCACCAATGGTTTAACTAGACCATGTAAGATGATTAGATCAGTTTTGCATTCAACAAGACAATTTTTAAAACTTGACACTCCAAACATGGTCTGTAAGCCCTAAAGAAGAGCTTTCAAACCCTAAACCGGGCCATTTCGTCAGTCATTCAGCCGGTGACTTCGAAAGTTGGTATACCGGGAATAAAATTGCTGCCAAGAAGACCGATCGACCCAACCAGTAAGATAACCACGTCGTGACAATTAAACCCAACGTTTGTTGCCTACTGTGTTGTCTGAAAGACAGAACATTAAGCGTGAAAATGAATCCAGGCAGATTTAGTTTCAAGCAGCGTTACGAGTTTGCACGATTCTACATAATCCACGTGCAAATGTTCCTGCCTTTTGGATGATTTCAGCAATTTTTTCACTTGCCTGGGAAGTGCTGAATAATTGATTTGGTGTCGCTTGATTTAGGCCGTCATCTCTCACCCAAACTGTAAAGCGACTGGGTACTGTATCCAACCCCTCTTCGATTAAATCGCAACTATCCGAGGCAATACAAACTTAGAAAAAAAGTTTACATTAGATGATTGTAAGGGCAACCTAACGAACATTCGCTACTTTTCATAACGTGTTTGGATGTCTTATAAGGGCGTCGAAGTTTCGTAAACAAGTCAACATGCAATATGTTGGCATGTGTGAAATATATTGGGACTACGCTGTATGATACCTACCTAAATAGCAGAGTTATGAAGCGCTTTTTTATTAGGGAGGATTGCTTAAGTGGAGCTGCTGTCTTTGTCATTGTGGGGCATACGCCTGTGGTATTTCAGAAAAGCCAGGATGTTGGCATTTAAGTAGACTTGTTTTTGGCCATATACAAAAAGTACGATTGATAAAAAATGATAAATTATGCATCTGCTAGATGAATAACACTCCCTATGACATACAAAACATAGTCCACAGCCAGTGCAAACGCTTCTGAGTACTATATGGCATCGCCTTAATGCTGTATAAGAGTGTACACCTTTCGTCACACGCAAAATGCAAAGATTGTAGAAGGTAATCTGCAAACGCAAATGCGATGACAGAACAGAATAAAATGTGTGGGATTCGAAAGACATTTTTAAGCCTAAATATATCCTTCCTTTGAGCTTAAACTCTGAAAATATTTTGAGTTGCTACAAACTCAACACAAGAAAACATAAATTTGCTCACGTCTTCTGTGAAATATGTTTCAATCCATAAGGGCAACAGAAATCACTAGCGAAATTTATACAAAATAAGTAGTCTAAATAGTCGAAAGTATGTGAGGCCTAGGTAATTGAATAGAAGGCAGAAAAACGCTCTATGGGACCAATATTTTATTTGCCCGACTGGCAGGAAAGAGACATGCAGGTAGCATTGTCAGCAAGGACAAGCAAGACTGAAATGTCAATTTCTGGTTTCTTAGCCGTCGTTAACCAGTCATGCGAAACCCAGCACATTGACGGGTCTGAAATAACACCGGATAACGTCGTGCAAAGATTATGGCTACAATACACATAACTAACCCACCGTAATGTGAATGAGTTTCAGAATTTTGGCTAAAATTTACTTAGACTGGTTACTTGTCGTAAGCATTTCCAGTCAAAATCCCACTCTAGAATTTTGCGTTATAATCCAGTAGATACTTGGGTTTTATATGCATGTAAATCAAGCTAAATGCAAGACTTTCAAGGACAATCAACTTTTGTTGAATAATTTTTAATGTCCATTTTGCAATCGAATGGTATTATAACTATTAAAATTGAATACGCTGGTGGTTTCTATCACATTTGCAATGTACCTAGCATCAAAAATTTCTGAAGTCGATGCTCCTGCTGAGCAAGACACACATTAAGAAGTTCGGGAACTTGGGCTCAAAAATTTACTGAGGGTTCTGGGCTGACCCCATAAGAACTTTTGACATTTCAGCTTGATAGGTATCTGAAGTACATGTATACAAAACTACTACAGGTTTTTATTAATATTAATATTGTATTTTGAGTATTAAAAGTCTGTGAAGTTCTCCGAGCGGAAAAGTGCATAAGGCGTCAAAGCATTGCTTTTGACAACTTCTTCTATGCTAACCCGCCTTTGGCCACGTTCAGAGTGTGAGCAAACACAGTTTATTTGATCGAAAACATGCAACGATTGTAGTGACTTCGTATGGTTCATGAAAACCCTTTTCAGTTGAAATTATTGTCATTCATCCTCGTGATATTGCTATCCACTTACGCGGGGATAGGTTTGTCAAATGCTTCCATTTAATCTTTCAACATTGGTTTTTCTTCCAATTACCCAAGTTTTTTTACTGGAGGCTTCCCCAAACGAGTTTAATGATGCTAACTTATTTCAGTTGCATAGTTTATTCGTCTTCGACCCAATGCCAACAGGCATCAGTTGGTCTCTGGTTGCTATGCCTACCTGATTAAAACTCAAACCACATGTACAATGAACGCATGCGTAAGTACTTATGTCTGCTCGTGGCCTTAACCACACACTTGCATATTATCATGCGAGTGCCAAGTCTGCCCTGTCTTCGTCATTCCGTATCATAGCTTAAGATTGTGGTCGCTGTCACAGCCGATGCGAAATGTCCTGACTATATTTTCCAGAGTGGGCAGCACTGCAGCTGTGGACTATTGGAGGTCAAATATACACAGTTAATAATTCCCTCCTTTACACATTTCCATTCGCGAGAGTGAAATAAATGCTCCACAATATTCAAGAAAAAAAACGGAGAAACTGATGCATAATCTTGCATTTGCCGTATTTCCATGCCAAGTTTTCATCAAAGCAGAAAAGTTTTATTTTTTAAACAGTCGGAAGTAATCCCGGGGAACCAAATGAGCAGATGTAGTAAGCCTTGTATTTCTGGTTGGCCCAAATCTAAGTCCGAGTTTTAACGGGCTAAGCAGCGTCTTGCCATGCATGCCTTATCTTACAAGAGGTCACCCACGAACTATAAGGCGTGAACCGTTCCGCGTGCATTGGCCTGTCTCGAGGACTGGTAGGCGGAAGTTGCTCTCAACATTAAGTCGTTTAAGCCATATTTGATCAATTCGGAAGTTAGCGCTGGACTAGCCGAGACCCTAATAGTTTCCAGGATGTCCACCGCGTGTTTCACAGCAGACTAAGAGCAGATGTGGTGACTTGCGCCTGAATTATCTTATACTGAGAGTAGGCTTCGGCTGCAGCTATCGCACTGCCCCATCGGGGCCTAATGTCATGGCCCAATCAAGAAGACTGGAAGCAGGAGACGGTGCAGGAAGCCTGCGAACCGAAGGCGCCCCTGAGCGTGCCATCACAATTGACTCCGATCTCACGGATTTGGAGTGCTATAGAGATCACACTACGAAGGAACCATTGCAACCTGACTCTCAGTCTGCCAGTTGGCCTCTCGAAACAAGATACACACAGGGCTGAGTGCGCGGTCCAAGTTATCCCATCAGTTGGCAACCTTCAAAGCCCTAGCTTTTGACGCGCCGTGGTAGCTTCAAGCGCGTGAATTCGTTGTTGGTGAGGAAAGTGTGCTGAACTCACTCTGAACCAGGCTTGGCTGCTTGTCCTAAGAAGGTAAGACATCTTACTGGCCAACGGCGCAGAGTTTTGATAACTCAATGATAAACTCTGCCCGTCCTCTCGAAGAGTTAATGGCTCATGACACCGCCTTCAATAAAATGTTGTTAGCCACAGTTATTATCCGCCTCCTGTACAGCAACAAGGCGTTAACTTTGATTGCAGTTTCCATGCAATCCTGCTAATTACTGTATGTCCCAGATTGGTTGCTACCAAGTGCTCTAAGACTTGTTACTGACTAGAGCCTTCGAGTACTGCTATAAAAAAGGAAGGAGAAGTATAAGTAGAAGAGGCCATCACAAGAGCAAGAACTTTAGTTGTCTGAAGATTTGGATTCCATCTTGAACCCTTCATCAGAGGTAACCGTAGCATAGAGTCATCCATGCACAGATAACGAAGTATCTATTAATTCGTAATGGCCACGCGACCGCATACGCACCATCAGAAGCAGGTCCCGTTATCACGGCTGGTGGTCGTCATTAGCGCGATTATAGTTTGACAGTCCGCTTCCGAGTAATCCATTGCCACGATTTGGTCATCCATGCTGGATGTGGGCTAGATAATTACCCAATAATTATTAACTTGGAATTGGACTGTCAAACCATCATCGCACTAATGACGGGACCTCCTACTTATGGTGCGCATGCGGTCGCGTGGCCTTTAGGAACTATAAATACTGCGTAATCTGTGCATGAATTATCCTATTCTACGGTTACTTCGGATGAAGGCTTCTCGAGAGAATCCAAAACTTCAGGCAAGTAAGCATCTTGTTCTAGTGATCGCACCTTCTTCTTCTAAACTGCTTCCTGGAACTCGCATGTCCGCTTCTGTAGGGAAAGGGATTCTAGAACGGTCGTTTCTGACAACTTGATAACCTTCAGCCAATTCAGTCCTAGCCTCGAGTCGAGGAGACCCAACTTAACAACAAGAGATGGGTTGGTGCCCTTTTATGAGTGGTTTTTCTCCAAAATACGATACGAAGCCCTCGCAAATGGCAGCGGTGCAGTTGGTGAACGCAAGCTCAGAATGCAAGCCTACGGGGTCTAGAGCTCACGTATGAATAGTAAATAAGCCGTAAGTAACCGTTCCTATCGTTCATGCACTATTTTTGGAAAGTTTAATTGTATGAAACTGGTTAGGCATGTTCGTTGTCATAGCTTTGCTAAATATGTGAGACTATGAGAGGTCGAGGTTCACAGATAAAGACATATTCTTAGGCTGCAGATGTGTTGTGGGAGACAATAGGTAATTGAGAAGTAGATGTGATCGCTGGGACAAGAATTTTATTTGCCTGAAGTTTCGAAATCCGTCGCGGACCTTTCATCGGGGACAGTAGCAGAAACGGGTAATTCCGTACGTCAAAGACGTTTCGCAGGTCATCGGCCGCCTTCTAGCATCACTTGGCGTTGAAGGCACACACAGGTCGGAGGCAACCGTAAGGTGTCAGATAATGAAACTAAAAACCCTCTGCCACAGCAGGAAACATCTGGCATCGTCTATACAATCTGGTGCAGTTGCAGGAAAAACAACTTCATCAGAGAAACTGAAAGACACGCATTGCCGAAATCACGGCAGCAGTGGTGCGGAGAAATGGCGGCAGTTCTCGAGTTGCAGTTCATTCGTTCAGGCCCGGCTACACATGCAAATTTGATGAGGCCGAAATTCTCGCGAGAGGTGACAATCCTGTGAGTTGCGAGTTAGTTGAGCCAGGGTTTACGCCCTCCCCTTTATCAACGATTGCGTGGGCTCAATTTGACCAAATAAATTCGCCACTCGGAAGTGCACAGGCCAACGCGTCGTTCTAACGCCAGCGCCAGGGAGCCCGATGGCCGAGCAATCATCACGCCCAGCTCTACCACGTGTGATCAAAGCTCAACAGGCCGGTAGTGCAGCAATTTGTGTCAAAGCAATACGAGAGTCGTTAATTTTCATGAGTGTATAGTAGCATATTGAATGTATCCTAAGAATACGGCATCTCCCTGTGCATGAATAACTTGTTTCCGTTGTTGTCTCTGAGTAACGATTCGCGACGGATTTTGAAACGGCCGGCAAATAAAAGTGTTGTCCCAGCGATTACATATACGTCTCCTCAATTAATTCCCAGGATTCACAAGCCCGTCTGTATTAGCGATGACAGATAAGTCAGAAACAAGTTTTTCTTTATTTATTCTCATCACTCATCTTTTTTGTGCCCCTGTATGATGCCACTGCAAGAGATAAGGATAATTGGCGGGATAAAACTTATAAAGGATTTTCCTCAAACAATTTATTCCATTTATCAATAGCAGCGTATGAGGGCATCAAAAACCTCAAAACTCAATTTCAAAGTACATGCCGCAAATCATGCAAATGATGCTGGGGAAAATGCAGGCGAGCTGCGTCATGCAGTGACCAAAAATAGGCGTACCACGTGGCTGAGCTTTTGACTAGTAGTCAGGCTGAGAGTATGGTTTATCAATCAACGTTTATATTTCCTATTCTATTCATTACATCCTTTACCTGCAATATTTTGAGCAGACAGTAAAATAAAACCCGATGCTTGTGAACAGTGTTACTATACAGGAATAAGAACATACCTCCACAACCCCCACGGTCATAGAGATTACCCCATGCTATATTCCAGTTAGGATACCTTGTCTACATTTTAACCCTTACATTTTACCTTACTTTAAAACTAACTTTAACCGTTCTCTCTATGGACTTTAACGCAGGCGCATCCGAACTACAGGCATTTTCAGTCTCGTTTCACGCCCGTCTTTGAAGCTTGCTCCGCTCCCAGTATCCTACCAAGTAACTGATCACAACATACCCACATCTAACCGAGAGTTCTGATTTTGCCGTAACCAGGTCAAGGGAATAATTAGAAACTACAGAGCTGGTTAGTATCCGTAGGAAAGATTGAACACCCAGATTTCTGATCACTGAGTCCAAACAAACCTCAGTCTCGTTAATTGTACGGGACATACAGGCAGTTTGCAAACTTGTTGAATTGAGTGCTTCAGCATATTGTACTTGTCTTAAGCCAAACATTCTGAAATATTTCTTTATGTTGACCATCCCTTCAAATCAATGTCACTTGCTTGGCTTTCGCGTTTAAGTCTCAACACGAAAAAAACAGGTTAAAATAAGTTTTAATTTCATATTACTGACAAAGAACGCACATTTAAGCCATGAGCTGAAATATTTTTAAGTTTTATAATGCCGCGCCCTTGCAAAGTAGTGATGTAAATTGTAGTAGGAAGTCTCTCTCGCTGTTAACACATTTAAGTTCCCAAAACTTGAAAAGCAAGTCAACCTGGGTGTGCTCATGTGCGAAAGGAAGGCGTCACCCCACCTATCTAACAGTTAAAAGATCTTGCGGAAAAGTCTACTAAAGGTGACTTTAGCCACGCCCTCAAGCCCTTTCTTTCACATCGTCATCTCTCCATGCGAACGAGCATGCTGTCACTGCATTTCGCCATTGATGAATGAAGACAGTTTTCATCTGATGAGCTTGCTGCTGAGATAAACTCAAGAAGACGGGACGTGGGATCGGGCGCAGGTAGTTGATGCAATGTGAGCCTGCACCTCGGCGTACCATCACCTTCTCGGTGTGAGGCCTTTGTTATGGGTGTGCATCCCCAACAAAAACTGCCTTACCCTGATATGTTGGTCCAGCCAAAGCACCACCTGGCCCGCTTTAATCAGATGAGTATACAAAAACCACCGGTTCCTGGACGAAGTCTCCTGAAAGTAAATGAAACCATGTAAAGTTTGACTCCATGCAAATTTCGTACTGAGTAAACCCCTAGAGAGGTCCTTGTCACTACAAACTTCAGCCCCGGAGGAGAACTTGGATGTCAGTAGGTGGAGCAGTACATTATGTACAGACCGAATGGATAGTAGGTCGGGGAAAGTTTTGCGGCCGGATGGTGGCAAACGTCCAGTGCCACGTGAGTAGACAACCTGAGTTGCAGTGGGTCATGTGTTGGAGCTCTCTAAGCGGAGCGTTTACACTTGATCCTGAAATCGATTGTCCGGTGGGAATAAATCTGATTAACAAAGACTCAGGCTGTAGGTGCGCGAGGGAATCATACTGTCACAACAGGTACCCACCGAAACAAAATGCTCAGAATGGTCCATGGGAAGTGTTATCTGCAGCGGAAATGTTTCCACTGTAAAGTACTTTACGCACATGTGAAAGCTTCTACGTCCACCATACTCTAGTTACACGAAATATTTCACGATGATAAGGCTGTCCTTCACTGCAATGACTTGATTGGTTACCTCATGTCTGAAGACGTTCCGTAGAGGCAAGAGAGCATAGCTTTTAGCTCGCTATAGCATTGGCTTAACTGCAAGAGGGAAGGATACTAGGGATGTCGGACGTAGCCTAGCAACCTAACGTACATAGTCGAAGTCGAGCGTATGGCTGTGTGCATTCACCAAGCAGTTGTATACCTTTGAAGCATCTAGCGCTGCTACCTCACTTGGATTTTCTGATAAGGCGACGCGTCTAGCAGCGTCTGTGGTATGTTTGCAAGCGCAGCAGCAAAAAAGGCAACTTAATGGAATTTTGTCGGTGAACAACATTTTGCAAAGATTACTTACCCTGTGCATGCGTGGCAATTGACAGAAGTATAAAGCATCAGACTATTGACAACGTAAATTTCTTGGGTCTGCTAGTGGAGAGGCCTTGTGACACTCGCCCCAAGCACCCTGCTGTCACATTCAGACCATGGTCTGCATTCAGTGGTCTATAATATAGTAGATTCCCCATCTCATAATATTTCACCCGGAATTCTGAAATGCATTTTCGATTCTAACATATTAATTACGTATGGCCTTAAAAATGACGATTGTACAGCCTCATCTCAATATATTGAGGTCACGTCAGGATGCCGGCTTTTTAATGAGCTTCTTTCTGACCACTAAGTAAAAGTATGTACTTTAAAAGTGGCTTCTTAAGTTGCACGTTTTTTTTGTTATTGATTTTGACTGCCTTTATAAATTTTAATATATTTTATTGAAACCATGTACGAATAAAATTATTTCTTGTGCTCGCTTGGTAGCAAATTACGCTTTTTTTAAATTTCATACTTAAAGAAAGGGTATCTTTAGGTCTTAAAAAAATTCTGATTATGAGCTTTTTTACAATTTTCAGGTGTTCATTCATAGAAAATCGTATTCGTCAACTTGATAGTGCTGCCTTTACTGTATAAAGTATGCTCTATATCTATTGCAATATTTAATGAGAACTATGGGTGATCTTCCCCAAGCTCTAGGCAAAAACGTACTTTTCCTTAAACAGGATGTACACAGAGCGCAGTTTGTAAACCTTGAATTCCAGTGTAGCAGTCGCTAGGTTTCAAAATTATTCGGCAATTTCGAAACTTCTTTTAAAACCGATTAATACCCTTCTTTTTAGTATGAAATTTAAATGAGGCTTAATCTTCTACCAAACGCGTACAGAAAATAATATTTCCATGCATGTTTTTCAAAAAAATATATTTGAATCTATAAGAGCAGTAAAATTAATGACAAAAAGCAGACTAATGAAGTAGTTACTTTTTATAGTATATTCTTTTCCTTGATGGTCAAAAAAAGCTTGTTAAAAAGCCAGAATCCTGAGGTTTCCAATGTATGCTGAGATTAGGCTGTACAATTGTCCCTATAACAACCATCCGCAATTAATATGCTCTAATCTAAAACTCATTTCAGAATTCCGTGTGAAATTTAGTGAGATAGGTATTCTACTGTACATCTGGGGTTGCCCGAGGTGACGAAATAAGCTTCAAGAACGTTCTTTCATTCGAATCTACGTAAGGGTCTCAGGCAACGCTTAGAGCTTATTAAAAGTGTGCTAAGTAGAAGTGATATCCTTGTCACTAAAAAAAGAAGGCTGTCTATTACTTCACCTACCGGGTAACAGATAGGTTTTAAAGGCATGAAAATGAAGTTGCAAGTAGAGCCAGCTTACCTGCGAAGCTTCTTGAATAGATAAGTGCACCTCTAGGGCACTGGAATTTAGTGTTCTCGAAAATGTAAAGATTGTGCCGAAGTATTTATCAAAATACTCATGTTCTGCTTTATGCCCTCTTAGGTTGCCTTAAAGTTACGGAGTTCCTAAGTGATAGGAAGGTTAGAAATAAAACTTTTAAAATTCAAACTATGCGCATGATTCTGCAATTTCACATCTAGAGGATCTACGTGTCCTGGTACACCTAACAAAAGGGAAGTGCCAATTTCTACCACGGACAGAATGTTCTGTTTCTAGACCAACTCAGGCTTCACCTTGTGTAGCATCTTCACAGCCTCTTATTTGTTTACTTTAATCGACAAAAGTAACTGACTTAGTTAAATTGTGTGACATTATTTGTCCTGCAAACTTCGAAAAAGCTCCTTTTTTCATTACCCTTCTTTTGATTACAATTTTTTGAGATAAAATCTTGGCAAAGGCGTCGGCTAGACCAAAAATGCATTCACCAACAACTGGCAGCCTACAGTTTACTTGGCAGACATCCCGGTAAAATTGGACATTTGGCGGTTTGCTCGCATAATGGACGATGTGTCCCCTGTCTGCTGAACTTACCATTTCCCAATATCCCTAATATCAGACCTCCTGGTCGCATAATCCACGAACTTTGTCGGGTGTGTGTCTATGTTGATTGAAGATATATTTAACCTCTAGGTACTACGCAGTTGTTGCTGGACCTGCGGGAGCTCTCCCGCGTGCCATTGGCCTTCAAATTGTCCAATCTGAGCGCTCGAAAGTTCATTTTGACCGAGCGACTCAGTGGACAACAGATTTTGAGACCGCAGCGTGGCCCGCAACTTTCCACTCGTTCGACCCGATAACCTGCTTATAGGAGAGCTAATCTTCACCGAAACCAGTTCACCGCTATGCCACATTTGTGCGCTTTGGATAATCTCTCACGCTGGAGGCATTGCATCCTGTATGACCTGGGGCGACCAAAAGTTACTTGAAAGTGCTACTGAACAAGCGTGTAACCAAACCGACCACAGAACCTGCAACAGTGCTGTGAACTGTATCAAGCAGAAGTACTTGCATGCAACTAGTTAGTGCGTTCCAGAGAAAAGTTGAGAAGCAAAAATTGTGCGGAGACAGAACACAGGTTGCTCACCACTTATGCCGCACAACAAGCAAACATTAAGGCAAGGATGGTTTGTATGGCAGCCTAAACAGAACGCGAAAAAATACCTCAATAACTTTAGAAAGGTGGTCTTGTGATTAATTTATGGGATAGTAAATATTCTTATATCTTAACTCTAACGGCTAACCTACTGTAAATTTAACTGGCAGATAATATAGCCATGAAAGACAAAGAAGACAGGAATGGCCATTTCCGCCTTATTTGCTGGCGTCACTCAGTCACACCCAGCCCCAGGTGGTGCACCATCGAAGGCTCAAACTCACAACCATGTTAATCAGAGTCTGATTGCCTAACCATTAAGGCATGAGCTCGTTGTCCTGCCGGCATAGGTCAGGAGATATTGACACTCATGGATGAACATTCACTGACTACTAACGGAAATGTCCATTTTAGTTTGCCTTGTCTTTGCCGACAACATTATCTACCTAAGACTACTAGTGGCTGTGCGGCTGCCGTCAGGGCCCGAGAACTGAGACCCAAGGCAGAGCGGGACAAGTGGGTTCTGTTAGCAGTTAGTCAACCTCTATTAACAAGTATAAACTTAATCTTAACCCTGGCACTTCCTTACACCTGCGTTCAAGAGGTGACAAGCATCCCAACCTTAACATTTAACATATTCCTGACTCCTAGTTACCTCCAAACTTTGACTTTAATCCCAACCTTATACTTAACCCAAAACGTAAACTTTCTCCCCACATTAATCTTAAACGTATTTTTATGGAATGAGGCACAAAGCCACAAGTATTGTAGACAGTTCCTGTTCCAGTATACTGTTTAGGTGGCCATAAGTCATCTTTACCAACTCTAAAATGCGGGTGACGGAAAAAAATAAAACAAAAAACACCCTTTGATGTACAAAGTCTTTGAGAAAATGTCAACTAACTACATGAGTTCATAACTTTACAGGAGAAAACAGGAGACCAATAGTATGACGATTAACTAGAAATTGTGCAATCGGTTACTGCCTTGAGATTTCAATTGACGTATATGTCTACAGTGTTGAGAAGATAAACACTTGATTCGCGTTGGTTGGCTCTGTCTAGACTAATCAACTTAGTGTGGGCAAAAGTAGAACGTAAACTTTAGATGTGAAACATAGTACTTTTTGGCATGTACGTTCTTGCGTATCATCTTTATCCTCCCCTAAGGAAGACGAAGCAAGAGGAACGGGTTCATGAAACTAAGCTTATTCAGAATAACATTTCGGTAACGTGCTTGGTTCTACAATGAAAGTCAACTAGTACTTCTTCCTGTTAGCCATGCCTGTTTCCATCTTGCCGCCAGCCTCGGCGCACGAAGCTTGACCAGCCTCTTTGCTGCTGATTGCATGTGAGATTGGCTGCTGATGGGCTTGCGTGAAATCTGCCCCATTTGCGGCCGTTGCAATTGCCTGCAAGCTAGCATGCTTACTGACCATTCCCTCGTCAGCCGGCGGACTGATCAGTTGGTGGTGCCCACGGGCATTGATACCACACTCGTGGCAGTGCTCCACGCTGGTCAGGTGGTTTCTGGCCAGCTCCTTTCCCATTTTCAGCTGACCTCAGTTGTAGTCCACGTCCAAGATAGCTTTGCCGTTCTGCTGGTCTTATTCGAAATGACTCGAACCGTGGGCGTAGCGCGACTGTGCATGTTTTAGACTAATCTGAATCAATACTCTGAGTAAGGTAACATAAATCAAGACCGAACTCGTAATATTCTTCTTCTAATTCTCAGTACCATTTTTGAAAAGAAATAAGGTACACGTATTTTTCAAACGAAAAGTGTCAACTAGTCGGTGTTGTTTTGCAGATACGAAGAATCTATTCGACTCAGTTTTAAAAACATGGTGGCTTCCATGGGATTCAAAACCACAACAGCGGGGCAAGAATGGAGTACAATCACATTAGCTCCTGTGGGCTGGACTGGTAATTTGACATTAATATGTTTAACCCCACCGTTCTCAGTAGGACAATGGATCGCACTTGCTTGTATCATTTCTTGAAGTTAAGTCTAGCCTTCATTCTTTCGGTTTCGAATGCCACCACGCCAGCCAATTTATAGTTGGGTTCAATATAAAGATGGCCAATCAATCCGAACATCTTATTGTGTTAAAAATTATTTACTAGCCACGTGATTAATGGTCTCTTTTATGCAGATAGTATTTTCAGCAATGAGAAGAGTGAGTAGAAAGGCAATTTCCCATCGTCTGTTCTAAGGTTGGCATGAAAGTTCGACGGCAGCATTGCTACCGACGTGGACGCCAACATCCAAAACATCACTCTTTATTATCGTTAACGCTTTTCTTTGAAACATGGCTGGCTAATGTAGTTGAACTTCGGACCTAGAAGCAAATAGTTTGCGTATTTATTTGCCAGTAATCGGTTGAAGCGTTTTCTCTGGAAGCCCAAATCATATGTGCATGGCCCTGCTTGACATCATCCTCACCTAAATTGACATAATCTGTTAAGATGTCTTACAAATGCGCTGGCATTTCGACTGGGAGAGAGAAGTTTGCATTCTAGTTGACACTTTGAGCAGAATAAAGTCGCAGTCTCTCCCACCCCTCCATAAGCCAGGGGAACGAACCAGTTCTGTAAAGACGCTTAGTTTTCTAAATATATTCATGAGTACAAACATTCTTGGCCCCCCAACAGCCGACGCGCAGGAATAGAGAGTGCTATTCTTGGTCATGGCACGCGTCTATCGAACAGTGTTAAGGTCCCATGAGGCCATACATTCATTTGATGGCATGCCCTAGAAGTGGTCTTCTATGCTGTCTCAGTCATCGCACCAAAGCCCCTCGTCCATTGGTTTATAAACTCAGAGTGTTGACTAGTGAACGTAGGGAAGAAAAAGACGGCAACCGTCACTGGCGAATCCAGTCACGAAGCACATTAGTTCTTTCTTGACTGCTAAGCATCCAACACTCTGAGGGTTGCGGCTTGGAACAGGCACACTGTTTGGATCTGCCAGTCCTCATAGGAGCATTTCCGAGCGACCGAATGGCTGTGAGTCAGACTTAAAAAAAGAGCCTATGGAATATGGTTTTAGAAACACATGCAAGTGTGCTTCAAGCCGTTCCTTCTATGTTCTAGGTTTATTTAGTGGTTGTTTGTGGCGCGCGTAGGTGGATTGCTTGAGTTTGTCAGCCCAACTTTGGTAACTTTGGTATTAACCTTTCCTCGAGTAAGGTCGTTTTAGTGAAGAAGAAATGCGGAAGATGCTGCGCACATCGCCCGTTCTGGAAAGTGGATAACAAACAAGTCACCAGCACTATGTCACCGCTTGCGACGACCAAAGTATCGCGTGCAAACGTGTTGGCTAGTATCAGTAAAACCGACAAGAGATGCACGGGGTTCAAAAAGTGCCTGCTTGAGCAATCTGTACATATACTTTAACCCCTTGATATTAATCGAGGCCCCCTGGATGAACAAAATCTGTCGTTTTTTATTTTTATATTGCATCTTGGTATGCCGAATGACAACGGGTGTATTGCTAATGCCCTGCTGTGTCTATCGAATGAGTGGCGTCAGAGAGATTGCCCCGTGTGACACTCCAAAGGAAACTAGATGTGCAAGTTTTGATCAGACATATAACTGCTCCTAGTCTCCTTTATCACAGCGACCGTGGTTATTACCTTTGCACCCATGAAATTGGATTTTAGACGGTGATTCATTACCTCATCATGCCGTCTGACTTATAGAATTACACGAGTGCGGCGGGGGAAAATTGGGCATTAGTGTAGGCAAAAGAAATACAGTGGATTGTATATCCGTGTCCGCCGAATATCTGCTCCACATTGCTCTCTCATGCATAGTCATTTGTGGCCAATGGCCTATAGCAGTAACGGTGGAAACCGAGTGAGATAGGCAGTGAGCTACAATGAAATCACTGTGGGTGGCACAAGGGGCTTTCACATTTTGGTCAAAATTTCGCTGATGCCAACTCCAGTGTTTGAGATGTGCTCAGTGTTGCCGCTAAAATAAACTTGTCTTATTCAAACTAAATCGATAGACTCCCAGACAGTGAGTTTATAAGTGCTATAAATAGCTGTTTGACTTGCGTATATCTGAACATGCGTTCCTGGTTGAATATTGTTAGTTGATAGGTACAACTAAACTGTCCAGAGTAGTCCAATTATATTAAGTTATATTCGATGCACGTTCCCTTCAAACCTCCTTCTCAGAATAATCGGTCAGATATCCTGAGATTTATTAGTGCTCATAGTGTTTTGCTTCTTATTTTAGAATGGCTAAACAAGTTGCCTAAGAACAAAAGTCAACCGGTTTATGGAAGAGATAAGCATGAAAATGGTAGCCCGCTTTGTTCTCCTTAAGCCAGTGTAACAGCGGTCAACTAAACAGTTGCATAATAATTTAACTCATGGTTTCAGGACGGACCTAACTTAACTTTCGTTTGATCGTATTTTATGATCCTGGTTTCCGTGCCGTAGGTTGAGTTTTGACTGATCGATGACCGCGAATAAGACCAAATCACTACTCTGGTCAGCCAACTGGTAGGACATTTAAGCAGATGACAATCCTGTGTTGTAAATGAAAACCACTAGATACAAATAGGAACGGGGAATGCTCTTCAGTACATTCTTTGCAGATATGTATTGTAAGAGAACCTTCGTTCCATTGTAGAGGAATTCGGTAGTCGGTAAATATGAATGACGCTCTCAAGCGTTCATCTTTGTCCGCGTCATATGAAGCGAAACTCCCATCTGCGCACTTATTCCGGTCTTTCTCTTTGTATTACTAAACAAGATACCTGAACAACTTATTTATAAATCACTCCAGTCCGGTGGGTACCAGTTAGTTCGCGTAAATGTCTGCGATACCGATTCAAGATTTTTTGCGTTTGTATCGAGACATATTTTCAAGAGCAGGTTAAATTCGCGCCAGTCATTTCAGCAAAAAAAAAATTGTAATTTTATCACCGTAAACGGCTTACGAAATACTCTGTGGACTAGGTGCAATGTCACGTACAGTTGCAAAAATACCTGCAAAGAATAAACAGACACAAAAGTGGAATAACGCTTTCTGATAGCCCAAACGTTTGTCGACAAAAAACGACCATATATATTTTTTAACTATTTTAGCACAATGTGGCCCTCACTGTTCGCAAAAGAACTATCCTCATAAGAGTTTCATCATAGCAATGAATTCGTGTATTAAATTATGTGAAGCAGCGTTTGTCAGAATAAACATATCTGTGCTACGAACAGCACACTACTGTCCCTTCAGGGGACTGTTGAAATTACTACTTGAAATAATAGAGCGAAGCTACATGCCTGCTTCTGGTTAGTACATTTTTTTACATGATATCGGGAGATCACTTTTTCAACAATATTAGCTTACAGTATTTTTTGGCGTGCTCCTTCTATACATTGGCATTGTTCAGACGATATTTCTGTCTGCACTGTCGATAATGTTGTTTACTGTTCAAAGATTAAATCGCTGAGTGCAATAAAGTCTTTGCCATTCTTATATTAAGGTAATTACAATTGCTACTTTTATATTATATAGTAGATATGTTTACCTATCACTTGGTATTTTAGGTCGACCTTGACCGCTTTAAAGTAAATACGCTAGGACACGCTCTGGCTCTCATATCACAAGCATTTGACGTGTACTGGTGTCGTAACTGGATCAGAAACCTTTTCTATCTGGACGGACGTGAGATCTGCTCGATGGCAAAACTCTTTACAGGCGACTCGGTCATTGTCGGCGTAGGCGACTCAACCTGCCTCACTGGGCAACACTCCAGACTCTCTCGTTTAGAAAGTAGAGCAGATGAACGATCCTCAGCTTGCTTCTTGCCTACAGCCAGCCAAATTGCGGTGAGTAGCGAGTGAACTATAAAGAAACATATAGTATCCCTTCGTGAGTACAAATCCTACCTACTACATCCCCTTCATAACCCACCAAACTACGAACTTTGTCCAAAAATCATTTGGCTTAAAAGATTTCCATATTCCTTTTATAATATTCCACTTAAAAGCCTAATGCCCCTTACGAATTTTGTATTGACATGTTTGTAATATGTATAGGGGTGGATTGGAATATGTCATAGCATGAAGACTGGATTAAGATAAAGGGTGAATTAATAAACGAGAACGATGACATAAATCCACGAGGAACTATAAAGTAGAGCGTTACCTATGCATTCCATTCTCCAGAATGGACATATAGGTAAATGGATGCAATTTTCGACTCGTTAATCAAGAAACTCGGACTTGTCTCCCGGTCTACCTGATCCGTAGTTGGGACGACTAATAAGACAGTAGTAGGCATTTCTGTCTGCCTTTTGTTTGCTATGACACGGGTAGCACGCACAGAGTGGTTCGTGCAACTGCTTGAATTATTTGAAGGTATTGGCTTCATATTTTAGGTGTTTGCGCCAAAACCTTGGCTGAAAATACATGATACTGCTCAGTTAGTCCGGTTTATCTGTAAGTAAAAGATGCTTTGAACAGGCGGAGGACAATTAGGCTTGGTGATGCTATTACCAGACACAGGGATAATTATCACATATAAATAAATACATTTTGCGAATATTCTTATGTTGAAGTAAAAAACGTTGAAACAAATTGAAATGACCTTCAAGGGAGCTGCTCCCTTACCTTCAGAGTGTTGGAGGGAAGACTTTGTAAAGAATGCGCGTAGTTTCGCCGCGGGCAAGCGTGTCAAGGAATTAAGATTAACGGAGAAAATCCTTGTTACTATGATCTTCAGGCCCGGTTCCTTAGGAGAAGATAAGAGAGTGGGAGGCCATTGCAGTGAGAACAGCTTGTTCTGTACAGAAGGAAGTCAGTCAGGTCCTGTCTGAGTTGGCCTTGAAGAAGAATGATCAAACGGATTGAGGCCAGTCTACGAATACGGACATCTTATTAGCCGCCACGTTTCTGCAGAATTTGCAGCTGTCCAAAAGATATGTCGGAGCTTGCTACCCCGAGACTTAAGGTCAAGAGGGAGTGGCGCAAGTGTGCCACTACAAGCATTCCTGATCACTGTCTTTAGACGTCATCCTACTAGGTCGTTTTTTGCTTCCCCAAAGAGCGTTAATTTGACGAACAACGCTTTTATTTCTGCTATTAAGGTAGTAATCTTTGTTGTACGCTTGCCCTTATTCCTGAGAATGAAGCTCGCCGGTCGTCCGTTTTCAGGAAATGCTATTAACAGCTGCTGGACCTCTGCTTCAACCACTTCAGGAAAGTAGATACATGTCAATCTAACTGCCAGTCCCTGGAATAACTTTCATTCAATATTTAGGCAAAGAAAACTATGGAATTTAGTGTACTGTCCCGTTTAGGTTTTATTTCGGAATACCATACGCTGGTTAGATTCAGCATCTTGCCTCTTCTCGAGGGAAATGACTTTATTCTTTGCCTCATGCATTGATCAACCTTTTCATTTCCTGTATAATTGTCTAGTTCCGATGAAGAATGCATATGTTCACCCAGTTAACTTTTCGAATCAATAGGTGTTTGTTGAGAGGCCTCTGAACCCAAGGCGCAACATTCAGTCACACTCTTCGGGAGCCGGTAGACGGTAATTGTTTCTTAAGATATGAGGTACTTTTAGGGAAGAGGCACCGTTGACTGCCAACTTCAGACGTCCCAGAGGTTTTGTCTCATCCAGCTTGATGGCATGTTTTAAGCATATTGTCACAAACCACTAACACAAGTGGGATGCAGTATATGGAAGCCGTAAGCTCTTGACGAAGAAGTTAAGGTAAATATATGCATACCTACTTCCATTCTGCTCCAGCGCCCATACGTTTTCTGGAGCGACAGTTACCAGCGGCCTTCAGAAGAAATGAACATTGAAGTAAAGTGCACAGTTTTGGCAGCCCCCATTTACGGTTAGCGAGCTGTCACAAAACACAGTAGGTCAACTCCAGAATATTTAAACAATTGACCTTAGTCTATAGTATTTTGGGATACCTTTCGATTTGGTTACACATACTTAACTTCTGGTTCGAATAATTCCCTGGCAGGACGTTGCGCGGACCCTGTTGTCGGCCACAGTCAGTGCGGAAGAACTTGGGTCGGCTTGGGAGACCCGTATACAGCGACGCTTTCCCCACGCCTTCCCCAACCGTAAGCCTGCAGCGCCTGTAGCGACTGAGCACAATTTGCGCTCTCGACCGCTGCCCCATCTGCCGCCAAAAAGGCAGATGCTCGTCGCTCCGAAAGCCGCCCCCACTAGAACAGAAGCACCATTCCCGCGGCGCAGTCCTCCATCGCCCCAGTTACCTCAGCTCGCAAGCGCGAGAAGTAGGCGGAACACCGGCGGCAGTGGTGGCCATGGCGTCTTCTTCCCCAGCGCCTTACAGACTCAGCACCACGGGAACATCCCAGTACTGCTTAAAAAGCTTGAGAAGACCAGTCGCAAAGCCGATGAAGCCAGCGCGGAGATGCCGACAGATGGCAGCAGCTCGACCATTGAACCGCCGACACGCAGTCGAAAAGTGCCCAGAGCGTCTGCCAAATTTACTCGAGACTCCAAGACTACCTCGCTGCCCAACTCAAGAGAAGAGACGAAACACAGTATGCATGATGAGAAAGCGAAGGAGGAAGTAGTTAGCCATCGGTAAGAAAATGAGACCTTTCAATTGTGCCTAATGTAAACACAGTTGATAATATCATCTTTCGGTACTAATTTCTTACAGTACAAGTAGTAAAAGTGCACTTCCCAGATGGTGAGTCAGTAGAAGAGCCTTCATTGAAAGGGGTTTGTTTTGTATCTGACAAACAGGAGACCGACAGCGAGATGCGAGGCACACACAGCGGCTCAGCCGAGATTGGCAGAACACGCACACGAATAAAAAGAGCGACATAAAAACGACAAACAGGAGCTCGAGTACACATTCTCTAAAGATAGGTAGACGAGAAAATTACGGGAAACATCAAATAAAAAATAAAACATTCCCAGTGAACAACGCTTTATTGTCTTCTGAATGACTAGTTAAGTAGAGATGGCTCTCAGTTCCGATATCAGATGCCACATTAGTACTCACATAACTAAAATTGATGTGGCATCTCAGTAAATGTCAACCGAAATTCTGAAATGCGTTAAGACTAGATAGACTTCTTTTCCTAGGAATGAAGTATTAACGATCATACTGCATAATTCCTAGGTATTTCGGTCATGTCAGGGCACCGGCTTTTGAGTGAGCCTATTGCTAAGCACACAGAAAAGCTACATCCCATCAAAGGAATTACTTATATATGTAGAAATCAGCATCATCGTTGATGCCGGTGCCATTGCGAATTTAAATATATTTCTTGGGAACCATATAGAGAAACATCTCTTTTGTAGTTAGTTAGAAGCTGACTACCTGATCTCTAAATTTTATAATGAAAAAACGAACCTTTCATTAAAAAAAGCATTTCAATGCCGAGTATTTGTAAAGTCAACTTAACTTTACACTTGCTCTAAGGTTTTCTAAACGCCTAAAGAAAATCATACATATGATGTTTTGTTATGAAGGCCTCAAATGGTTCATGAAAATCTGTGGTACACATCGAGAAAGTTGTATGTTTTGCAAGTAGCACTAATAGGTGGACAGATACGGGACCTTAAAAACGAGAAGTTCATGGTCTTGAAAATTTCATAAAAGAACTTTCTGACACCGCCAAAATCCCCCTCCGTAAAGTATGAAATTGACTAAACAATTAATCTGCTACAAATTGAATGCTAAAAAGACTGCTCTTTTGCAAGTTTTCTATGAGATATATTTCTTTTGCTAAGGACATTGGGAAAAGTCCATAGTACAGGCGATCGGAGCGAAGCATAGTTGGAAGCCGGCATCCTGATGCGACTGAAATATCAAAGGTTTATGCTACAGGATAAGTGCGATTATAAGCCTAATGATGCAAGCTTTTTTATCAATATCGATTTCTGAATTCATTTCAGCACTTGAAGAAGTGATATATCTACCGCAGGTGTTTTGCGTTAGTTCGACCATTGTACTCGATGACGTCCACAATATACCCAAGAGCAGGGACAGTGACTGTAGTCAGATATAATGGAAGTAGACGCGCAGCTATCTCCCCCCTTCTCCCCCCTTCTCTCCCCGCTTGAACCGGTGACATGAGCAAGTCAAGATGAGTGAGCAAGAATCGGGCGTAAGAAGCTTCCTCCAATGCAGCCAGAAACATTGCTTAAGTTAGTTTTAAGTGACAGTAGCCTTTTGTGGCGGTAATACTGCACTATCTACCCTCACCCACCCATAGTAGGTACCCAGAAAGATTAGCGGAGCCCGAGTCTTGTATTTATACTACTGTAACTACTGTTTATACTGCTGCCTCTAGCGATGTACCCGAGTGATTGTAAGGCTGTTAATATTACTGTCGATAATATTTAGCCAGAAATGACATTGATTGAAGTCAGGTCTGGGTCCATGTTCCCTCGATCTCAAGAAGGCGTAGGGACCTAGGTTTCCGCTTTTTCGACTAGAGTAAGTGTTTGAGACTCGAAGCACAGCAATGCTTGCCCTGGTTGGTTCCTTAAGTTTTAACTACTAGGACTAGAATGATAATGTTGGAAGCGCTTTGCAGATGTTAGAAGTACCAGTTCTAGTAATCATACTTGCCAAAAGCAGTAAGAGGCAAGCTAAGTGCAGCCTGGTCGTGCATGTAGAAAATTTTAACCTAGTATGCTGCCATCACTTATATGAGGACTTTTAGTAAGCTGAATGGTAAAAGAAACGTTTATTTAGTACAAGCTGAAGATCTAGTATGCATTTAGGTCGGAAAAAAGTGGCAGTGTAGTGACGATATGGTGTCAGGTAGATCATAGTTCGACCACTGATTTCGATTATGTCCACAATATACTTCTCTTGTAGTCACTGGATGCAGCTTTTGGTAAGCAACACACAGCCTTAGGGTACTATCTTTCTGCATGCTTAGCTCAACGGTTACCATGTATCAATCGCGCGGGGTATTGCTATTTACCATCTTCAGACTAGCTTTAGAATTGCTACAGTATCCAGCTATAGTTTGGAAATTGCAGAACGCCAAATGTATAACTAAGAGCACAACATATTCCAGAATTAGCTAAGTATTATAACATGGTATTTCCTATACTGCAATAATAACTGTGTGGTAAGTATAACTGATGGGAATGTGCACTTACAATGTTCCTTGTCCTCCGCAGAAGTGAGCGTAAGAACATGCTGATTATGCTGGGTTGGCTTTTGTCACTGTACGGGTGGCGCAGTCCAGCAGATACAGGCAGGTGCTCAGTAGTGATGTTGCCATTGAAGGTCACTTAATAAAGCGTTGTATCGGTCAAGCGTCCAGATGGGTTCGTGAGTAATCAATAACCCCCTATTTGCACGCGACATTTCGGCCATGAGGGTTAATGATGCACACGTTTTGCTCCAAACAGGTTGCTGCAGTGACTTGAGCGCGAGTTAGGTTGTACGTATCGGCTTTGTGTGAGCATATTGGCTCATGACCCAGGCTTCTGCCGATTATTAAAGTTCACAAAGGGATTCCCTGCGTGCCCGAGATTTTGTCGTCACTATCTTTGCCAGAACCTTAGTTGAGCAATAGTTAAACGTGAACCAATGCCAACGTTTTCAGATATCTGGTCACCTTTAGGAAGTACAAGTGAAGGTAAATCCACGGCTGAATACTGCTACTGAACACAATTAAGTGAAAAGTAATCTGGTCTTTCAGATTAAAAATCAGACAGATGTCGCCGATTCCAGAAGAGTGGTGCAATTTTTTCTTCTGTGAACTGCACTAAGTGATTTAGCAGTGGCTTCTGCTTCTCATTTCGCTTCTGTTAAGAAAACCGGGCGAAGCAGGTCAATGCGTGCGCTAAACGTGCGTGATTATAGGTCAGTAATCTGGTCTTGCGTTGCTGACTTGCTGTGCATAAACTAGTATTCCTTATCATCTTATCGAGTTACAAATTATCTTCATGTAACAAAAGGCAGCTTGGTATCGTTTAGCATAGTAAAGCTAGACGGCAGTACTTCAAAGCCGGCAGTCCGTGTAGCATAAAGGTAAGTGACATTTGTGGATGCAATAGCCGTCGTTATTTGATATTTTCTACATGTATCAGCCGACTTTAGTTTTCTTTGCAAAACCGTACATCTAATCTTGTGACGCAGATTGGCGTAATGAAACAGTGATAGTCTTACTCTTGCGGTGTTTGAAGACGGGTTCGGAAACCCAGAATTATTTGGCTTATACTCGGACAAAGAAGCCAGTTAACATTCCTCAGTTTATGCTACCAGAACTTTAAATGGTGTCATCCTGAATTCTTTGTGACTCTAGTAGGTCTTTGCAGAAATCTGTGGTGTAAACAGGTCGTAGGCTCTTTAGCCCACCTTGAGTACTTAGAAATCAGAAAAGAAGGGGCGAATGCTGAAAGCTATCAGTTATTTGCCTAAATCATCAGCAGAGACGGTTGCAGACGTCGCTCGCAGTGGTCGACCTACCTTATAAAATGTCAACAAAATTACTGAAATAAGATTCTTACCGGATAATATTACTAAAGTCGGATTAGTATACAGATTTTCATGCATAATAATTTAAAAGTATTTCAGCCACATAAAAACTCCTACTATTCAGAGAGCCTTTGTCTGAATGTACACAAAAATTGCAGTTAATAAAAATGATTTACTGCTTAAAACGAATGTTTCACATTAAATTTCGCTGCCTTCTTAAAATTGAACATATTTTTTTAGAAACAGTAGGAAAAAATTGTTTTTGTTCTCATTTTGTAGAGAATTAAATCGTTAAAGTTGTGTTTAAAACTTTGTATTTTCAAAATGTTGAGGACTATGAGGTGTGCATTTAAGCAGCATTGTATTTATCTGTTTATTACTTCCGTCTATGCACCATAAAATATAGTCGATAAACCCTTCAAACTTTTATGCTTCCCATACCTCGTCCTCTTTGCGGCATAAATATATCTGCAACGTGTAGCCTGGGAACTCTGTTGGTTAAAAAATATATTCGGAAATTAAAAAAAGCTTTTAATCCTGAGAGAAATTCTATTTTAAATATAAAAAAGTCTGACTAAGCTACCAGATGAATATGTGGAGGACTATTAGTATTCGTCTTTTCTGCACAACGGAAACACCTTCATAAAGGCATTCAATAACTGTGCGAAAAATGCTTAATAATTCACTATTTTATTTACGGGCATGGCTTTTGCAGATAGCCAATGATACGCACAAACAACAGCTACCATTCTGTCAGGGCTTAAAGTATCCTGAAGATATGCTGGACGATAATCAGTATAACGACTCGACTTAAATAGTCTTTTCTCAACGAAAACATGTTTTGGGACTTCGGTGAACATTTCTGGAAGCAGTCTAATTATTTAAACTTATGACGCCTTCGGTGTATCACCCTTATTTACATAAGCGCCAGACCCTAGAACACTGTAGCTCTAAATAAGGTTTCGTGATCAATGCTGTCTTCATTCACTGCAAACTGCATTAGCAGACCAAAATTTGAATTGAGCCAACAGTACTGTGCCTGAGATATAAAGTACTGTGCTAATATTTTTCATTCTACGCTGCCTACCTTCATTCCATGTGCTCTGCTGACCATGATGCTCACACTCTCTCCAGCGTAATATACAAGATCAGCACCCTGAGACCAGCAGCACTCGCTGCAATGGAATGCGAGGATCCACGGACTTGCCAGACGGTGATTGTAAAGCCCATTTCTGCGCCTCTGGTGCCACCAAATCGCCCCAAAGCCACCGATGATCCACCGCAGCAAACTGTTTTTCGGAAGGAATCGGGCCCATCTAGTATGCTCCCTAGTGAAATGCAAAATGGCGTAACGACCCGTCTTAGTGTGTCCCGTGTGCTACAGGAGTGTACAGACCAGCAACAGAGTATCCCTGATCTAGTCAAGGTGGGACCTCGCCCGAGAGCTCAAGTACGTTTCAATAGGACTCCGGCAAAACAGACTAATTTTCCCGAGGCTTCGAAAGGAACCAAGTTGTTCTTTACTCCCAAAGCAGTAGGTTGGAAATTCTTCTTTCTTATGAACCTCAGTTCATGCATTCCTTACACATTACTCATAACTAAAGCTTCATTGTTGCTTACAGTTCTGTGTGCCTACCTTGAGCGGTTACTTCATAGGTCTGACAACCACAATGCGTCGCCTGGCCTAAATGCCAATCGGGCATGAGCCACTGACGTAGTTCAGAAGATTAAATCAGTTACTTTTCATCGGCCTGGGGGGAGGGGGTAGCTGGTCACCTGCTCTTCAATCTCCTGGCTGTCAGGTAGGTCGATGCCCATGGCCGGCAGTGCTACATGACGATCAGACTCCTGGAACGCTTAAACCAAGTTTGTTTTTTATTTACCAACAGACTATGAATTCAGGAAGGTTTAAATGTTGTCATGCTCGACGGCGTGTTCTAGTTCGCAGAGACGTGATGGTACAGTAATACGTCTGCCATTAAATGTTGACTGGCCTTGGAAAGACGAGTAAAGATAGGACGGTAACAGAGAGAATGTAGACAAGTTTTAAAGCTCTCATTAGTGAAATTTACAGGATTCTTTCCAATCTCTTAAAAAATGGAGCAGCTTTATCTTGACTTATTAAGACGTCTGACGTTTTCCAGCCTCCCTGCTACTACAGCGATATTTTATACGGGTCAAATCTATCTGATCAGACTCCGAAATCAAGAAATATCATGTTAGTTTTAAATTAGTTACTTCCGTGTTTCCTACCTTGACTATTTTACATGATATTATATCTTGCGAAGGGATCATAACAAATAAATTCTAGGTAACAAATCCTATCAACATTTAAGGATTGGATTTACAGAAGGCAGCCCATGTAAGTGGTAAAATTTTTAGTGAACCTTTTCAAGCAGTAGAAAACGTTTATCAAGATGATACATATTCGAATAAAGAACATTGTCGTTATAATCGTATATTTTGCAAGGTACCACACGCTCGATAATGTACGATCACAATTTTCACTCAAATCTACTAAACAAAACGCACCCTTCGAACGAGAACTTTCTCGCTCGCCTTCTTTGACCTTGTTCACAAAGACATTACTTCTTGCATGAAAAGACTACTTCCGCGGAATTTCTTCTATTATGCCAATAAAATTATGTCCTCAGCGAGCACAATTCTTATCTGGGGAACAACTTGAACGGAAACTAATTTGAAAAGGCGGCAAAAAGCTGCTGCCTTGATAAACTTCCATAAACTCTTCCTTCAGCCTTCGATTGTATTTTGTTATTTATAACACTGTGGAGGTTGGAGTCCAAGCGGGAGTAGGCTAGGCAAATATGAGGTGGAAAGTAGCCTGGAATGTAATTCAAGGGATATATTCATGCCCTCTGTACCTTCTGGGGGGAAGTTTGAGTATTGATTAGGTAGGACGCATACTCTGGTCTACTCCTCTGGATTGTATCGACTGCCGGGGAGCCTAGAATACTTAACAATCTACGATGGCAACTTAGTCACCAAGTAATTCCGTCCCGTGCTTTGTACTTCAAATGACCTGATAGTGGTGTGCTGAATTTACCGAATTGCCAAAATGCAGAGCCTTCTTGTGTTTCCTAGGGCCATTGTGACGATTTCATGCAATTTTGGCAATCGGGGGATAAATGTGGTGAAGCATTCGTCCCCACAAATTTTCCCGGCGTGTTTCCTACTCCTTCATTTGCTATTCAACTTTACCTTCGACCAGAACTGTGTCTTCTAGTAATATAAATTTGAATGCCGATACTATTGTGTCGGAAGTTGAGCAGATGCTTCTATTGGTTTGTCCATCCCAGGATCTTAAACTAGGAATGAGTAGATAAACGTACGTTTTCACTTTTGAAACTCGCTCCTGTTAGTCAAGGTTTGCCGCATTATCTGCATCGGAACTTTCTATCGACAAATTACAAAATTTCCCTCCATGTTTATTGCAGGGCCTTAGCAGATTTTATAAAAAAACTTCAACGGTTAGTATAGATAAATGACACGTCTGAAACATTTACATTAAAATCAAGCTGCTGATTGAGACGACTGACTCAAATCCAGCCTAAGTCACCGGCTCACTCGTGCTGGATGTCACTCAACCGATTGTTATCCAATCAGCGAACGGTCTGGATAAACTGGTCACATGCAAAGTGGGAAGTCGTAGTCATGACCATTAGCTATCGTATCTACTATTCCACGCTTTCTTATGTACTGACCCAGCTGAGCATGGCGGTACATACGTCACATGTGACGCAATAATATGGGTTGAACCAATTGTGAAAAAAAACTCGCGGCATTCAACACAATTAACTAAATCTACCAAACCAACTTAATAATATGGGTTGAAGTGGAGTTCGCTGTGGTAATGCGAACATAGCAGCAGTCATCACAAGTTCCTGATTATCAAGCTGAAACTTAAATAGTTTCTACGTATTGTGGTCTACAGTAAACTTGTCTTGGGATGAAAACTGCGCATCAGTTAGCTGCTAACATTTGAATTAGACTGATGGAAATTGCATGCCATCATCGAAGAGTAACGTAAAAGTGCGTGCATAGAAAGCCGGAGGTGCGGTGACTACCGATACATGCAACAAGTTTTCTCTGTCGCAGTCCCAAGTATAAAGATTCCACATTGAAAAATATCTCAGAACGATAAATCATTCAGCTTCGGCAAATATAACCGGAACAGTAGTTAGTACTGCGTTGGTGGGATGATGTTAGTAATGCTTATGTTAATGATGCTGCCGCCGCTGCTGCTGCTAATGATGATGATGATGATGATGATGATGATGATGATGAGCATATGGTGATTCCACAATAAGACTATCGAACAATGTAGAACCTAGAATCAGTCTTCATTGAGCCCCAAAAGACAACGGAGCAAACGAGTCTAGTAAGCAAGCCAGAAAACGGGCTTCCAAGAAAGAGGATTTATGCCTCGAACTCTACAACAATCAGATGCAATGTGGTTTAAACGACTGCTTTAGCATTACTGGAGTCGGTGTTATGTTGCCTTCACAGATCCCGAAAAAAGTTCAATCAAGGCCAATGTGCACGCCGGCTTTTGAGCTGTTGTCGCTATCGTTCCACTGAGGGATACAGACTAGTCTAGTGTATGCAATTTTTTAAATCATGTTGCATTTTTGATAGGCATTTTTCTGCCACGATTTGGCTGTTCGAAAAGTATCACAATGAGAAAACAGTAGGTGTGCTGACTTTTCACCAAAACCTGCCACCCGACCTTATCTATCGTACCTTGACGAAGTGTATAATAAACTACCGAGTATTTTCCGTTTTGTGGTGATTCGCCACGTCTATGACACTTTCCGTCAAGGAGTACTAAACAATCTGTCTAGGCCAGTACCACCCTTTCAACTATCACTGGTATTTAATTATTTACAGCCCTGTATGCGACACATCCGGGGATGCACAAAGAGCGAGCGAGAGAGTGAGAATAGACTTGCCAAACCTGGGGTGTGATGGCATCGTAGTACATTAGTTGACGTAAGCACACCTAGTGTGTGCGTTAACAAATTCATATTCCTGGACCCAAGTGATAATGGAGGCTTTGATCAAGTGAATGAGAACAGCAAATCTCCGGAATAGTGCTGCATGCATCCATTCATATTTTTATAATGTTTCCCTATAGTAGAGTTTGCTGTGGGTTCAGGCAATAAGAAAAATAGAAAATGTATTTGGAGCTTTTTGGTGTGCATGTGCACGACAAAGCAGCAAAAACGTGCCAAGAAAAGTGGCAAAAGCTGCTTTTCTCGTAAAATAAATAAAGGAAATTAGATAGGCTAGAAAGCCAGTAACCCTGGCAAATATTTTGAAAATACCTTTTCTGAGTTTGCATAGAAAGTAATCCTCAAAACATTGTAATTTTGTTCGGCAGCATAAGCCAGCCTTGCGACTATTTGTTTCATCCATGAACTCATCTACAGATATAAAAAGTTGGCATTCTTTGCGCTCTCAATCCACACGCTACTATCCTAAGATGTACAGTGTTCTAGGTCACATGTTTCATGTTTATAGCTGCACATGTGCACGTTAAGCGAAAAGGTATTTAGTCTTTAAAAGATTTTGCATCCAAATACGGTCACTTTTTCAGTCACATTCAAGCAGAAGAGACTTCTAATATTCTCCTGGGATGAATAACCTACCATAAACATAGACATCAGTACTATTCACGCTATTTAATTTGCGATCTTGTCGTAATTATACGGGATAAGTGTGACTAGAGAGATTTTTAATCTTAGTGCACATTTTAATCTGCAATACTTTGATAGACGAATAATTTTGTTGGAGATGGTATCCTGTTGATTTTGAGCGATGCTTAAAGGCACGTCGTTCAGTGCTTTTCCTAAACTGACACTGGAACTTTTGACGCGATAATTACTTCAGACCTACAGCGGCAACGTACTACAACCTCTCTTATTCACCAAAGGAATGACGTACTTGTAGTTTTATGGAGCACCAAGACAACAACTTGCGATCTCAAACCGGGACATCCCCCTAAAACGTTTAGACGATGGGAAGGGCCACCTTCGTGTGTTTTTGCCCGTAGCGGTTGACCGTATGTGAAGTTTTGGCATGCATGAGACAAAGCTTTCAGTGAAGGTCCCAAAAAAATTCACCATTTCACTGATGAATTTTGACGAGTCGGACTTTTGGTTACGTATTTTTTGGGATCGGTTCAAACAAGTGCAGGTTATAATGAAAATAAATTACAAATAAGACACATTTCATGCAAACCATTCAGGGGTTTCACAGGTCTGAGGCACTTTTACGTAAGTTCTTTCTTTGGGGAAGGAGGATTCAGAAGACTAAACCTTTTTCTTTACCTCAAAATATTAATATATGAAGTTGAAGTACACTCTTATGCATAAATCTTCCGAAATTTGGCCCAGGAATTGATGGGATTATTTTGAACTGAAATATATCGACTCTAACAAAATAACCGCATAGTGTACAAATTCCTCCAAAAGACAGGCCAATAGAGGCAGAAAGTAATATATAAGTATTGTTGTTTTACGGTAACCGCCCAGTACGGGTTATCTGATAGGTAATTCACCGAAAAACAAATTAATTTCACATCTCGGGGCTACATGGGAAAGCTTTCGCAGAATTAAATACTCAAAGTTTGTCTATTACTTTTGGGGTAAACTAAAACGTTTAATATCAATAATTTGAATATTTAGCGGATGGTACATTGGAAAAGACGTTAGTTGACTTGACAAACCAAACAAATTACAGCTTTTTCATGCATCGACACAGAGTCTACACCGCACGTAAATAAAGATTCGGCTAGTATTTGCATCGCCATTTTCGAAAGATTGTCCAGTTTTCCCTTTTTAATTTCTGTAAAAGTAAAAATATGCGCAGTTGACGGTTGGTAGAAGACCGTAAGTGAGATTGATTGCTGAATGTGTAAGAAGACTGTATAAATGTCCGTGAGTGTCCCTTTTAAAGAAAATGCAAAATGCAAAGAACCGTTAAAAAGGACTTGTCAATGCTGGAAACGTGAATTTCATTCACTTGAAAGTTCAGATTTTCGTTCGAACCCATTTGGAATTTGTAATACTTGCTTACTTAGTTATTCGGATTTGAGCAACTAAGCAGTCACCACGCAAGTTGAACCTTGTAAATGCTGATCTCACCGTTCGGTCATTGCCCCTATTTCTAGCAGTGTTGTGTTTTGGAGTTGCGTGAATCTCCGAAATGTTATGCAAATACAAAGTCTTCATAAAAAATAAGACTTCTCGATCGCTTGGACAAAGTCTTAATCATTTTTTGCTAATTCGGATAGAACTGGACGGATGGCAGCAAAAAGTGTAATAGGTGATCGAGATGCTTAGGTACAGACCTCCTGATGAAATTGGTAAAACTGATACTTGTGCCACCCATTCTAAAAAGCCGAATGTTTACACGCATACGAAGATTTATGAAACTTCAGCCTGCACTTTTTGCACACAATTCGACATAACAGATTATATAAAGTACAGGGTGTTTCTGGTGTACATAAACTGTGTTGTTAGTGCTTGAAATCCATAGAAAATGCTAAAAAAGGCTCTTTGCAGTCTCTCGAGGGATTGATATCTGCATATATATCAAATCAAGCGGTTGGTAAAATGACTATCATGTTGTCATGATAACGTTTGATCGGATCCGCTTCTAATTGCACCTTCCATGGGGATTACCTCAGGCCACTTAATTTCCCCGCCGATATATTACCAGAATATCTTACATCTCGACTGTAATAACCCGATGGCTTTGTGATACATTCAGCTTAATCATTTTTAGTCTCTTCGAATTGAATCAGCCTCAAGCAGGAGTAGAAAAAACACTTCTTCCTTATTAACTTTGATGGGGAGACACTCCCAGGTTGCAACACGGGATCTACTAATTACGCTGTATTGTGGGGCTCCTTCTGGAAGCTTTTAAGTTGTTATACAGTGGCTAGTAATGCCTGCAGTGAGAGACTACCGACAAAGATAGGGTACCCGAAACCGGGAGTCAGGCAAACCTGACAAACAATGGCTAACACACCAGCAACAGTCATTCCAATGTCCTCCCAGTATTTTGGAGGGTTTCCTCAGCAAATTTTATCATGTTTTCGTTTACTCAGCCATTGATGTGGCCTATAGCAACAACAATGTCGTGTACTGTTAAAGAAGAACTTACAAGAAACTCGGCCGAACAGTCTGTTCTCTCTCCCCGATACCATTGGTTTATCGATAGCCTCCGGTCATTGATAATGAGGTTGGACACAATATTTGACTTCGCGGGCAAGACTTCGTCTTTAAGAGCTATAGCTATATTCGGTAGAAATTAAGGCCCGTGCTGATGTACTACAGCTCAAAAAGTCAACGACGTTCGAGTGTGTTACGAAGGTGGGACACCCCATGCACTCACGGGCGCCGGCGAAATGAACAGGCCAACTGAGCCACGCTCACATTCAAGCCGCCCACGTTGGCTCATGTCCGCATCCAAGCCGCTCACGATGTGCTTCGAGCAAACGTGACGACCGCCCACACAGCGTTGCAAGTGACTACAGTCTAGAAGTTTCCAGAATGGCCGTTCGCACAACATATGCCATAGAAAGACCAGCATCTTATATATACGCCTGATTGGACAAGCTAAAGAAGCCCGCAAACCCCGCTGTCTTTGTGTGGTGTTGAATAAGGCCAGTGCCACCAGAACCACTCTCTTACTTTCTTCTGCCTTCTAGTCGGGTAAGAAAAACTGAACTATAACAAATTCTCGGCCTCTATTCGGCTCAACGCAACAACCAAACTTCAAAATGAAGACAGCTCTAAGATAATCTGACCAAAAGATCTACGTTAAAATCAGGCATATCTTAGTGGAGAGGATCAAGTGAATGACCGTAGAAAAATCTTGCTATTATAACGAAAGACGTTCCTCGGGAAAATAAGGTAAATTTATTCAGTATATGTTTCACACTGCTTCCCCAGCTCGTCTTCAGACTAGAGAGCATGTGCAATGAACAAGTTAAATTGCAAACTTTCAGAAAAGATAAATAGTCAGCTGGTGTGAGCGCTGACCGACAGTTTTGGTTAATGTCAGTCCGTATTGCTCGTCTCTCGTATCTTCCATCCTTCCTTGAGATGTTTGTACATTCTATTTACCTCGACATGTCGGTTGCTTTACTAATCATCGGAGTGCATGGTCTTCAGAAATTCTCTGCCTTTTTGATGGGGGAAAACTCAGACTATACACGTTTTATCATTTTAATCGTTCACTACACATTCCCTCTAGTTTGAAGACGAGCTGGGGACCCACTCTGTAAAATTACTTGATCAAATTTACCTTGCTGTCCCAAAAATGCCTTTTTTTTTAATTGCATTTCTCGGGATGCTCGATATCCTATTTATACGAAATCTTGCTATTTCCGGGAACATGACTTGAAAGGAGCCCTAAGTACAGATGCACTTCCGCCGCGTTCGATGTCTTCGCTGGCTACACCTTTGAATGGCATTTGGGACTGACCTGCAGCAGAAAAAAGGAAGATTCCAAAGGGTATACGATCATTTGAAAAAAAAGAAACTGATTTGTCTGACAACTCTAATTCTACTTCAAACGTCCACAACTCTTATTTTTTCCGTTTCCAATGACGTGATTTAGAGAGACAAAGAGAGAAACATAATATAAAATATAAGAAGTAAAACAATTATCGTTTCAATAATCATACCTCCTTCAAATTGACTGATAGACAAAATTCAATTTTTTGGCAAGCAATCTGAAGGTGCAAGTTGACGGGAACTTTAAGTGAGCGTTAGACAGCCCAAGTTCAATTCGGCACAAGCCTTGTTCAGCACCGATCACGATTTTCTGCAGAGTTAAGGCAAAACTATACGTGCTTATTGGAAAAGGGCCAGCTGTCGGAGCGATCAGTCGCATCTAGTCTGGTAGAGCATTAAGAATATAATCCCAAATATTCTTGACGTGCAGTTGGGTTATAATTACCTGACTTAAGCAGATAATTGTGAGGTGGCCCCACAAGTCTCTGTTCTATTCACGGCAACCTCTCGCAGCCATTGTTTTTAGTAAAGAACCTAACTCATGCAAAATTGCGAAATCTGTGAAAGGTAGATAAGCACTTGCAAACTGGCTATGGACCAACCTTAATCAAATTTAAAACCTAAAAAACGATAAACGGTACTTATACTTAATTTTAAAATGTCACCTTTTTTAGAGAAGCACCGAAAATTCAGAAAACATGAAAAAGGCATAATAACTGTAACGAATAGATGTAACCCTAATTGTCAGAGAAAAATCTTAAAATACAATTTTGTGTTTATCAGAAGAAAGTTCATTGCGCAAAATAGTGTTATAGATTTTTTTGGTATTACGCTACGCACGAGGCAACTTAAATTGGAAAGCAAATGGCGAATATTGCATCGTCTATTTCCTCTGGTTCATGACCTATTTAAGGGGAAAATGCATGTGAACTGACGTGACCCTCTAATGAAGTCAGACATGCACCCACAAAAATTCGTGCAAATTATTGTAAATGTTGAGGTTAGCTGTCAGATTACGCCCACCACAATGATAAGCTATTTTTTGTGGTCCTCAGATATGAACGCATGGCCCGGCACCCACGGCATGGCCCGTGTTCACATCTGGACGATCAGAGTGTTTGCGTACACGGACTGGCTCCAAACACTGCCACGTAGGATCAAGGTTACGGAATGTTTCACACTGTGCACTATCTGTAGACATGGGCAGTATCCTGGTTTTATAAATTCGCAATGCACATTACACGTAAACCATGGATTTGACCTTGCAGTCCGCAAGCGTGTTGAAGGAAGCACCCAGGCGCATTCTAACTATGAAGACAACTGTGTTGTCAACTTCATGCCCTCCAGTCTATCGGTAATAAACACAGACTTGTTTACCGATTGCGTGAGCTACCTCATGAAACGTTAACCGAAATTCGGAAATGAGCGTTGGACTGGTAAAAAAATATTTCAGTGTGTTTATAGCGTGTAGAATTATATCCGGATATCTCAGTGTCGCTAGAGTGCTTGCTTTTAAATGCGCTTCATTAAAGTCTTTGCAAAACTGCAGTCGGTTTAAAAACGACCACTTCCACAGCATACAGATTTCACATTGATTTTACATGCCCCTAGAAGTTCAAGTGTATGTGGCGAGGGATGAGAGTAAGCTACATTATTCCCTTACTCAACTGGGGATACATTAAGCGTGCTGAAATAGCGTGTTTCTTTCAATTAAAAAATACTCACAATTCTAGGGCTATTGTGATTCCAACCTGCAGACATACGTCAGCCTAGGATTTCTAGGCTACATGCTGTAGACTTTCCATGTAAAGTAAACCAGACATTTCTCTATGGTATGAAGGTTGCGTACATAGCTGACGCGTAGTATTTTGCAATTGTTGTGGAAGATGCGGTAAGGCTTTGACTGATAAGGTACTGTTGAGATGTGTGAACGCAAAGGAATCTCTCAATTATAAAATTTTTTGTTGATAGAAAGTCCCCATTTACTGATTTATTTGACTGCTGACGCTAAGGAGGACACGATAGCAAACAGAAAGGCAACTGGTGCTCCATGTCTGCTCTAGACTGATCAAATATTTTCTTATTTTGGTGTCTCCGCCTCCTGGCTACAAACATTACGCGTTATCACTTCGATGGAGGGTGTTTTACACCTTGAGGTTGTCTCCTCGTTGAGGTCTTTTTGTAGACAAAAAGGTAGAGCTGTCAATGTTGCCGGAAAGTTAGGTTGCATTTTTGGTGTAGGTGGCTTTTGACGTTCAAGGTAAGACACAGACACAGTGCGTTTCCTCGCATTCCGAGGCTAGGGGTAAAGGGTATTAGGATTGGTGCCAGGTTAGGGTGAATAGAAGAAGTAAAGTTGCTGTTATGGTTAGATTCATTGCTAACAGAAGATAACTCAATCTTCCTTAAATAAAGCCCAGTATCACGCCGATAGCCGGGGATTCCGTTCCCGTGTCCTACCAATACCATGGCTGCAATTTTATGCGTTCCATTTTTGATTAGCTCTGGTTTAACTTGGCGGCCCAAGGTTGATCAAACCAATGACTAGTGTCTTCAATGTGCATTAGAAGCTGAGAAGAGTTCAGGTCTAACCTTCGAGTTTCCAAATTGCGAACTTGCGGATGGATTTGCGAATCTCATTCGAGTACTCGAACGTTTGTCGTTCCGATAGTCGCAGTTTCTTTTGAGGACCACTTATGAAGTGGGCGTCAACGGGGTGCACCAAATCGCAAAAAAGCGTGCGTGGTGCTATAAGCTATGGCCATTCTGTTAAGATGTAAGAAGTCTTAACTTCTGGACATTCTCTAAGATGCAATCACCAGATGGTACGAATCGGATGAGGTAAACTGAGGTCTGCTGATAACCCTGAAACAACTGCCAACGTTTATTCGTAGAAAAGCTAATTTACATCTTAATCCTGATGTTGTCGCAAAGTACAGCATACGGCAGCCCGGCTGAGACTAAAAGCATATAAAAGAAAATTGGATGAATTCTGGCTGCAGAAATGTTTGCACTGACTCTACCTCCAGATCCTGCTTTGGGGCGAAAATCGCCAATGTCTGTCCAAACGCACAGTTCTCCCGCAAAGCAGTTCACACCATTAAAAGACAGATGTCTGTTAACGAAGCGCATCAACAAAAGTGACCTTCATAGTTCTAAAAAACGACCGCTGCACCTACAATGGCCACTCCGCCCCATTTAGTATGCGGTGTATACACATTAATCATGTAAAAGTTTCAACACTGAACCTAAATAAGTTAATATGAGGAACTAGCCCAGCTACCTGTCACATCGAAACTGTTGGGGTATTTTCAGTATAAGGTCGTACAGACCGTAGGGATTTTGATTGACCAGCTGCCTTTCGAATAGTGGACAAAAACGCTGACTACTGACTGATCAACTAAGAGAAAATTCGCCGGGTACTGCGTCTGTCGTGATTGAGAGACAAAGGATATCATGGAGTACTGCCGCTCCTGATAGGCTCTACTTACCCACAATGTTAGCAAAGTTAAGGTACCTAGGGATCAACAGATGTGCAGCCACTGATAGATATTGGAACCATCAGTCAACGTGAATACTGTCGAGGATCGAGGTTAACTTGTGAAACCCACTAATATAAGGGTGAATTTTATAACATAAAACTGATTCAATACAGTCAATACTAATGACAACAAGCTACTTAGTTACATCAGCTAAGTTATGGGAGGAGAAAGAGTAAATAAGTAAGGACTCCCAGTACAGGTTGCTCGCACGTAAAAAATAGTTTGAAAATCAAAGTTTGAGTGGCAAAAAAGCGATACAGGCTAGCAAAATCTTGCGCGACATGATCTCTCAGTAGTCACAACCGTTTTCTGTGATGCCAGAGGTCACTTAAGATGCCTTGCCAGATCGAACCTACAGTTGCCGCTTCCCCATTCCTAATGGGCTATGGAGGAAATTCTAGAGCTTTCTTTAAAGTAAAAACCAGTGCATTATACGATACAATGGAGTAAAAATTTACTATACAGTAAAAACTCACGGTTTATTCAAACAATCCTTCTCCCTGTTAGGAGCCAACTTTCCAACGACAAAATGGATCAAGAGCGGCATCGGGGTGTCTCTCTGGACAACACTTGAATAAAAAACCCGTAAGTTACCGGTTCTGGACCTCCTGCTTTATGCTTTAAGGAGGTTATAGATCGGAATTTATGCGTTTATGTCAGTATGTTGTTTGCAAGACCCAATTACATGAATAAAAACCTCTGCAACCGGTTGCTCATCCATCCAAACAACAGCGATTGCAGGTGATGCGTGGCTAGGTAAATGTATAAGAGAATTATGTACACAGAAGTGAAACACAGGTCTGAATACGGCCATGAAGTTGCAAATAACGCTGCAACTTACTGCGGAGAATTAATGGTTCCAAGATAATTAAAAATGAATATACACTCGATTTGGGAATGCCAAGCATATTATTTGTAAGGGAAAGTATTCGTTTCAAATTTCGTAGGTAGAAAAAGCAAAGTACCGGAAGAGTCTGGTAAAATATCAAATACTTCAGTGCACTGAAGATTTTCAAAACGTGTTGGTAGGATAAGCGGTAGGTGTGGTTTCTACGACCAGATTCCAGTTAACTTGCAGGTATAGAAACGCAGTCCAATTCGTGATGCGCGTGGCCGTGCAATATATTTCATGCGGGTACCAATTTCTGTTTTCCCCAAAAAATAAGTCCTGACCTTAACCACAACCTTAAAGCCAGTTCCGCCTTCCCTGAAATTAAGCGCACACCCACCTGCAGTAAGAGGACTTGGGCTATCATTGAGTGCACTGAGGGAAAGAGAGTCATAAAAACATATCTTCTGGGGTAAGCATTTTTCAAAACTCACTACCCAAATATTTATTTTTGAAATTTTCAGCAGTGGCGGAAAGCTACATACTTTATAAAAAAGGGCTCATAAGTTTCAGTTGTAAGAGACATTTTTCTGAGGAAAAATATAATAAATCACCCTGATAACTCTGAAGCACAATGTACATTCGCAGCGTTTCCCGGACCCTAAAAAGTAATCAGTATGCGTTTACATCAAAAGCAGCCCCGCGTATGGGGTGACATTCAAGGAGGTACATATTCCCATAGCCCAACCCCAGGCCTTAAAGTAAACTCAATCGTACTCCTAAATCTTACCCAACATAAATTATAAACTTCAAAATAAACCTAGCGTTAACCTTAGCTTTAATCACATCCGCACTTTATCTAGAATCTAAGGCCAGCTCACCTGTATAACCTTTCTTAGACGGAATCTGCAGATAATGGATTATAATCGAAAAGTTAAGCAAACTGTCCAGTTCGCATAAACTGAGTTTCTGACATACATTAGTAGTGAGCAATTAAAAATAACTAATCGCAAAAAATTGGGAAGATTCCGTACAGCTTCACTGAATTATACTATGGAGTATGTGTGAATCCACAAAGACGCCTTATGTTGTTTAAAGCAGCATTAAATGCAAATATAATAGAAGTAATCATCCATAGTTTGTTGGTGGAAGTCTTCGTAGCCCTACATTAATGGATAATCTCAGTAATCTGAAGGTTGCCATTCTGAGTGAAAAAGCGGGTAGCAGGGAGTTTTTGATGAAGATAGAATGCAAGAACTGGAAAAAATATTTTATTGAGCTGACATTTCTTTGGAGACCGTCATATATAAGCGTGTTTGCTCCCTGATGATGGGTTAAAAACATCCGAAAAAATGAAATATTTGTTTAAGTTAATGAATGGTATTTTTCTCAGCCTGAGGAATTTAATGTAGATCTAGCAACGGTCGTCTTATGTGTATATATTTCTCCAGGGGGACAATTTATTTTTCTGCCTAAGATTTCTGCCTACGGATTCACTTCCCCAGCAGTTTGCTTATCTAGACAACACTTGTTGTACATGGCAGGTTTGCACAAATTTTGGCTGGAGCTTATTCCAAACCGTTCGGGACCTCGACCAACTTAGTGATCTAGCTAAACCTACTTGTTTAAGTTTGCATTAGTTGTGATAATTAGACCTAATCTTACCTTCCTGTAGTAATCATGATATTTTGCCATCTGACTGTCTGACTGTAAACGCTACTCATGACGCCCATTTAAGTTTTGTTTTGAATGCTTCCCGTTGTTCACTACTTCATTTGAAACACTGGCAAAAATGCAATCGCTCAGAGCAATCCTAAAGAAAACTTTTTTCTTGAATATTTGAATCTGATTGCAAGCAAGATATCAAGGATGGACATTTTTAAACTGCAGCTTTTCAGGCAACGCAGGGTTTGTGTGGCAGGTCATTAAAACGTACATTACTAGGCACAGTTGGTATGTTTTGTGGCCTTGCTACATGGCTTGCTAATGAAAAAAATATTTTTTTTGCATAGGATTGAATCACTTAAGAAGGTAGCCATTTCGGCCGTCCACTTCGACGGTGTTCAGCGCGATCTTTAGCAAGCTGACGGCAAATGAGGTGGCTCGCGTTGTCTTATAGTGAAAGAACCCAGTTTAAAGAAAGAAGTCACGACCGGAGATAGGATGGTACCTCATGCGGACGCCCCTCCAATGGGTGCCACAACAAGATCCGATCAGGTTCTTGCTTACATTGGAACGACATAAAGGTCATATTAAAAAGGAATCATTACAGCCTGACTCTCAGTCCGCCCGTCAGCCACTCCACTCCACACCACAAGACACAACCCGGACTGACTGCGTGGTATGAGTTACTCCGTCAGTTGGTAACCCACGAAGCTGCGGCTCTAAGCGCATCGCGGTAAATTCAGCGCGTGAAAATGTGTATAGGGAGGAAAAAATGCGCTCTCTGTCCCACCGTTCGCACGAAACCACCGCTCAGCTGATCGTTCGCCTGATGTTAGATAGGCGCAGTGGTGGGTCCGGTAAATGTGTCAGTTGACAGTGCTTAAAGCGGTTCGTTCTACACGTTGATCTGGAGACATGCGGGAATAAGAGCAAAATTGTCAATACGCAGCCATTCAATAGTCAGTGGCGAACAAGAAGATACAATCACTAAAATAATAGGCTTATTTGGCCGGAACTTCAGATTCTCACTCGAACCCATAATGTGTCTACCCCATGAACCTGAGTACAGAGCAATGCACCAGTATATTGCATAGACTGTGCTCAGATTATATGTATCAAATAGACTATAATAACTTTCTTGAAAGGAAGTTTATCATAGCCTTGGGAACTGAGCTGGAAAAAGAAGTCGCGGCCCTTTTCCTGACTGTCCAATGCACATAAACCCTACCTACACTATAGGAATGCGAAAAACTTCAGGATTTAGATTGGCTAAATAAAGGCAGAGTAAGCTCGAATCAACGCTATCTCAATCCACCTGTTTATGTCGCGATTTTTTGTTTCTCTATCGAGACTGAGTTCAGCCGGATAGAGCAACCACTGTCCACGGCCCTTGACATCTATGTAACGCTTGTATTTGTGCCTGCTTTGTTAGTACTACTCATGCTCTATCATCAAACCTCGAACTTCATCACTCCCTACGTGTCTCTTAGGAATACAAGGACTACATTCATTTAACCCTAAACGACCTCACATCTTCTAAGAACTAACTGGTTTATTTATTATTATCATACTTATCCAAAAATAAAATTTTAAACCCAGGCTAGAGCATACAGGGCTTTGCATCTAGTCTGTTTAACCAAGGACCAGCATGATCACCAATAAAATCCCCTTTGTCTGTACTCATACATATGCAAGATTTACATACGCGTAAGCGATTGCTGCTTTATTTTGTACTGCCCGTTACCAGTCATTGCACGTCTTCATATAGGAATCGAAACGATCTGAGCAGACAAATTCGAAGTATACACGGTTTGGTGCTTTAAAATCAGTCCGACTTTCTTTGGAAGTAACGCAGGTACCCATGTGCAAAATTCCGCAGGCTGTAAAAAACCGCAGGGTATGCTGCATAGACAGCAGTTAAACATCTCCTTTATAGCCTACATTTCGTCAAAAAAAACCTGCACAAAGAGTATAGTTGCCTATCGACTTAAAGGAATCTTCATAAAAATTGATCTAATCTTTTCGCCAACTGGCTAAAAAGCATCATCTTCTGAAGAAAAAAGAGATATGCACAGATGGTGAAAACAGTTGCCATGATTTTTTTCAGTTTCCAAAAATAAGGCTATAAGTCGCATTTACAGTGCTTATCTAATCAACACAAACTTGATTTTTATGCACCCGATAGTCCATGGACTTTGCCAAATATTCAGGTCGATGTGAGTGAATGCACAGGATCGGCGTCTGGGTTAAGGGTGTAAGAACGGTAGGATTAAAAGACACCTTTGCATCGCTTTGCAGAAAAGAAAACAAACTGCAGTCCTCGGACAAACACAAATAACAATTTATTTGATTTATGATAGAATATATGATGCAAAGTCTGCAAATATGGTTGGGTAATTTATTAACTTAACTGAAATCTAATTTATTACACAAAGGAAAGTCATAAATGCAAAGCCAAATCCAAAAAGCACGTCATATCGAGCATTATTTTATACTTTCCCGTAAAATACAGAAAATATTGCTTGTCCAGAACTAATGGAAGACGCCGTACAGTTTCAAAAAAGGGAAGTTAACACAAATTTATGATTTACTTTAGCAGGTCAGTTTGAGACACCTTGAAAGGCCTTTAGCTATCGAGTAACATTCTTAACAATTAGCCCTTCTAAAGCATGAATTATACGAACGGCGTTTTTCCCGCGTCCAGAAAATTAGTTCCCTATTACATTTCCCTGCTCCCCAATTCAGTGAAGAAAAGTTCCCAGCAGATTTTTTTAGTTATGCGTTTGTGTAAACATAGGTGTGTTGCTGTGGATGCTTACATCAATCCTGCGATTCATTTTTATAGGTTCCCGAGGAGGCAAAACCAAAGGAACTCACAAACGTAAATCATGCTTCGGTCTCGTATAAACTCAGGTCCTCTGTAAAAGGCCATGCAAATCACACCAACTCTGCTCAGACGGTCCAGAAGCCCCTATCTCATTCCTCGCATCGTTTGATTGAACATCAAACCTCCACGACCTCCAAGTTCTCTGAGGCAGAAAAGGAGAACCACATTCTTCCATCCACTTCTGGTAAGTTCCTTAAATGGGCTTCATCCGTGTACACTTAAACTGCTTCCGAACATTCTTACACTCCATGTGATCGCCTGCAGTAGTTAACACAACCAATTCTAGTCATCTTATACTGGTTCACAGAATCTTCCTAAATGCTTCCCAAACTTATCGGTTTACCAGAATTCAAACATGGATCGCTGGAGTAATTACTGACGAACCGAAATCCTCAGAACTGTGCCTGGCTACAGTGGGAACTCGTTTCTGAACTTTTAATTCATGGCTGAAGTTGAAGTCTGACCAACCACTGCCCATTACGTATAACCTACTCTCTCCGTTGCTCAGCCTGCAGCCTTGCATAATATGTGAATATTTTAGTGAAGTCAATACGTTTTGCATATGAGTATGCTCCAAAAGTTGCCGTTTGGAAGGGTGCCAACCAACAAAATAATTCGGACCTGGCGGTCGGCTCAGTGTGTTTGTGTGGGGTGTTGGATTGATAGCCAGCTCGTAACGACGCCTCCTTAATGTGGCCCACATGGCATTCCTACACAGTGAGTTTCCAGGGCCAGGTGCGGCAGTAATCCTGGACGGTTCTAGTCGCCCTAACCGCCTCTGCACTCCATCTCGCCTCCAATCGCCTTGCCTCGCTAGTAAGACCGAACCTATGTGGGGATGAAATAAGTACGGTAGATTGAATGCAAGTCTACCACCACTTAAAAGTAGAAGAGACGATCGCTGGAACAGGAAGTTTATTTGTCTGACGTTTTGAATCGTGTCGAGAGCCTGTCATAAGATGTAACTTTGGAAAAGGGTGAAATATACACAGATTTCGTAGTATTTATAGTTTTTAGGGGCACTGCGACCGTAACCACTGTTGGGGGTCATAATTGGTGCGGCGATGCCTCGGCATTACGTGTCCGAGACATTAATTGGCGCAGTTTAGTCATTTGCATTGGATGCAGGCTTTATAATTCCGCGACAATTATGTTCGCCATCATCGGATTTGTCACGATGCCTGGCTATTTGGACCTGAATAATTCTTCTGCTCAGATGATGCCTTAACACGGTGTATGGGAAGGGCCAACTGTTGTGCTTGTTGACTGACTGTGGGCCTGAGAACCATGAATCATGCAGTTCGTGGCTCATGGGGTTGACACATCTTGCAAGGATTTCGGCCTGGGAATTCGATTAGGAAATATGGTCAAGAACCATCGTGTTTAAAGCAACCTGTGAGTTAGTGTCTTTCCTCCTCACCACCAGTGTATGCTCGGCTTTTCGCTTTGAGAGCAGAAGCGGACTGTTGAGCCGTCACCACACCAATAACGACTCCCGGTGGTTGTTATGGGAGCCGAAAATTCTAGTGCGCCTGCGGTCGCGTGGCTACTACAAACTATAAAAACTGCGTAACCTGTGCATGCATCACCCTACTCTACGGTTAGTTCCGATGAAGGGTTCTCGACAGAATCCGAAACATCAGAATAATCAACTTCCTGTCCCAGCATCTTCAACTCCTATTTTGCTTCTTGGAACTCGCTTATTCGCTTCTATATACTGCTACTGTCATTTAATTACTTATTAGCTACCGTGCCTGCTCCACTATTCTGTCGGACACATGGTGGACAAAGTTGGAATCGATGGTGAAAATCGAACCGTCAATTCACCCTTCCTCAACATGAACCTTAATGTTAAATTCCTTAGAATTTGATGCAAGGCCACCTGTCAGTTTTCCTTAATCCAGGACCCGGAACCGAATTAAAGTGATCTAATATTCAGCGTCCTAGTGCTAAGAATAGAGGCTCATCAGCACAACCACCAATTACTGTTTGCTGTGCTGAAACGAGTTATGAATTTCCCTGGCGGGCACATGTCCGATTCTTGCAATAAGCTGGTATTAACTCCCGCCTCTTGTCTGATAGACACCTTCCGACCTATTATTCGATCTTCTATCATGTTTGCTCAAAGGAATAGGGTTTTTTTGTATTTGTGCGAATTAATTGCTACGTGGCTCATTTTTGCGCGAGCATTTCATTCCGAAAGCAGCTGACAGATGTCAATTAAAATTAAGGGGGACGACGAACTGGATACTTCTGCGGTCAGAATAGGTTGTTGACGTTCAGTTTTTAGGTATTATTAGTGAGACCAACTAACTGACCCCAGACGCTGTCTTCATTTACTTCCTTAAGAATAGCATTCACCGAGGGTGCGCCTTGGAATTCAAATAGAAGTTTACTTAAGGACCTAAATTAACAACCCAAATCCCTATCCTTGTGTTATATGAGACCACTGCTACTAAAGATTATATAGTTTGGGCATGAAAGATGAATGAAAATGTCATTAAAAATTAGAGCGTATAGACGCAAAAATAGAAAAAATTATTTAAACACTCTAATGCTTTGCAACAAAGGCACGCCATGAATAAAGTGTGTATGTATTTAAATATCATAAACTGCACAAATTTGCAGAAAAACCCAAAGGACTACGAATTCCCGGAATTAACGTAAAGTGAAGTAAAAAATAGAATAACGACCACATGCCACTTAAAAAACTAAAACCCATCTGTAAACCACGCTAAAAAAATTCAACTAACAGAAGAAATGTTAACAAAAATCTAACTAACTATACCAAAAATTACCAAACCAAACACAATGTATGTATTATGTGCTACAACTTGGGCTCAATAAATAAATAAACTTAACTAAAAAGCTAGGGTGCAGTTTGCTAGTAAAGATTCTTACTCGAAAAGCAAACATATGTGACCAATAAATCTAATTGCCACCAGATTTTAGTCTGCAGCCCTCGCAGACAGCTGCACAGCCGCCGGAAATAATGAAGTAGGGAGTTCGATCGTCTCGAAACGATGGTACTACCGAAAACCCCCCGATGCCGCAGATGTGTGGCAGTGACATCCGAATGAATTTGTTTATAGTGGTAGTACGCCTACGCAGAATCTACTGCAACCTCCCTCCTTGCCTCAACAAGCCGGAACTGCTGCCAAGACAAACAGAAGGACGGGAAGCGGATATGGTCACAGTGGCTGACAAAGCCAAACAGTCCGGCCAAGTGTGCCACAGAAACTCTTCTCTGTAAAAAACATATCGGGTGTGCAATGTGCACACGTGTAATCAGCGGACCAATAAGCCTGTGTTAAGAGTCAAGGATGATGCTCACGCGTGCAGCCGGTTAAAAATTTACGATTTTTCCACGAACGGGTTCTCCCGCAGAAGAATAACCAATTCACACCCAGTCCCCAAAATCCAGGTTATTGCAGAAACCTTAACAGGCAAATATAAAGTGACCTTTAAAGCTTTCAAAGTCATGTACGTCAAAATGACATACAAAGCTTGTTCACTCTGCTGGATTTCCGGTTCTCTCATTCAGCAGTCGGAACCATGTGATGCTCAAGATTTCGGCCAGCTATACTGTAAGACTTTATAAGATCCTAGTCAACAGGCTTGCCATTTGTGCATCCAGTTTTGTTGCCAAGGTTAGACCGCCTATCCAGTGAAGTCCTAAAATCGCCGACATTGCATCCCTAGGCAATAAATGTGGGCTTATGGTAGACGACATGAACTTCCTTATATTGTATCCTCGTTGTCACGTGATTATACATTACTGTTCATGTGCTTTTATCGACGTAAAAGGCGCAGTTGCTCAAAGAGAACGGAGCACACAAGATCGCCAGCATCTGGAGGCTGGAAATCTGCTAAACAGTCTTCGAAAAGGGCGTGCCACGTATGAAAAGGAGCCCCTTTTTGATGCATTCAACTTCAACAGCAGAGTCCCCCGCCCAATCTTCAGTGACTGCTTAGAAACACCGTTCACACCAGCTCCACCACCGCCAGAAGCCCCGCAGTCTACGAAGCATCTGAAACTGCAGGTCCTTTGTAAGTAAATACACTATGGACTTTTTGAATTTGCATGCTGTGAACTAGCGGAAGACTGAGCGGTGACTTTGGCCAGTACAACAGTTGGTGGCCTTTGGAACTTTCAGCCTGCAGAAATAGTTCTTGAACAAGTAGATGGGGCGTAGTGCTACATAAGCGCACTTTGCCGGCGATTAATGCATCTGACTCTGGTTCATTGTTCTAATGCTGTATCACACTACTTAATGCGCTTTGTTGAAATGCAAAACAATGTGAAACGTAAAATATGTGGTCTAAAGGAAGTAGCCAAACCATGTCCTAGGAAAGGAGCAATTTTCTTAGCGCCAACAAATGAAAAACGATACAAAATCTACACCATTATACAATTAAATACAATTTAAAGTACCTTATATTGCGCAAAATCTCAGAAAGCTTTTTATTGGCATGCGAATGGAAAGTAATACTACTGGACACATATGAAGGATTTTCTTTTCCCCTCGGTCATAAAGAAGCTGTTTTTTTTCAAACAGACCTAATTTGTCCCACTTTGTTTCTGTGTGGAGTCCTCAGCAACTACCTCGCTAAATATTATATAAGAACATGACACCCCTCTGAGAACAATTAAGGCAAGGTTCTTCACTTTCAGAAGAAAAATTGGTTAACATCTGTTTGATTTCGTTAAATTCTCGTCAGACCTATACTTTTTTATTGTAATTAGTTATATATGAAACGCGGGTTAGCAGAAAATTTTTTCAGTTGTAAGGGGAGTTGGGGGGGGGGTCAATCTGGGTGTAAACTCTGATCCGCGTTAGGGAGGACTGGTAGCAAAGACAGGTGGTAAGCTTCGGCTTGTCGGATTGGCGACGTTTGGTCATGATGACTGCGGCGCCGTTACGAACTCCTTTTTGGGCGCACAGAACCGGTTGGCGTAGCCTTATGGTGACTGCTTTACCTGCCCCTGTGGAGCAGAACATATAAGTCACACGAGCCAGCGTTAGCCCAAAAAAGTAGGACGAGAGCCAAATAAAGGGTATAAACAGTTCCGTTAAAGCACAGCTTGTAAACAGCCTGCAGCTTATCACCTATCATGGCTAGCAGTCTCCCCTAACGCTGATCAGATGTTTGACTTCGCTTACCCCCTCCGACCCACCTCCCTCGACAACCGCAGTACTTTTTCTACTAACCCGTCTAGCTTATTTACCTCATTACGATATACATTTGCAGGTCTTATGAGAATTTATGGAAAACAAACTATTTTGGTCAAGTTTTTCAATTTCTTATGACCTGTAAAATTCAGAAATGTGAATTCGGTTCGAATGAATTACTTAGATAGACTTGGTTATTTTTCGGCGTAGTCCGAAAATATTACTGTTACAACGGGATGTCGGCTTTTGAGTGAACATCCGATTGGTCTGCATTTCTAAATAATAGTCGCTTAAAAAGATTGATACATAGTACGTATGTGCACCCTTTGATGCCCTTATCAATTCAATCATATTTGATAGCAGCCGTGCATAAAATGATTCCTTTATGTGCTCATTTGGCAAGAAATTTGTTCTTCTTAAAGTTTATACTGAATGAAAGCGTATTTCTGGGCTAAAAAGGTTTTTTACGTATAATTTATTTAACATAATGCAATATCCATTTGCACGACATCATATTTGTTCGTTTATAAAGGCTGCTTATGGTCCAAATTCATTTGAAAATGCTGTGAGCTCTATATGCCGGCTTTCTTAAAGGGTAGATAAATGTGTGATTTCCCAGAAGTGGAAAGTACACAGCATTTAGGTTGAAAAAAGTAAGCACAAATCTAAGTAAAGGCCGTCTTGGACATTCTTTGTGAATTAAAAAATTAGTGAAGCACAATAAATCCTTTCTTAAAATATGGAACATAAAATCATGTTAACTAAAATAATATGAATGCACATCTAAAGGCCTCGAAAATAAACTTGAACAATTTCCAATGCACAGAAAGTCATTTAAATAAGTTAAGTTTTTGCAGGCAGGCCAAAAAATAGTTCCTTCAAACGTCAACCTCCTGTAGCATCTCGCATATTTTTGGATTATACTGTGCAGTATTCAACATTACAGCCGCACGTTCGGAAGATGTGACCGCCAGAACAGGAGTTTTTGCCCGGCTTTTTGGATTCTGTTGAGAAGCCTTAATCACATGTAATCGTTGGATAGTCTAAAACATGCGTTGATAGGGGGTGATACATGCACAAATTACACGGTATTTACAGATCGTAGCTGTCAACCGCATATGTGCTGTAATTATCATCTCCTTTAGCCACCGCTTGGTGTCCTAGTTGGCGTGGTGATGCCTTGAAACTTCGCGTTCGACTCATTAAATACCGTACAATCTGCGCATGTATCACCCCTATCCGCGCTTGTCTCAGACTATTCTACGATTACCTATGATTAAGGATTCTGGACAGAATCCAAAACGTCAGGAAAATTTAAATCTTTTTTTTTGAAGTGCTTCCTGGAACTCAGATATTCACTTCTATTAACCGCACTTTTGTTGTCCTTTCTTAGCAGAATTTTGGCTACAATTACATGAAAGAGGCAAGCTTCTTTTAGACAAAACCTAAGAATTTGGATATGGTGATACCTGGTAATGATCATGAAGAGCTTCGTAACATGCTGTTAATCGGCTTCAAAACAACCTTTTCATGTTACTTTTTACCTGTAAATGAATATGATTGCTGGTATGATAAATATTTATAAATATCGAGGGTTGAAGCTTATGGCGTATGATAGTAATCAGTCCTGGTTCCTCGAAAATAAGGGTTATAGGAAATAAAATAGAATTGATTTAATTGCTCCAGATACTTGGTTAAAGTAATTATTTATCATGCGTTACTGACAACAAAATACAATGAACCAATAACATTGCTTTGAAATGTAATTATTCGAATCGTTTTAATTTTGGACCACTCTCGTTTTCATTTCATTTGATTTACATCTGACTCCTTGGCGACATGGCCAACATAAGGTGGTTTATTTTACAGAGCGACATTATACTGTTGCAACGCACTTTCTGCCGGCTTTTGGCGCACTTTATCATAAACTGCGCAAATACGAACTGCAAAAGGTAGTGTTGGGAGAAAAATCGTTATGAAGTTGGGTTTTTCCCGTTCTCTTTCACTTCGAGAATGTGCCATAGTATAAGTGTGAAGCCGCGACTACGTACACAATTCGTCTCTCCTTCTTTGACAAAAGCAAGGCGTGATGCTGGCAGAATTTTTAAATCGTTGTCTTTTCCCGCGTGCGAGAACTTGGACCACACGTCGCCGAATTTAAAGAGGCCTGCACGTTGGCCTGACGACAACATTACCAAAAGCACCTTCCAATCGTTAATTTATTGCAGCAAAGTAGTTGCTCTTCATAAATTGCTTTTCGTTGGTGAGCCATAGGACAGACAGCCGCTTTAGGTACGCTGACGAGTGACCTATTTTGATAAGAGTACAAAAAATACTCTATTTTAGCTTGTCATTTAAGTTTGTTGACAATTCACTACACTTATTTCTGGAACTCGAAACTGCCTCTGAGGTAAAGACGTAGCATTATATTCTGTGTAGGCTAGGTTCCGCGACCACTTGACTTCTTTTGTAGGTGTCGATATACGTGTCTAATCCTCTAGGTGATGTACTAGTACTCAGGTTAAAATATAATTTCTAGCTTTTTAACAATCAAAAGCATGCTGGATTTTAGTTGCTTGACCCTCTTCTCAGTTCGCGTCCTTCTACCTAGGTATTTGGAGATAATTCGGTACAGGTGCATTGATAATGAAAATATGAGAGCTGCGTAGAGATTATAAATATCTTATAATCTAAACTGACCGTTTTCATACCGCCCGCGTGGCGAGATCACCACACTGAGGGCGTTGGACAGGGGGAGGGCTGGAAAATAGGATAGACCGTGAGAAATGGTCAGGGATCGAGTACGCGGGGGAAAAATGCTGTCATATGCATGGAGGCACAACGGTCCCCAGGGGATTGGGGCAAAATGCGACCGTCACCTGGCGTTAGCGTTGGCCACAGAAGAGAGAGCGTTTGTATTAGCGTCTTCTGACAGCATAGCACCGGGTGTGTTAGTCGCTTAGCTACTGTCCAACTCTCCTATTCTCATCATCAGTTCAAGTGTACGTGCCTGACGGGGAATTACGAAAAATGCATGTTTGTCAAATCGTATTTTAAGTAAGATATGGTTATATTCGCAGAACTTAAACAATACTTGGACTTGACTTTAAGATCGTTTTGTAGATTGTTGTGCAGTAGGTTACTATGGTGTTTAGGATTCGGGGATAGTGTTGTTTGTATTCAGGTAGTAACAACATGTACCTGCATCGCTAGCAGTACATACGTGTTAATGCTAATGAGCTATAGGAATAATGCTTTCAGCGTCATTAGAAAAGAGCACATAAGTACTTCAAATTTCTTGCCCCTGAATATGTGATATAACTTATGAATGATAGCTTTATCTCAATATTTTAAACAAGACTGATAGTTACAAGATGACTGCCTAGATTGTGACTAGTTTTCAAACGTGATTTTGAGCCAATATACATAATGAGCTTTAATGCAAACACTAGATAAAATAGGAATTCGTTAACCTTGTTCCCAGTGTTGTCATCATTCACATTGAAAACATATTTTGGTTCTTTGTAAAAAAACCCATATTTTGATTGCGCACTGCGAGGCCGATATCTACAGATTTTTGTGGTTTTTTTAAAGTCCTTCAAATATCCAGTCAGTTTTTTATGACCTTGAAAACTACTTACGCCCAGGGGTATTGTGTTTCCAGTCTGAAAATTATGTTCAACTAGCGCGGAAGCCCGGCTTCGCCTTGGGCTTTCTTACATGTTGTTGACCTTTAGGTAGGCAAACCGCATATGAAAACTTCTTAAAATGATGATGTCCAGTTAATTTCAGCTTTATTTGGGAAATTCACAGGTAAATACCTTTGAACTCCCTCTTTGTACATAGTTATGATGCAGAACCTGTGGCGCTGCGAGAAATGGATCAGCGTTGGGTAGGGGAAGACAGTAAAAACCTCCTTAGGCATCTTCCAGAAGTCAAGTTTCGAATGCCGTTTAGCAGATTTTAAGGAGAAAAACTGTCGAGTGTGCGGCTGGGGCCGGGATGGGTTTATGTAAATCGAATGTCCTGCTGCTGAAACTGTTGGAATTATGTCAGGAGGAGGCCATCGCAGTTGATCAATACCCTTATGGTCACATGAGGGGAAGACCGCAATGGACACGAGAACATCGCCGAGTAGCGTAGTTGAGCCCATCGTACACCCTTGCTAGTTACCGAGTCTGCCGATCAGATATCGAAGCACAGGAGCCCAACGATCGTCATCAGTTATTCTAAGCAAACAAAGTACTAAAAAGTAGTGAGCCATATCGTTTTTAAAGGAAATTTATGCCAGAGAAGTTTGGTGGCAAACCTTACTTGCTGCCGAGCGGCAATGTAATTAGTCTAGCATCATTACAAAGAAAATATTTTTTCATGCTCGTCCAACTGCATCACAAATGTGTCCACAGGTGGCATTAAAATATGAGCGAGTAAATAAGTATGCATGCAGTGGAAAGTGGTAAATGTGGGCATTAAGAGAGCAGAATTTTGAAATTAAATAATAGTGAGAAATGCGGGATCATGAGAAGGTAGGAAATAAGGATCAATACGCACCGTAAGGAGATGGAAAGTAGATTCTTCAGACTAAAACTTCTGGGTAAATTACATTTCTCGGAACGCCGTTGGGTGTCAATACGTACAAATTGGTTTTCGAGCCAACCCGAGATATCGCAACGTAGAGGCGACCGTGGGAACAGCACGATTCTTCCAGTGAATTCCAGCCAGCATGAAGGTTTGACATTGGGACTTGTTGATGGAAATGGCGAAGCAAACCTTCACGGGAAATTGAATTCGTCGGATATTAAACGGATTGTCAGATGGCACGATAGGAATGCGGGGGATATGAGCAGTCTCCCCTTTTGCGCAACCGGTCATAATTGTGATCTCTATAAGGTATGACATCAGTCGCTTGACAATTAGCCTAGTGCCATTGCATAGCCGCGGTGCATCAATATTTCTCACCTGCATAATTGGCGCGCCAACCTTCAGAACCAATTTGTGCGATGGAACGCCAGATATTTCCAAGCTGTTCATGAATTCAACTGGATAATTAACACAGTCGGAAGGATCAACTGTTGTATCGAATGATTTGTACAGTTTTGTCTCCCCTGGAAGAAGACGGCTAATTCTGTCGTTAAAAGAATTGACGATTTGGTTGGTCGGAGCAAGAATTCCTCGTTCGCATAGCCATTTTGCGTCGGTAAAGTTATTTTGGAGATCAGGGAAAACTTTATCTCTAAGATCTTCCTTACTGCTCAGCAAATTTGCAACCAAACTAATAGGGATGTTTACGTTAGCATCGCTGTCAAATTTCCCGTCAACAATCTTCAAGATGCTGGGGGAGAATCTGTCATTTTCATGCGCATTGTGCAGGAGAACTCTCATATTGGCCGTAAGTTTTAATGTCTTCACCGTTGACCATAGCGGTGAATATTTAAGGCGGAATTTTACCTGGTCACCCATGGTACCCCTTTAAATCACGGGTAGTGTCTGGCGGAAATCACCAGATAAAACAATTGTGATGCCACCAAACGGAATGTTTTTTTCCTGTGACATCATGCAGCTTTCTGTCTACCGCTTCCAGTGCAATTCTGTTGGCCATGGTACACTCGTCCCAGATTATAGCTTAGCACCGTTTCAACAATTCAGATGATCCACTACCTCTGCTTATGTGGCATGTTGCGGTGTCATCATCAGGTAACCTTAGAGGAAGCTTGAAGGTACTGTGAGCATTTTGGCCACCGGAAAGTAACGTCGCTGCTATACCAGCCGATGCAACAGCCAAAAAAATTTTGCTTTCTTTGCGCAGCTTAGCAAAAAGCAACTGAATGACGAAAGTTTTGCCAGTTCCACCGGGCGCATCCTAAAAGAAAACGTGGTCGCCATTACTGCGGTTATGGACACTGTCAATAATAGCGTTGAATGCTTGAAGTTGATCGGCCAGCATACTTGGTTTTTTGAAGAGCCACGTATGCTGCCAGCTCGGTAACATTGTAGCAAAGTTCCTGCTGAATTTCAGTTTTAAGCTGATTCCCAATGCTCCTGTCAAAAGGAGAAATTCCATAACTTTCAAGTTGCTCTCCACCCATTTCAACCAAGGTGTTTTCAATGTGAATGAGTGCCATGTTGTAGATGGCGGCATTGAAGTCAACGGGAAAATGGGCATTTTGCAACTGTAGTTGATGTCGGTAGTCTTCCGACATATCATTTCTGTACTTTAACTATAGATCATGGGGGCAGTTCAACTCACAACTTCTGATCAACAACGCAAACAGTTGTCGTAATTGAAACGGAGCGTTAGGAACGACAGCTTCAGTAATAGTCTCCTCCCACTGATTATCATCTTGAAGCAGACCACGCCTCGCACAGGCTTCTCTGTAGGTAGAGCACAGAAAACTGTCAATCGTCCTTAGACCTTTAAACGATGTTGGACATTTAACTTCATGAAGAAGCATTCGTAAGTAGAAGCATTCTTGTTGAGAGGGGTGAACAGCGTAAATTCTGCCCATTTTTACATCATAATCGATGCCCAGATGTCCATCAACTGGAATACCTACCTTTATTCGGGCCCACTTGTTTCGATTCAATGTGTAGTATGAGAGGACCTGAACATACAAAAGTGTCTGGGCAAACGAATCTTGCTGGCACAATTTGAAGAAAGCAGTCAAAGTTGTATTCTTAGGATTCTGAAGCTGATCCAAGAGAAATCCTTCCGTAAAGTAAATCCGTTGGCCATTTTCCAGGTAAATGCTTAAGTTTTCAATGGCCGGAAAACGGTTATGGATATCCAAACCAAAGATTCTCCAGAATGCCTCATTTCTGCTGACGTATCTGCCCATTTCATACTGGGTAATCTCATCATTGTTGTTACGGTTGTTGAGAGAGTACATGGTGGCCTCAGATCCTTTGTTGATGTACGTGCAGACGTACTTGATGGACTTCGCTGAGTTGCAAAATTCAACGCTGATGTGGGCGATGAATACTTTTGACAGTAAGGGGCAATACGGCACAATCCAACGGTTATCAATTACCATTCCACCGTTTCGCCTTTCATTGATAACTGCTTCGAATCCGCCAATCTCAGGTTGTCGCCTTCTATAGAGAGGGTAACCATCCCCATCAGTCTGAGTTGCATCTAGAAATCGCTTGGGATATCTCTTGGTACATTTCCCATCCTTCATGCAAGGGCTGTTAGGATTTATCTGACCCCATGGGCCATGCACAATTTGAGTTTTGATCGTTTCAAACAGAACAGGGTCAACGAATCGGTCCGGCAACTCTTCGCATATACATTTTTCGACATCGGAAGAGTACAATTTTTCCTTCAGCCAGACCAAAATGTGAGCGTGCAGCAATCCTCTCTTTTGCCACTCAACAGTGTACATGCGACACTGAACATCACCGAAACTTTTGAATTTTGTGAATAGTCTCATTATGGTTTTCAACTTAAGCTGAAATACCCGCGCGGACCAATCATGGCGATCCTATGGCTTTTGACCGGGGAACAACTCATTAGTAATTTCAGGCCACGATGGGTTGCAGGTTAACGTAATAAATAGGTCCGGGCGGCCATTATTCCTAACTTAAACCAACGCACCTTGGGTTTTCTCATGCATGTAGCAAGGAGACCCAGTGTGGCTTGACGGCAAGCTGAAAAGTTGACCACGATCAGCACCATTACCGCCATCAAAAAGGATATTGTCTCTAAGGTGGATGTAGTTGTCCAGGCGAAGTTCTTTCTGGTGTGTGCGGAAATAGCAAAGGCGTTCTGTTTCCATTTTGGCAAACATATCAACAGCAAATTGCAGGAACAACGTTTTGAATCGACAAAGTAGGTAAAAAGTTCGTTCCCGAATCATAAAGTGCTATGAGTAGAAGACTACAACTTACTGCTTTACGGGTGCCAATTTGAAGCATACAGAAGCGATAACCATCTTCACCATTAACATGCATGAGAGGGTATTGTAAGGCGTCGTATGAACGGTGTGTCTCGTATATCCTTTGCAACATATCGCACCTCCCTCTCAAGACAAAATCCCTGTTGCCGTGCTCTGTTTCTGACATAATGACGGCCACCTCGTTGCATGCGGGAGCATTAAATCTTCGTTGGTGTTCTCCTTGAGGGCGTTTATCGGTATCTATGACAATAGTGAAGTGAATGGAAGCGTGCATCTCCAGGGCGGACTCGAAACTGTTAACGTAGCTGTTGTGCTGGTGTAGCATGTTTTGACGGGACAGTATTATATGATGCTTTAAGCCTGGGTACGCTCGGGATCGGCTTTGAGTCTGTAGGTTTATGTCTTCTATGAAATATATTTCAAAAGATTATTTGGCGAGCATACGTAGCTTTCGATAAATTATCATTGGGCCGTTACAATTATATAGGGAGGGGTGCAAATTAACATGCTGGTTATCAAGTTATCACAAAACGCAAATTAGTCATGGGGATGAGGAAGGGGGTGTGGGGTTGGTAGTAATCAGCTGATTACGAAATATATTTGTAGAAATTTCGGCTCGCCATCAGGAGGAGGTAGTAACGATCCAATCCGGTGGCAAACCTGGCCTTCCACCTTAAAGGTAGGCATAAATCCAACCTCACGAACAACGTTGGCACCAAAAAAGGTCATTTAAAACGCACCTTTGTATTTTCTAATATTAGAAAGAAAATTCTTTGAGTCGTCGGTATTACCAGCAAGCAATGTTTGAAGTATTTCTGGCGGTGGGGGGAATTAATTTAGTAGAACTTTGCCGTTGGAACAGCACATGCCGATCGTCTCACCAGTCCATTTTTCGCCTGACAATGTCCGCAACCTTCTACCATCTTCCTAATGGAAACATTTACATCTTCCGCATAAGCATGACTTGTGGTAATTGAGTGAGGCTTTGTCCCACACTTGAGCATTTAGGGAAGCAACCGACGGGCCAGAGTCTCCAAACCGCATGGGAATTAGTTGCAAACTGGAGTTTCCAGCATCGTTTGGGCGTTGATGCTTGTGATGCTTGCATAGTCAGACGTGCACTTCTACGTCTGGGTAATTCGTTTTGCCGACGTTGTGAATCTATTAACCCACCTAGCTATCTCATTCGCAGGGTTTGGACCTCGGTTTCTTGGGAGAAGTTGATTTGATGGCGAATCGCGTCTTCGCGTTTTGTTTTGCAGCATTTGATCTTCGGTTTCTTGGGAGCGTCGATATCACTGACATATGGCATTTGTCTCCGGGCGAAGCCATCTCTCTGCCTGTGTTTCTTGCGAGCGTCTATTAAAATTGGCAAGTCTCTTCTGCTCCTTCGTTTGAACTTGTGTTTTCGCGGCTGCTCTAATTCCTTTTCTACCTAAGGAGGTATAACCTACAAATATGTTATTATTTTGAACAGAATAACATAAGATAGAAAAGAAGTAAGTTTACAACGTTACCTTCAGTCACCAGCCCATCATCGTTTGTCGAGTTGTTTGTATTCAGAACAGGCCTGACGTCATCACTGTTGTCCATAATGACAGTTTGTAAGGGTTTGGTTGAAAGAGAAGGGATTTATATGGTAAGCCATTCAACCTAACCGAAGAACTAGCCCCATCGCTGTGGAGGGAGGGGGGGGGTGGCGGTCTTTCAACCGGCCGCGACAACTTACGCGTAAGTAAAGGGGGAGGTCCAAGTGATAGTAGGTCAAGGGGTTTACGCTCAACCCATGCCGTAGTGACAAATGGGTAAGAGGGAGAGAGAGGTGTAAAGGGATCATGGGCATCAGATTCTAGTCTTAATTGGGGACCAGCGAAATGGGGGTGGGGGGTGGGGGTGAGAGGGGAATGAGTTCGACAATTAATGTCATCCCGTGGTCATCGTCTCAAGTTTTGTTTGGAAGTGTGAGGACGCAAGGTGTCGACCTCTTGAGACGGTGTCGGTGGGGTTTGGATGCTTGGTTTACGGTGAGTGAATTTGAAGCAGCTGTGCAAACGCGGTTATAACCCTTGCTACATTGGCGGGGGGTGACCTTTCAAGCGGCCGTTGCGACCTGGAAGCGAGGACCCCTTCCCCACCCCCCCCCCCCCATGGCGTATTCAATCCGCATTTCACGTCGGGCGTCACTTGAATCCTCACGCGCACGGTAGAATGAGGGAGCGACGTAGCGACCGACACGCACAGGCGACCGAGAACGCTTGCCGATGAAGTGATCGTGATACTAACATGCGCGCGTCGAAAGCGCACAAGGCGGGTCAACCTGACTCCGGCGCCCAATGATAACGGAGACACGCACAGAGACACACAGAGTCACCGATTTTATTCAGTATACAGAAGGGCGCATTAGTGTAAAAACTATGGCAAAAATCGTTTTAAACTCACTCGCCTGTGGGTGCTTACCTGTGTTTAGTTTCACTGTCAACGGCTGCTGCGATGTATACACTACACATAAAAAATGGCTGAAAATGTCAAGATGCATAAAATTAAATGAGGTCGAAACAAAAACAAGTTTAGATAAGAGGGTGTGGCAAATTACTACCACATGTATTCGGATAATACGGGCTGTGCAAAAGGTCACTTGGAATAATCAATATTATCCTGACAAGGAGCGTATAAGCTGGAAAGCAGTCACAATGTCAACTCTCACAACTGCTATTCTCCCTACTATGCAGCCAATGCGGGCTGGGCCGTTATTGCAATCCCAGCGGCATCATCAGGATGAAAAAATGTTTCACAACAACCATCGGATGAATTACGAGAGAAGGACTTACTATTGGAATTTTTGTGCAATATTTATGCGAAGGGGGCTGTAAAACAGGTAATTAAGGGGTGCGCAGGACTAACACAGAGGTCATGTACGAGCTATTCGGATTACGACTCCATAACAAATTGTATATGTGGAGGGAGACGCGCCTAGGCAGAAGATCAAACCCTTCCAACAACCTGCTTCAAATACTCGAATCAAATGGCTGACGGACTCAGGCATTGGCCTGGGGACCATGCGCAAGATTAACGAAGGATTTAGACACTGCGTCCACAGGACGTTTAGACCACATTCCTACCCATTAACTGTAATAACTTACGGATCTTAAGCTAGTACTACCGAATAATTTCAAGGAAGATGTTTGAGTAGTATTTTGTGCACTAATGTTTGCTGTTGCTTTAAAATAATGTTTCGCAGCTTGAGTTAAAGGCTGTTTACTAGCTCCATTCGGTCTTCATTTGCCTAGTTGAACTAGCCACCGTTGAATGTGGTTAATGAGTTTCGTAAATTTGTTCCACCCTGTGTGTGAAGCGTTTTCGATATGTGCTCGCCCGCCTCTACGTGCGAAACTGCCAGCTCTAGGCGATAGGTGATCGGGTGGAGGCGGAGTAAGTGGAACATGAGTTTTTGTTCACCTACAGTCAGGAGAAATAAATAGTAGCCCGCGCATACAACATGCAAAGAGTGCGGTTGCTAAAGATGGATGCACATGCTCGTACTAAGTATGATAATGGCGCGACCTTTACTGATGGGCCGCTACTGATAGCGCTTTCACAATTATCGTTTTAAATTGAAGTGATGGTTAAGCGGGGACACGCTTGCGTAAACGTGGCTACTCTTGACGGGGCCAGTAAGCCGGATGTCGGTTGCAGTGTCGGTACCCATAGCAACAGTCGACAGCGATGTAACTGCATGCGAACGGCCAATAATCGCACCAAGTGCAATTGTAGTCTGGGCGCAGCGAACGTTAAGGACTGTGCGACGGTGTGAAAATGTCCTCGTATTATGTCCTACACTCTCTTTTTATCTCCGGTGCTTACCTAAAACGCAAATTGGACAAGTCTGACAAAATTGTTTTTTTTTACTCCTTGCATCTCCTTCTCCTCGCCTACTTACAGTTGAACTAGGGTGCGCTCCTAAGAGTGCAGGTATGGTTACGTAGCCAATACCTTCATTTGATGGAGCATTCGTTTCTTCTCCACACAGTTGTTCAGGACAGAACTTATACAAATCCTACATTAAATGAATAAAGCGATTTCGCTTGACAAGAAAAAAATAGGTGTTAACGTTGGCACAACATCAAATGAAATCCCTGATAAAGAGTCCAACTGTAAAATATTTCAAAAAATATGCTTAAACGCCTAATGAGTGATGCACAATCATCCATTTTCATAAAATTCATGGTGGGCAAGTTTTTTGAGACGTACAAGAGTCTTCACACATGCACGTGGAACATCGTCACTTTGGTACGATAATCTCTTGTCTATTTAGCGACCCATTCGTGTGGGTTACTAGTCAAAAGTTACATGATTAAATTCTCAGTTCTCTTGCTTGCTATTTCACAAACTACGCCATTCTTTAATATGACTTAGAAGCACAGAGTTTTTGCAGTCAGTAACTACCTCGTACTTCGCCATGGTTCTGAAATTGTTGAAAAATTAGCATAATTCAATGGGTCAAATGCACTTGGTATTTACCACTTTTTATGCATTTCTAACTGTGTCCCCGTATGTTTCAGCATAACCAACATTTCCATCGAATTGGCATGATCCTTGATGCATACTTTAGTTCAAAAACATGAAATTGAAGGAAACGAGTCTCACTTAGAGTGTTAGTCGTACCATGTACTTGCCACGACTGTCTCTGATTAGAGTCCCTTCGGACCCGTCAAGTTTGTTATGCCAGACCTGTTGCAAGTTAAGAGGCTAGGGAAGAGAAAAGCACCAGCGAAGGACAACAATTTATGATTTTCCAACCACTAATATGAACTGGGAGGCTTTTTGCGACACCACAGCTTCACTCGCCTCAGCCAAATGGCAACATGGCGGGCTCCCAGATGCGTGGATTGCAAAAAATGCCAGAAAATAAAATCTCACTCAGTGACCTACGTTCTCCTTCATGTTCCGTTCCCGCATCAATTGACACTCAAGAGCTTTTAGAAATACACTGGTGGAATGAAAAATGATATTATACGCCTTAACAGTCCACGAGTTACGCCAGAAAGGTGGACTGAACAAGGCTCTTGACATGCTGTTTAAAATGTGTTTGTTGATAGGTTTTCAAAAGAAGACCTTTATAGGCACGGATTTGACACGCAGACTAAGCACATAGCATCGGGCATGAAAAAACACATCAAGGAATTGCTGCCAAAATGAATTCTTAATTGTGAGGAACATGCACTGGTTCATTATACCATCATGCAAATGAGTAGATCCAGGTGGCGGGTGAAATGTCGTTCGTTTTGTAAACCATACATTAGCAGAAAGCACAAGATTAAACCGATTGCCGGATGCGGTGTGTGCGGTTTCTAAGATGGTCAAGAAAGCCTTAAAAACTTCTGATTCAGTATATTTGCTCCGTGTTTTGTGCACCTCAGGTGAGACGCTGCTAGACTGTGATGCAAATTAGTACCAGACAGCTGTAGGCTTACGCCAACAATATCGCCCACACCCTCGTATTACATCAAGCGGCCTTATAATCCAGCAAAAATTGACCCTCACGTCAGAACAAACGTCCTTCGTAAGGAAAATAAACCCGTTACAGTTCCTGAGCGTACTTCGCATACGCGTTACGAATCCGACTGTGCACGGAGTCCCGTCTGGTTAAATGTGCCAGTGATTTGACACTGTACTACAAGTTGCACCTTGGCATATGATTCGAGTCATTTTTGCAAAAAGTCGACAGTGTGGTCCAGTCGTAGGTAAAGAAACGGCGAGTAAACAGTCTACTCTTTGAAGAAGTTGACCTACTCTTTAAGTACAAAGTCAACCAAAAGGCAGAGATTGGGTTTGGTCCGCATGAAAAGTATTGTGTGTGTGTTAAAAGTTGAATGTAGAATCATGTAATGTAATGTTATTAACATTCTACTGTAACTATTTGTCCAAGATAAATGTCATGATAAGAAAATGAGTAGTTAAACAAGGGAGAAGAATGAAGTACTCAGAACTAAGACTGAGATGACCTTTTTTGACTTTTAGCCGTTGTCGGTCAGCCTCAGGCAAGCTGAGGGTTATGGTCTCCACACGTTGAACCTGGGTTATTTGTTTATTGAGTGTCAATCAGTTGAAAGATCACGACACCATTGTCCTGTGCATTGCAAATGCTTGCGACGGTCTCGACTGAACTACACAGCCCAAGGAAACGAAACTGTCCTCTTAGCTGATTGGTGGAGGCGCTCACACTGTAGTTATTCACCTGTGACAAAACGCATTTCATTATTAAACTCCCGGGACTTAGTAGTATTTCAGTTTTCACCAGATCTAGGAGACGGTGGGACTGCAAAGAAATCGGGCACCAGGGTTGGCCTTAATTCTAACTGAGGTTTTTATATCTGCATTTGAACGTGGTCCTTCTACAAGTTCCAGCATCAGAGTGCCTTGAAGGAGCATTCCGTACTTCCATCGTGAATATTGTGAATGTACTGGAGGACGCATGGGCATTTAAAGTAAATGCTATCATAAGCATGCGACAATGAGCGCGATTCACCTTACCATAAAGATCGAGTTTGCATACACTTGTTGTACTCATAGAAGTGGTCTTCTTGCACCTTTTAAAGACATGACCAGCATAAAAAGGCTCTGGAGAGGGGAAAGGAGGTCCGGTATGTCTGGCATCTTGTTTGCCACTTTCAGCAATACATTCCTGTAAAAAGCAGAGAAAAGGTTAAGAGTTTAAAATTAGACGTTAAATGCGTTAGCTGAAAAACGGGACAGTGACAATAAAAAAATTTAATGCATTCGTTAGAAATTGCCTCGAGTTTTTCAATCGTTTAGCAAAGTAGGTGTGGCTTGTGGATATTGTAGTGTGATCAAACATTGATGTAGTTTAAAAGGCTACGCCCGCTTTGCATAAGTTGATGTAGGTTATCCAATTACTTCTAGTATGATCTTCGGTGGTATACATGACTTGAGCAGTTTTTGTAGGTGATACTAATATCTTTTGACCATTCAAGACGTATAAGTTTCAGTCTAGCAATGTCGTTCACGTGCAGTCCTCAGCTGGATATGGGAACAGAAGCCGCCAATACTACATTCAGATTTCTGCTAAATTCCGGAAAAATTAGCGACAGGTTTAGGGTTAAGGTTTATGGTAAGATTAAAAAAATGTAATGTTAGCGTTAAAAATAAGGTTACTGTTAAACTTGGTGTTGGAATCAGTGTTCAAGTTAGGCTACGAGAATAGTACATCATCCTAGAATTTCATTTAAGGCTTCTTGTATTGCATCGAGGAGGGGCACTGTGTTCGAGGGTGGAATCATAGAAGCACTTTCAACCAAGTTTTCCAAGAAGAGCAAGGAGAATTGATTTTTTAAAGGGAGTCAAGTTGCGGGAATAAACGCGTGATCGCTTAGTTAACTCCATGAGGTGACATTAACAACACAGCCTAGGAGACTGCTCTAGGGTTATTACGACTGAGATCGGGTTTGAAAAAACCAGCTTTTTCTGATGCTCAGCGAAATGTTTTGGAAGAACCTTTGATGCTCAAGCACGTCAGAAGTTTTGCCATGTATCTGTAACCTTTGTCCCCGAAAGAAGAAACAGTAACATTTTACCGGCCTCTTAACTATGGTGCACTCCGATGTGAGTCTGTGTGGTGTCATAGGATTCGAACTCATAGTACATCCATGACTGTTAGCTGATTAATGATAAAAAAAATAGCCGACTTATGACGTATCGAGACATTGGTAACACCCCTTCAGCGGGCGTTCGGTTCACAAATATTTTGAATTGGAACCTCGGGAGGTTTCGTTACTACTTACAATGTCCTTTTTTACTTTCAGCCCTTTAATCCTTGGGTGAGCCAGTTGTCGGTCTATTGCCCTCCATTCAATAAATCTGAACATGCTTCACAACTGCAGTATGATACCACTGGTTGCAAATATGCCATGTGTTGGTCATGAGATATGAATACGAAATCACAAACGGTATTTTGCATGTTATGGAATAACTGCCTACATGTTTTTGTTAACCGTATATCCCAGCCAGAAGCTAGCCATACTTACCACCTACGCCACCCTCAAAACCCGTGTAAATACCGTAAACATACCATTTTTGATAACATTTCGAGTCATGAAAAGACCTTCATACGTTGTGCGCCAAAGAGTATGAAATACTAGCTCAAATTTCATGTACTTAGATGCCATTTCAATACTTATTAGCATGACACATCATCCCAAATTGATCTGGAGTTAGTGGTCGGTCTAGGTAGCTGTGTAAACCACACTTGAAGATACACAACTAAGAAATTAATGTCAATTCTTAGGACTGTTCTTATATAATTGAATTGATTCTTTAATATGTTCTGTAAATTATACCTTAAAATGTTTCTTCGTATGTCTCCTGGAAAGCAATATGCCTCCTCTTTATTTTCTACTCAGAATTTTAAGACGTTCATTTGGGTAGTCAACGATATTCCGATTAATACCTTTCTGTTTTAAATGAGGAGAATTTCTGACTTTCCAATGCAGTGTCGTAGACAGAAACCATCTAATATTTTACACGGGAAATATTTGAGCGACGATTTAAAAATAATTTTAATGTACACGCCTTTCAAAAACCCAAAACACACCTCCCTTAGGCCAAAAATATGTTAACAAATGAATTTCAACATAACGAACATGAAGCATGAATTCTCTTACCGTTCGGTAAAAGTGACGTATTGAGTTAATGCCAATAAAACAAGCAGTAACATTACTACGCGCAATTTATTCAAAGGCAACTTGCGAACGAATTTGCACCACTGACTGCAAAAGTGTACAGCCCAAGGTCAATGGGGTTTTTTGAACGAACCAACTAGATGTATCTGTAACGGTTCAAAACGCAAGTGCTCGCATCACGAGATGTTTGGATTACTTCGGGCGATTTAAAACAGCAGGATTCAGAAAAATCTTTTTTTAGCCGCGTGAAGGGCGCTATTCACCTGAGAAGGTGCATATTGAGACTATTTTAACAGTTTTTCGCAAAATTCAGAATGTTGATCAATTTTTTTGTTTCTTTGGTCTGGTTAGCATAAAGAATGAAAACTGATTCTGTTTCGGAAATATTTAAGTGTGAAAACAGCAAGCTTATTTTTGGGCGGAGCAATTTCAAAAGTCAAAAATTGCCTCCTAATAAGAACTCATGTTAGTTTGTTTTCGTACCCACCCGACTGCACTGGCGATTGCTCTCGTAGTTGGGCGTATAGCATTCTGATTTGTTCACGTTATTCCATGAAACTTTTGTGTATAATGACATGCTGCCTGGTACACAGGTATCGGCCAACCTACTTCCCTTCCTACTTATTCATGCTAAACTTTTATAGAATTCGGTAGACACTTTTAACATCTTTTTAAAGTCCAACATTTTGTCAGTTAAAACGTAACTGTAAGCGCACAATTACGAGGGTTTGTGGGTACTGTAGGTATAAACAAAAGACTTGTCCGACACATCGCATGCATGCTGTAACCGAGGAGCTTTCTCCCGTAGTGGATAAGCTATCAACTGGCCCACTACCTTTCCTTTGAGTAGCTAATGTTTCAGAAAGAAGGGTTCTAAGTTTCAAAGAAAAACACTGTTGCACGAAGACCGAATCAGACGATAGGATCTTAGTTCTATCCATTCTGCCTGGCGAACTTTCGGGAAACAATCATTCAAGACTTTGGAGTAGAAGTTAATTATAAAAGCACGTGTATGGAAATCTCCTTGGGACTCTGCGTTCTGCTTTGTAATCTCAGAATCTGCTACAGCTTTTTCAACCATCATGTAAAATATCGTCGGATAATGGAAGATTTTTCGATCAGGAGTATATACCGTTTGGGGTACCTTATCTTGACTTTAGTATTGAGGCAACTTTTTTCATTCGCGTCCATAATTTCCACAGGTTTTGCCAAACTACCTACTCTTTTTTAAGAAACCACCTGTGTTAGCAATAAAATGCTTAACCGTTCCACAACTTTCTTGTAGGTAATAAAACGAGTGACTCAGCGCATAATTTGCTCCAATCTTCGCATCACATTTGCCCTAAGGTGTAGATTTCTTTGGGAAATGACAAAGTGTGCTCACCTCATTGACAGCCAGTTAATAACGACCCTCTCCTAGTAGAATAATAAGTGCGTCAGAGTTATTATAGAATTTAATGTCACCTCTATACGTTTTTCTTCATCGTGGTGCTATACATATAATGAAATAAGGGCAAGGATTTACAGCCAGTTTGCAAAGCATAAAGAACGATCAACTGTATTACGGGAAATGCAGCATTAAGGGGTTTTATGGGCTGGAAAGAAAGGACGAGCAGTAACATGTAGACGCGAAAAATATGCAAAAGTCATTTAAGTGCGCCAATTCGGTGAACATGGTGGTGCGCAATTCGGAACTCTGACACTATGACCCTAAAACTCCCCCATACCTTAAACTTAACCCTTACCCTAACTTCAGCTATAATTCCTGAGTCACAGATATCGTAATCCCAAAGTGGGTTTACACATTAGCTCCCGGCCGAAGTCAATCTACCTGGTTCGTTCATTGTGCGTTGTAGAGAGACCGCGACGTGCCCTTTAGGTTGTACTGGCATTCCCCTCTATTATTGGCCACTGAACCTTCGTTGTGCGACCAGGTTTGCTAGGTATTCAATGCCTCAATTATATGTGCATACGAGGTGCCAAGTAACCAAGGCTTTTCCAATAAAATCTTCTTTAAAAGTACCGGGTGCAAACGGACTAGTCCATCACTACAGGGGAAACTCACAACCTTCTTCCCTAATTCTTGTTTTATCTCGCGCATCCGCCAGTGTTTTCGCAGTCATTGGAATTTTACGTCTGAATTAATTTACTAGTGACAGCTTAGCTCGTCCATCAGGTTGAAAGGTAAATTCATTTGTGGGTCATCAAAGCAGTCCCACTGTCTGACATGCATCTCCCTGTTTGCGACTATTTCCGCCGTGCATCAAGTTCGCGATGGGAAGGCACTTGAATGTGTACAAGCATGCCGGGGTGGGCGGTGAAGTCACCGCTGGCACTCCTACTGTCATCTTCACTTCCGATTGCAACCAATGGCAGCGCGGAGTGGCAAGCGAGCTCGCCGACCAGTGCGCAGGTGCCTCTGTCCAGACGGTAGCAGTATAAATACCTCAGGGGTTAAACGGCAGGGTTAGATCCTTGCCTAAGATTCGGAATCGTAACTGAGACATGGGAACACTCATTGCCTGCCACGGGCCCTCCAAAGGCCTGGGATTTCGCTTTCAGGACTCCAGCTGGGCCATTGCCTTCTTCCGTGAGTTCGACTTTAATTGTTTTTTGGAGCTTTATAGTCCCGATCTGCATGAAGTTCATAGCTGTGGCTCGCATTTGGCTGATCAAGTTGTTGTCTACCTCTGCAGATTTAACTAATGTTTAAGGGTATTTTCGAAAGCACTTATGATTGTCATGGGTCGGGGTTAACAAAGGCAAGTTAAGCTGGTGTGGTCAGTTAAACTTTGAAGTATATATTACATGCAATATCCGCATGCACGTGATGCCTTTTTACGTTCGCACGCGAGAAGTCCACCAGAGAGTCGGGGGCGCGTAACATGGACTCACGCGCGAACTGAGTTGTCGTGAGACAAATTTGCGTTGCATCTGCTCATCTCTCCTCTCTCCATCCACATTCGACATGGTTCAGTAGCAAAATATGAGCATAAAGCTGCAGGTGGATTGCAAGACAATTTTTACCCAAAAAGGTCAAGGTCATGTTCACATATTGGAGATCTTTTTGAAGAGACATAGTATGTATTTAAACCCTTTGACAAAATTACTTATAAGGTGGCAAAAATTCCCAGCACAGAAATCCGAAGAGCAATTGGCGAGCATGCGTATACTTTCAATAAATTCTCATCAGGCTGTGACATTTATATGAGCTGGTGGGGGGAGTAAAGTGTGAAAGGTAAAATTGGTAAATTACGTTCAATGTTACGGGCAAATTAGTCCAGGGAATAGGGGAGGACGTTGTGGGTAGTAACAAGCGGCTAATTAAACGGCAATTAGGGAGAGGGGGGAAAGGGGAAAGAGAAGGCAAGGAAAGATACCGGTAGCTAGGTTGCCGTTGGTCATGTTGAGCTCGGAGCTTGCAGAAGGTTCTTTTGCGCACACAACTAGTTATGCAATAGGACCCATCGAAGAGTACAGTGTGGTAAGTGCTGCAAGCACAATTCTGAAATTTGCTAAAGACTGGTGATCATCCGCAAACCAACATTAACTAAAATCGCAATGCTGATTAATCTCTAGTCCTTTATGTCACTTCAAGATGCCGGCTTTTTAATAAGCTTCTTTTTGACCACTTAAAAGAAGTAGATTTTGTAAAAAATGTCTTCTTAAATAGTATGCATTTTTATCATGAATTTTGACTGCCTTTTTAATTCCAATTTCGTTTATAACAAAATGCCTGAAAATATTTTTTTTATTTTAATCGTTTGGTGGGAAATTACGCCTTTTTTATATTTTCCGCTTTAACAAAGGGTATCCTACATTTTAAGAAATGTTTTTCCTTACGAGATATTTTACGGCTGTAAGGTGGTCATTCATAATACATTTTCTCCGTTAATTTACTTATGCCGCCTATAATGTATACAGCCTAATCCATACATATTGCTTACTTTTATGAGAACTATGTGACCTCTTTCTCAAGCTGTAGGCAAAACTTTTTTTCGCTGAAGAGAGTACACAAATTATACTATTTCGAAACCTTAAATTCAGGTGCAGCAGTTAGTAAATTTTCCAAATTATTAAGCAATTTAGCAACTTGTTAAGAACCGAGAGTTACCCCATCTCTAAGGAGACAATTTAAATAAGCTAAACTTTCCTACCAGATGAGTATATGAAAGCATATTTCCGTTCATGTTTTTTATAAAGTAAATTGGAATTAAAAAGGCAGTCAAAATTCATGATAAAAATGCATACTATTTAAGAAGGCATTTTTTTAAGAAATGTACTTCTTGTAAGTGGTTAGTATGAAGCTCATTAAAAAGCCGACATCCTGACGGGACATAAAAGACTTGAAAGTAGACTGCAAGATAATCAGTATTGCAACCCTACTTAATGTTGACTTGCGGATGATTACAATTATTTCGCAAATTTCTGAGTTTTGCTCTCAACACTCGCCTTATTTTACTCTTCTCGTTCAGAAAGTGAGCATAAAATAAAACACCGTTAAGCAATTCGACTTCCACCTCCTCTTACCTCATCATTTTGACCCTAGGCTGCACGTTCTTGAATCACGCCAAAACCACTTCCAAACTTGATTTGACGTTTTATAACTAGCTGTCTTAGCAACAAGGTACAAATATACTGCAAAGTTAATTCTGAACTTTAACTCAGCATTTAGTAACTAAGCTACAATCGTCAGGAGTTCCTTGAGAGAGAAAATGTATTTTTCTAAATAGGTTCCTCCTTGTAAGAGCTTTTACAGTCAGTCTTATCTGTAATAAAGAGCTCTTGTGGTTTAACAGACCAGGGTAATATATCCAAAGCTTGGATTGTTTGTAGCCGTAAAAATTAAACACGCTGTAGGTTAGCATCTGGGCTGTTCTCAGCCTTCTTGCAATCCAGGTACGTTCTAATGGTTTACGAATTTGGAGGCGACATTGCTCCAGCCGCGTGACTTGTTTATCGCTCTACAGGGCAAAATTGTCCCTGTCCAGAAATGGAGGCGGAATTCTGTTTAGCAGTTAGGTACTTTTCAGATGTCTCTTTGCTGCCGACGTCTTAGCCCCGCCACGAGCCCTTTAGGTCGAGTGCTATCGACACTCGTTAAGGAACACTCACCGAACACTAACAAAACTCACTTGTCCCGCTCTGCCTCTGCCTTGGGCATCATTTCTCGGGCCTTGACAGCAGTTATAGCAGCTAGCAGTATAAGCAGATAGCATTGCCGGCAGCGGCAAGGGAGGCTGGTACAATGGTCATTTCTGGCTTATTAGGCGTTGTTAGCCATTCATACTCTGCCCCAAGTGGTGCGCCACTCGCAGCGGAGTGGGACAAGTGAGGTCTGTTAAGGGTCGGTGAATGTTCATCAAAGATTTTCAAGGAAAGATTACAAGTTTTCCCATAATATCGCCTAACCCCAAAATTCTGTAATATGCGAGCGATAGTAATGTAGGGAGTATTTATTCTGCATCAAGCGATAGCAAAGAAAACGTTATCATTCAATCTACTAGGAACTAGTCGTTACATCAAATAAAAAGCAGGTTAACTTATACTTCCTATATATTGAAAAGAGAATACTTAGATACAACTGAAATATAGTATATTAACGGTAATGTTTATTAAGTTTCTTAGCCTGGTTCCGTTCAGAATATCTTTTCAATGGATATGCTATATTTGCATGCGAAAAGAAGAGTTTTAGTTTTACCTTCTGTCCCGCTAAACATAATCATGGATCGTGAGATACTCTGATACCTAGAACTGTCCTTGCATGGATGAGGAAGAAGGCAGGTCGAACACCAGATCAATTGATTTATTGTTTTGAGCTTTCGAACACTTACAGGTGTCCATCTTCAGAGGTGAGAAAGCAATCATCAACGAGGATAATTATAGTGGCCAAAGGCCAATCAAGTGCCAGAAATCGTCAGGTTATCAAGGGATTAGAAACAGCAAATGAAAAAAGGGGGTGGGGGAGGAGGTCAATTAGCTGTCACTGGGATCGGAGGGGTCAGAGGGGCAATTTTGTTGGTGTAGGCGAATTAGCTGTCCGCGGGGCTGGGGGTCATGAACAGCAATTAGTATGCCGCCTTGTCACCCGTTAGAGGGCCCTGACAACGCTGCCTCCTCTTCCAGCCGGTTCGTTGTGGTTTCCTGTTCACTTGCCATTCTTACGTTTGATTTGGCTTCGTCCCGGCTCTTTCTAACGTAGTGGCGCAATACTTTGTAGGCCGCTGACAGGTCCAGATGCCTGTTGACTGATTTGGAATCTGAGTACCATGCTTCGAGTGTCAGCCTTTCGGTTTTTGAGGTTCCTCGGCCAACGATGGTCGCCCCTTGGAGATCAAAGTTATGGCCAGTTTCTGCGATGTGTGCCGCCAGTTGTGAGTTTGGGTCCAGCTTCTGGGCCGCTCATTTGTGCTCTTGTAGGCGGGTTTGCAGTTTGCGGCCTGTTTCCCCAACATAATTGCAGTCTCCCTCATTGCAAAGTATCTTGTAGACGACTGCAGAGGTTTCTTTAAGAGGCAGTCGGTCTTTAGGTTGCATCATCTGGCGGCGTATTGTCGCTTGAGGTCGATGGGCTATGCCCAAGCCAGCAGGTTGTAACAGTTCCTGGGAGTAGGCTCAACAACAACCGTGGCTACTGCCAAACAGTTCCTTGAGCGAATAAAGCATCTGAAGGTAGAACCTGATGAATCCATGGTATCCTTCGATGTTGTCTCACTGTTCACTTCCATCCCGCAACAACTAGCAATTGATGTTGTCGGACAACTTCTATCCGAACACTACGATGACAGCGAGAAACCACTCAAGTCTGAACATCTGCTTGAACTTTTACGACATTGCCTCAAAACGAACTTCACATTTGGCGGACAAATGTATGAGCAAATTAAAGGCACTCCCAATGGGCTCCCCCTTGTCAGGCCTGATTGCTGAAGTGGTACTCCAACGGATAGAACACTTGGTCTTCACCAAGTATCAACCGAAGTTTTGGGCTCGTTATGTCGATGACACCTTCACCATTGTTAAAACATCTGACATCGAGCACCTCAAAGAGCTATTGAACTCGGTTGAGCCAAATATCCAGTTTAAGATGGAGGTGGAAACAAATGAAGAACTACCCTTCCTCAATGTCCTGGTACGCCGGTGTTCGACTGGACTACTGCAAACTACAGTATTCAGAAAGGCCACCAGCACGAATCAGGTACTCAATTTCAACAGTAACCACCCCATGTGCCACAAACGCAGCTGCGTCGATACTCTTTTCCAAAGAGTTCAAACACACTGCAGCACACCAGCCGCCCGAAGAGCTGAACAACAACATCTTCAGGAACTCTTCCGAGCTAATGGCTACCCAAACTAGTTTGTCAAACAAAGCAGACGCCAAGTGAACAGACGACGACTAGAACAAGAGCAGCCCGAAGTCTGGAGGGCCGTTCCCTACATAAAAGGTGTCGTCGAAACAGTCTCACGACTGTGACAACCTGCTGGCTTGGGCATAGCCCATCGACCTCAAGCGACAATACGCCGCCAGATGATGCAACCTAAAGACCGACTGCCTCTTAAAGAAACCTCTGCAGTCGTCTACAAGATACTTTGCAATGAGGGAGACTGCAATTATGTTTGGGAAACAGGCCGCAAACTGCAAACCCGCCTACAAGAGCACAAATGAGCGGCCCAGAAGCTGGACCCAAACTCACAACTGGCGGCACACATCGCAGAAACTGGCCATAACTTTGATCTCCAAGGGGCGACCATCGTTGGCCGAGGAACCTCAAAAACCGAAAGGCTGACACTCGAAGCATGGTACTCAGATTCCAAATCAGTCAACAGGCATCTGGACCTGTCAGCGGCCTACAAAGTATTGCGCCACTACGTTAGAAAGAGCCGGGACGAAGCCAAATCAAACGTAAGAATGGCAAGTGAACAGGAAACCACAACGAACCGGCTGGAAGAGGAGGCAGCGTTGTCAGGGCCCTCTAACGGGTGACAAGGCGGCATACTAATTGCTGTTCATGACCCCCAGCCCCGCGGACAGCTAATTCGCCTACACCAACAAAATTGCCCCTCTGACCCCTCCGATCCCAGTGACAGCTAATTGACCTCCTCCCCCACCCCCTTTTTTCATTTGCTGTTTCTAATCCCTTGATAACCTGACGATTTCTGGCATTTGATTGGCCTTTGGCCACTATAATTATCCTCGTTGATGATTGCTTTCTCACCTCTGAAGATGGACACCTGTAAGTGTTCGAAAGCTCAAAACAATAAATCAATTGATCTGGTGTTCGACCTGCCTTTTTCCTCATCCATGCAAGTACCTGGATCGTGAACTTTTGCATTCATTCGAGAACTTTCCTTACCCACATAACTTATTAACACCAAAATAGTCACTGTGATCATACGAAACTGGTGTCCTAATCCGAAAGAGACACGTCCACTCCATGGAGCCAACCTTCCGCAGAGAACGGTGCTCTGTCTGCCGGATGCCTCTCCCCCTTTAGAATTTCGCCTCTTTTGCGCAAAAGTTTATCTATTTTGTGTCGTCGAATTGTTCGGTCGCAAACATGTTTACGCGTATGGCAGCATGGGTGGATAACTTCAGGCCGATAACGTTAGCAAGTCACGCCATTGCGGAGTGGGATAACGCGCTCAGAACGGCACACTTTAAAGTATGCACGCCGAGCCCGCGAACATGTGAGCGTGTTCAGTCTGACTACAAGGCCGATAACAGCAGCCAATCAATTCTGCATCTTGAAGGTCACGCAAAAGGTAAACTAGTAATTGAGGTTCACTGTTGTTACGTGAGCTAGTATATTAGCAGGACACTAGCTATCGGCCACCATTTTATAGCTGCCATTATTTGAGCAAAAATTTCCTTATTTTGGCACATTGATTGTGGACGCTACAAAGCCTCATACGAGGAAATTGGCACAGTCGTGAGTGATTTGTTTAGTCCTTCGACGCGAGGACTGTAGGTACTGGGTTTTAAGCGCAAAAAGTGAGTTCTGACGTGGAGCTGAAGCGAGATCCGTAGTGGCAGGTGAAACCATTCAGAATGGAAGCAGAAAGTCAATCGACTTCTTACCAGCCGGTTGTTCCTCTCTATCCAATCGCCCTGAATCTTGATATAGAAATTTGGATGTTAGACTCTCTTTATTCTTTTCCATGCCTATCGGAAATCCTCAAAATGGTCTGCCACAGACAAGGATTCATTGAAATTTTGATATTCTTTTGTTGACATCACTTGATTAAGAGCAGTTCTGTCGATTTTGGCAACAGAGCCCTCCGTGAAGTGAAACAATTTCAGCAGCTGTTACACTTGACTCGAAAAAATGACCAGAATTAGGTAACATATTTGCAAGCCTAGGCAAGTTGACCTCCACTGTTTTCCTTACCTCCAGATTCAGTAGCTGGTCTACGTTGGCTGCCTTATTCTAGACCTTTTGCTAACAACGATAACAAAAAGTGAAATAGATTTTGAGTTTTTTATACAAGCGTTCTCCAGAAGTTTTTCTTGCACTCAATTGATCACGTCACCCTGTCATTCATCCGAGGGATCTCCCAAATTGGTCAGGTTAATTAATTACTTCCTCCACCTTCTTCCTTCTATTTCTGGTAAGCACTAGTTACCAGCTGCCGCCAAATTTTCACTGTACAATGTGCCTCCTAATATCAGTCTTGTATGACATGCATGCCTTAACCGACTTGCTCGCCTTTAAGTTGTGGACTCCCTTCAATAAATTTTTTGTAAAATTAATTCAGTGGATTTTCGTAGCTGGTGTGCATTTTTGGGCCGACGTGCACCAACCATTGAATGAAATTAATTTTATTCAAAAAATTGTCATTTAGGCCATATTTTGATATGTGTAAACTCAAAAATAGCTGAACTTTGCTTAAGGTCCTGCAGTACGCCGGCTTTTAGTTTTATTTAATTAAAATGCATAAACGCAACCGCCACTGAGGTAGTGTGTGCAGTTTTATTTAATGTGCACCGATTGTGTAAATTCACGATTCTGCATGATTACAGTTATTCCCATATAACAGGTTTCCTAGTGCTAATTCCAGAGATAAATGTGGATGTGGTCATTTGTGAGGGTGATATTGCGTTGGGATTGTGATTGCAATTTGTTTTAGAGTGTAAGTAAGGCCTGGAGTTAGGATAGTTAGTGTTATGTTTATGGTTAAGCGTGTCGGTCTTAGGGTAACGCCCAAGTTTGAATACAGGAACAGGAACAGCTACCAATGAGGAATCTAGCTTAAGGTCACTGTTAGCATGTCTGGGGTTTCTACCCCTGTCCAAAAAAATTCAGTTCTGTTGCAGAATGCAAAAACGCAGATTTGCTTTTGTCTACTTCTCATTAAATTTCTGTCCACTACTTCTTTTTTATACATATTCTGCATTTCGACAAACTTTCCCAATAGTTCCGTTTCGAGTCTTCTACCTCACTTTCTCCTGCTTAACATAGACCGGGGTGCATGATCATCGATTGTTCTTCATTCTGGCGAACTCGACTATGTGTGTCCGCCGGAACATGACAGCTTTGGAAAACAAAAGAAGGAAAGATATAATCTGACTATCCTTTCTAAGCGAAAGTCTAGTCATTTGCACCCAATTTACCACTGGTTATTAAACACCCAATCTGTGGTAACTCAATCCTACCAACTTAGAGACTAGTTTCAGTGGATTTTACTTGAAGAAGCTTTGGGAATTTCTCAACGATTTGACAATGCAGGCAGAGAGAAGAGGTTTTCACGAAGGCCGAATCTTTGGCACGTATGTGGCACCTGGTAAACCACTGCATCTTATTGCATACAAACTGTAGCAAGAATTGCCGTACGCGGATGCACAGTCCTTATCGATAATTTTGCTCGAGTGTGCCCACTGAGGTGGATCATGTTTGCCGCTTTCTACCAAAACTTGATACCTTGGGCGGAAAACAGTTCATGAGGCGAGTCCATATAGTTCGTTCGCACACTGTATCTGAGGTCACTTCAACTTTTATTGATACTGTTTTCGCAATTGGGTCCGATTGTGAGGAATTCGAACGCTCCATCAATGCTGAATAATTCTTTTTCACTAATGGTCATTTATATGCAAGTCATCGGTATAGCTTCCAACCCGGGAACGTCTTTACTCACGACAATTAACAATAAGTCTGTTTATGTTTATGGTAGTATCTCTGATGAAGAATCAGCGAAGAACTTTGAGACTTCAGGCGAATAAAAATATTTTCCAAGCAATCGAATCTTCTTCTTAAGAAGTCAGTTTTCGGTTTGCTTACCTTCCTCAGAAGTTAATTGCTAACTCGGAGCACCTGAGTATATTCAAGAGTATAAAGACACAGACCAAAATGTGATGCATTTATAAAGGTTTATGGGCATTGAGTGGAAGTAGATATGAATATGATAACCAGTACTGAGCCCATGCCTATAAATTCTCCAATATCATAATGTACTCATACAAAGCGATGCCCGTCCGGAGAAACACTGGAGTACCAATATCAAAAAATAGGACTACCTACCAGAAAGTACGTAGGAAACGCTGGACGATTCACCAATGAGGCAAACCTTTCGCAGTTGTGTCAAGCAGCGGCAGAGTACCGGCCAAAAAAGTCTACACTTTTAGTAAATACCAGTAGACAGTATGCAGCCAGTATAGTTAATACTTACAGTACGCCCTAGAATTCGAGTAACATGCTAATGTACGCGAAGGATTGATATGCTTTCGCTAATCGGCATTGAGAAAGGCTGTAAGACTGATTATCGCGTAGACTATTTTGAAGTCATTTTAATCACGAAAGCATGCCAGCTTTCAACGAACTTCTTTCTGATCGCTAACAAAATGTACATACTGTAAAACGTGGCTAATTAAGTAGTATGCACTTTTGTCATGGCTTTTGACTGCCCATATAACTTCAAATATGGTTTATGGAAAACATACACGAAAAAACTTTTTGAACTCTTTTGGTAGCAAGTCACGCCTTTTTCACATTTTATGCTTAAAAGGGTATCTTTCGGTTTTTAAAAAAGTTTCTATATTTTCCAATCATGTTCAAACCTACCAACTGTTTCACATGAATTCAAACTTTATAAACTGCGCGCTATGTGCATTCTGTTTAAGGAATGGTACTTTTTGCCTAAGGTTTAAGGAAGAAATTAAAAAGTTCTCATAAAGTATCGCGACAAACCTAAAGCATGCTGTATACATAATAGGCAGCAATAATAAATTGAGGAATGCAATCGTAAAACAGCTCAAAATTAAACACCTTTTAAAACCAAAAGATAAGTTTCTTTAAGTATAAACTGTAAAAAGAAGGCGCAACATGGCACTAAACGATTACAGAAAATATTTTTTTTGTTTTTATTTTCCATAAAATATATTTGGATTTATAAGAATCGTCAAAATCAATGATAAATGTGTGAACTTCTTATGTAGCCACTTCTTATAGCACAATCGTTTTGTTATTGGTCCGAAAGAAGCTCATTATAAAGCCGGCATCCTACCATGACTGAAAGGACTTCAGGATATACTGAACGATAGTCAGTATTACAACCTTACTCAAGGCCGATAAGTGAAATAATATAAATCTTTCGCAAAGGTCAGCATGTTACACATATTCAAGGCCATACTGTATACAAGCTATATTACTGACTGTCTGCTGGCAGCTTGTGAATAATACGGTTACCCCGTAACAACTGATGGATTTCCGCACGAATGTTCATAAAAAAGTGAGGTCAACACCTGTATACCCTTGAATCCACTGATCTACTCCGAGCTGGGAATTAGCTCTTGCTGAACTAAACCTTTTGTGGTGTGTTCCTGCATTCGGAATTATTCACCTGCTTAATATGGAAAAGTGACAAGGGATTTTACATTCACGGACTTTTGGTGGGTCTTTATGCTTGCGTTATGATTGCATTACTTACTGTCGACACATTTATCCTTTACTTTTTAGCTCCAGAAGATGTGGCCAAACGGTATGATGTCGGTTCGGTGATCGGAGACGGAAACTTTGCCATAGTCCGCCGTGCCCGAGACAAAAGCAGCGGTCAGAATTGTGCCGTCAAAATCGTGGATAAATTCCGTATTGAGGGCAAGGAGCGGATGTTTAGGCGGGAACTTCGTATCCTACGCCGATGTAATCACAACAACATAGTTAAACTTCTGGGAGAATTTGAAACTCCCACCCAGTTCTATCTTGTGATGGAGCTCATTGAGGTACGCAGCGTTCCAAAGCCTTCCGCTAGCTATTGTTCCTACAGTCTCGTTTCAGTCATCTTTAAATGCTCATAGGATGTTTCACCCTATAAAATAAATTTAAATGTTGACATAAAGCTTTTGTTTTTGACAATTATGTTAACAGCTCAGGGTCAAGAAGGCGTATTACTTAAATTTTAGGTATCCATTGGTTCAACAGCATTTAAATAATTGTAAAAAAGACCCTGTTTTATATCGGGTGCATAATTGCGTTTTTATCTCTCGAGATCCATAATTTTACAAGAATAGGTGACACAATTTCAACGAGCTTCTCATTAGTTCAACAATTTTTTCTGTTCTCTCATTTTCAGACACATAAGACATATAGTGCATTAACAAGGAACAGTACCGTAATATAAAGTCAACAGATTTATACCATTGTTCACATAAGTTTTTTTACTTTACAGCAGCGTATCAGGTGCCTCCTCTGTCTCTGAAGCTACGTTTCTATTCATCAGTACGTATTCTCCTCAAAAAGTCAATATTTGTTTTTCCTATTAACAGGGTGGAGATCTCTTTGAACTGATCAGCAAATTTCGGCGATTCTCTGAAAAGGAAGCGTCAGTCATGGTAACTGACGTAGCCAAGGCCTTGTTATACCTACATACGCACAGCATTGTTCATCGGGATCTGAAGCCAGAAAATCTTCTTGTAAGTTTTTGTTGTCGAAAGTGAAGCATTCTTTGTGTCACTGATTTATAGCCTTGCTATACTTCTGAAAGCAGTTGATACCAGTGTCCAATCAAGTAACCGTAAAATGACTTCTGATTTTTTTTGCGACCAAAGGTTTATTAGGATCATTACCTGCTGATAAGGCCGAGAACCAGAAAAGAATTAGTCTCGTACTTATTGCTGTTTGATTCTAATTTTGTTTGATTCAGTTTACCCTGTCAAATGCGTGTACTCAATCTTAATGAAAAGTAACTATTTACAGGTGACTAAAAGCGCATCGGGAGAATATCACCTCAAATTGGCCGATTTCGGTCTAGCAACGGAGGTGACGCGACCTCTGCGAACAACTTGTGGAACACCGACCTATATAGCGCCGGAAATGCTACTCGGAATCGGTATGTTTTTCGGCCTGCCTTCTTATTCAAAATTTTTCTAAGCAAAACTGATACCTGAATTAAATTGGTTTGGCAAATTACTGCCTTTGCTTTCAGTTTAAAGTAACACCTACTTTTCCGTGCCAATGTCTTTAAGGTTATGGAATTGAGGTTGACGTCTGGTCGCTGGGAGTCATTTTGTACATACTTCTTTGTGGATACCCACCATTTCGAAGCGCAACAAGAAGCCAAGCAGATCTCTTTGAGCTCATTAAACGAGGCCACTTCGAATTTCACAGTCCACATTGGGACCATGTTAGCAAAGGTGAGCAATTGTGTTACTAATATCTCGAATTTTCACTTTGCAATTCTTGAAACAGCAAATAGATTCTAAACGACGAAACAGTGCATAAGAAGCATTGCTATGGACAGGAATTGAAGTGAAACCTGTGCACGCGATTGTAGTTCACAAATTACCAAACGAGACAAGATTAGCGACTTCTGGTAATCCTTCACAGCCAACGGGTACCCATGGGTTTTCGATTAGACTATCTGAATGACCCCATGGGACCGGATGACTAGAAGTCATCTGGTGGATTCTACATTGATTGCTTAGGAAACCTTTTTTGGGCAGTCAGCTTACTGCATTATAATTGGTGGATTCCATATATTTCAGTAGGCTTAGAGTGTAAATCTACTCAAATGTGATTAAGCCCACGGCTTCCGATGGGGCCTCAATAGCTCAGTAGCTTTTCCCTGCTGGTGTGTATTCGAATCCCGCCGAGGCAGCCCGGTTTTTCACAATTGGGTCAAATGCGTTATTGAAATCTGCCAAACCTCTTTTTATAAAACTAAATTAAACCAACTTATGAGCATTTCCGTGTCTCCTGGCACGTGGAATGGGGGTCTTTGCAGGGGTGTCGATGCAGGAAGTATAGATTTGTCCGCAAAACCAGCTGACACCTATGAATACAGATACATGAACATAATTATGCTGTGAGGAGGTCACAATCAATGTATATCATAGTAAACCGGTTGTGCGACGCTGATCAGGTTGGATGACACTGCAATGTTTACGCGTTTGGCAGGCACAGCATGCCTGGACGTCAACTCATACCTAATCAGATTGTGAGGTAGAACAGCTTTCGATCTATCTTTCGTCACGATCCTACATAAACGGAAACAGTTAAGGGCCCAGACCGTTTGGACCGCCAAAAATTATATCGGCGATTGTGAGAAGACAGAGACCAAGACTGATTTGGAGGTCCATTTCGCAAAAAAACAGGCAATATTTTAAATTTACAAGTGAGATAGTGTGTTTATGTTAGCCACACAGGATGCAAGGGAACTCTTGATTGGTTAGAGTGCAAGGACACCTTGGCAATAAACGCTAAAGTAAATGCTGCTCGACAACTATTATTGTTTAAATATTTTATGGAACTTAGCTCTGTGTCATTTTATGCACTTTACTATCTTGGCGTTCGCAGCCTATCGAGTCGACGATTCCGTCGTCCACAGTCTTTTCTGTTCAACGTCGAAACTTATGTGGATTCAGATATCTTGTTTTAAGGTCTGGTCTGGTTAACATGATATTTTTATTTCTGCAAAGCTTGCTAAGCTTATCAAAAGGGGACTTTTCAAGTTAATTTTCTTCCTTGGAGCCTTAAATACATTAACAGCAGTTTACCAGAATTGTTTTTGATAGGAAAAGTTTTAATGAACGATTTACTATATTGACGTCGGCTCGCGTGACTGGTCGGATGACAAATAAGTAATAATTGGCGTTACTTTTTAGCAGTTCTTTGTGTTGTCCTTTTATAATACTCAGATTGCATAATCCTCGAACAGCTCTAGGCTATCTGAATCTTGATTTTGAAACATAGGCACTCTCCTGCTGTTTGTTAATTCTGGAGTAGCGAAGTATTCATAGTTGTTCGTACTTACCAAACCAACCTTGCGGCAGAACTAAAAATGAGCGACTGGCTTCAAAGGCAGGCCAACGAATACCACTTCAGCGGCCAGCGGCTAGCGGCCTGTTTCCGCATTTAGTGGCACGTTTAGTTCACATTTTTTGCAATAAAAATTGTTGTATGCGTTACTATTTTACTTTCATTAACACATTTGTATGACAATTATTCACTTCGTTAATGTTTTTGCCTTCGGAGCTTATTCTGTTGCCTAAGAAACTACGTTCATTTCTCCCCACAGCGGCAAAGGAGATGGTCTCGTCTCTTTTGGTAGTGAATCGGTTCCAGCGACTACCAACCAGTGAGATTCTTCGTCACCCGTGGCTTCGGATGTTTAACTAATAATAACGAAGGCCTCATTATGTTCCAGGTGCGCTTAATCCGCCTTTCTATCGGATTCAAAAACCCTGTAAAAACCAAGCGTGAACTGCTCTCACTCAGCTTCTGATGTATAAAATTGAACTGCCTCTTACTCTAACCAACTGTCTTTCAACTGAACGTAAGCTACCGAAATGTGGGTAGTGCACCTTTCCATTTCACTTCCTGTTTTCTTCTTTCGCTATCGTTTGGCCTACAAAACGAAGTAACGTGTATTTTTATACTTTAAAACCTTTTTTCTATTTTGTTCTACCAGTTTGCATAAGATGTCCTTTCCTTCTAAATGTAATAAGTTTACCTTCTTCCTGATAAAACTTGACTTATATGTGGTTTTGTGTCCAAGTAATCTATAATTTAGGGTAAGCAGCACACGATTTTCGAAAAAATCAGAAGATTGATCTTGCACCAGGATTAAGTGCTATGGCTCTCTGAACTACTTGGTAGGAGGCGCGGAGTTGGTAAACGAGCACGCAAAGTATGTTTACCTAGTCTGTTAGAAAATCTCTTCCGGGAAGTGGTTAAGACTCTTTTGTGTTGCTGATTTATCCGAACTGCTCTGGGAATCGTTGGGGACATGGTTAAGTGGGGACCCATGCTCCAAGTAGGAGGCGCTCTTATCTTGAATACACCTAACTGTTGAATGTTTATTTCATGTGTTTCCACCTTCTTATCAAATTCAAAACTTTGCGCGCCCAACCTGAGCTAAAACTTGTCTCTGTATCAGTATCAATTTATGAAAGAAAAGATATGTGGATACTTTTTGACATCCTTTTGCTAACAAAGTGCCAAGAGATATATAGATACGAAGAAAAATTAGAATAAATTACGTCCATGACATGCTCGGCGGTGAAAACAGGGCAGTTGTTGGTTAGTCCGAATGCTATTAGAACATGCCTACTAGCTTTGCACGAGTAGCATAATACGTATGAGCGTTTCATCAGAAGTTGTACTCTCCACCTAAGGGCAAACTGGACATGCAGCAAACACTTCATTCCTCAGCCACCTGCTAATCCAGGGACAAACATACACAGACATTTCACATACTCATTATACTACTCTGCATCTGAGGACTCTGCTGTTTTCCTTCTTGATCGTAAAAGAATGTGACTAAGTAAGCTGCTGTTCTTTTAAAATATGACCGATATATCTTTTTTAAAAATAGGTTTTGATATTTGCAGGCATCGGAAGTCAGTGGAAAGCTGGACTAATAAAATTTTCATGCTCATGAAAGTGCTTTTCAGCCAATGAGAGAGATGGCACCTAAAAGCCCAGAGTTGAGCCAAAATATAATGTAGGACGTACTTTCGCTTTACTTGGAGGTTACATTTGGGTTCCCAAATTGCACGCCAAAACCCCGGTGGCAATAGAGATTTAACAGTTTGGATATTACAGTGGAATGAAAGTATCAATAAAAAGTAGAGCGTAGTATAGTACAAATATGTGGGAATAATTATTTGAACACAATTTTGCAACAGAAAAGTGTGCTAGAAAGAAAATATGCGGCTACACAAATATCGCCAAATGCTCAAATTTTCGGTACAACGCAAAGAATTACGAATTTCCGAGGTAACAGTTAAATGAATTCAAAAATAAAATTAAGATAGCACGTCACAAATAAATCTCGAACTTAACTACAAAGTTAACTAACGTAAAGTAAGCTAGTTAGTTTACACTAAATTAAGCTAAAAATTAACTACATCTAAAATCAACTAAATAAAGGAAGATAGGCCAACATAAGTTAAGCTAACCAAACTTAGAACTAATCTAAAACTAAAATTAAACTAATAATATAGAATGACCAAATAAAAAAATAAACTAAAAACTGAACTGAAATCTGCATAAGTTTAATAAATGAAAGTAATTCAACGTAGGCAAATTAAATTAAGGTAAGGTAAACTGTTTCTTATTTTAACTCGCAAAGCAACCATCTGTGGCTAAAAAATCCAAAACTGTACTAAAAAGTAAACGAAACCTTACTAAAATATCGAAACAAAGATAAAGTAAAATTAAAAAATTCAAAATAAGTCTGACACACAAGCCAAAGTAAGAAAACTTAATGATACGCGAAATGCTTAGCAAAGACTTAACAGAATAATAAAAAACTATAGGCAAATTGGTTTTGTTTCTCTTTTTATACATAGCGCGCCAATTAAACTTCCACCCACCAATGGATGGAATATCCTGCGATCATTCCACATCGTAAACAATAGTTAGAACCTAACTGATTTATCCTTTTTGAATTTCTTTCTTACTTCAGAAGTTCAGGAGATAAGAGCAAAGTCTTCATAGTACAAGACACAGGTAAACGAAGAGAAGATTAAACTCCCCTTTTTCTCTGGCAACCAAAGGGCATAATTCCATTCTAAAAAACGCTGTTGTTCCTGATCCCTCGCAACTGCACCAAACCACGGACCTGGTATTATTTTTTAACGAAAAGATATGAGCAGAGCTTAAACCTGTCTAATGCATTCAACTTTGCCTTGCTCCTGTCGAATCCATGAACGCGCGCTGTCCCGACCTAAAACTGGATTCCGAGTTGGCAGGGGTCAATTGCTCAAAGGAGTAGACTTTATGCAGCAGTCTGGAACCCAGCTTAAATTCCTATATGGGATCTAATGGCTGGTGTGTTAGAAGATATTCGCGTGGACGTTTAATTTAGGTCACTAAACATATATTTTTGGGAAACTGCCTACTTATTCTGTAACAGTAGGTATACTTGATTTTAATAACTAAGTAATACAACATGACCGATATTTCGACATGCACACTGCCCGACTAGGAATATGGATGCTTTCTAGGATACTTTCAAGACAGACAGATCGCTTGTGTGTTTTGCAACTGGCTATTTTATTTATCAGCTGCCTATTCATGCACCTCTGGTGTTTCAGTATAAGGGAAGACGGTGGAGTTCACGAAAGTGCAGCACTATTAGAAGTAAAAATAAGAAATGGAATACTATTAAACTTTCGCGAAGCTAACCTACCGCCCTCTATCTTGCCTCGAGCCTGCATTCACCACCTCCTGGACTATATCTACCAAATACGTCGAAGTCAGCTAACTGGCGTGTCTTTGCAAGCGGAGGAAAGCTTATAACAGTGTATGATTTAACCGCAGACCACTCTCTTTTTTGTATTTTTAAAGTGTAACCGTCTCTTTGCTTTCTAAAATTACGAATTTGGAAGAAAAGTAGCGGAAGAATCGCTAAATAGGTTGCTCCAACCACTTAAGGCCTCCTGTATCCTCTCACAGCTCTGGCAATGAAGCCCAATTACCACCCAACATAGAGTTATCGATAGACATAACATTTTCGTTCCCGATCCAAAATTATAAGTTAAGCCTGTGGGACTGAATAAAATCCAGCTAAGCTGTTGCAGATGCCAAGAAAGGTACACGGACACCTTGGAATACAGACAAGAAGCATCGATTCCATCGACAGTGTCATTTTCGTGTTCGACCGGGTGTAGGCTAGAATTTTGGGAGTACTTCGACAGTAGAAGCATAGTGACAGATATAAGGAGGTCGTCTGTCGAAATCAATCACCTCCGTAAATTGGTTGGACCTCCTTTTGACACGGGAAATGTCGAACCAACACTGTGACTGCGTTTGACTATACGCTCCTCTTTTCATTCTGAGGAATGATACTTTTTTGGCATCATGACGGAGTGCGTTGACGTTTTCATCCGCTTAAATACGAACATGCACTTTTGATCGATGCTAAGGAGAGATGTTTGTGCACAAGTAACAGTGTACCTAATAGGCTGGTTCGAGGAAGAGAAGGAGGAGAAGTAGGATAAATCTTTGTCCAACGAGCTTATGGTGGACTTGGTGAATGAGAAGGCGATTCATGCGAAATATCTCACTGCCTCCTTCTCTCAGAAAAAAAGAAAAGGACTTTTACATTTGGCATTGACTGAAAATATAAGCCGATATTTTTATGATTATGGAATGCATAGTTATGTTATTTACATCGGTATGCTTTATAATCATTTTGCTTGTGGTAAAGCGAGGTTAATGATGGGTTTTAGGTTAGGGGTAGCATTAAAATAAGGGTGAAGGAATACTTTGGAATTTATGGTTTTGATTAGTATAAGAGTTATGGGTGGGTTTGACTGCGTCATACCATCCTAAACAATTCGGCCTCCTTTAACCAATAATTTCGGCTTTTTTTATTGCCGCCCGTTTCCGCGCTCTCTTCAAATTATGCATCTGTTTCAGTTGCCATTTTGAAAACTTAAACCAAAAATGACAGAAACGTCAGGTTTTGCACTAAAGTCCGTTCATCCACATGACTAATAAATTTCATTTTAGAATTTTTACCGTATTACTGGAGTCTCTGTGCTCTTATTTCTCGACGGGCCTTTAGATTAAAGCCTCATCAGTTAAAATTCAGAATAAGGACCGCTAAAAAATATGTAAACCTCTGGTGCCTACTCCTATTTTATAAACTATCTTCAGCGAGACAGCCTCCATCCTCGCGTTTTGATAATCATGAGTTTAAATTCGCAAGCGTGCGTCAAGCATTCCTTGCAATACACATGAAGCCATAGGTCTGTTGTCTTGCCGTTAAGGATTGTCATATTTGTCGGTCTAAGAGGGTTGATAATCTACTTCCTTACACACGAGCAACTGCGCATTAAGGGGCCTATCGTTGGTTCCTGTAAACCTTTGTATAGAAATCAGTACTGCTACAGAATGAATACTTGTAGCTTATTGAGGGTGGCAGCTGCTTGACGATGACGTTATCCACGCTGTCCCTCCAGACACAATTGTTTTGTTCCGTTTTCTGTAGATTAAACCACAGATTTTAAGGAAAGGGTCCTTAGTGTCAGCCACTGATTTCTGGCAGCAGAACTATTTACTTCATTGCCGGAACTTTTCACTTCGTACCGGAGTCCATCGCCGGAGGTAATAGCAGCAACGAAGCAGGTGCCAGCTATGGGGAAGTTTGCAAATCACCAATCAGTAACGCGGATGTGAAGGTGATTGCGCAGAATTTTGTATGCCATCGTCTAATTGATGCCAAGACTGACTGACATCCCGTCCGAGGCCGAGGCTCCAATCAGGGCTCGGCCTACCCTCTTTCTGGCGTAAGCAATTACCGTATTGACTGCAAAGTAAGACTCGTGGTCCACCTCAAAGGTGTGTGAGCAGCAACTTGTTATGGTTCGCCCACTCGTCACACACTCCACTAGTGTTAGGGTATGCGTGATTTTAGCGTACTTTCAGTCTGGCCTATGTAATTACAGGACAGTTAAGGCAGAATATAGGTTATAATGCGCCTGACTGTTTTCTTAGATTAATCGGTCTTCAATTCCATTCAGGTCGGTAATTATACAACACCCTTAAAGGCTACCGTCTATTTTGTTGCGATTTTATCTCTTAGGATGGACTCTTGCATTAACTTGACTGCACAGATAAATAAGCAAATGCTTCCGATGCTCAATCAGATCGCTTTTTAACTCAAACAAACACTCAGAATTCGAGAATTTGTTTCCACTCGTACAAGATAGATTGAGACTGACAGCTCTCGTCTTAGGACTTCTATCACAATCTCACGAATGAATGGTCCGCGAATGTTGATTAACCTGAAGTGGTATCACGTTTTACTAATGTAGGTTCATTTACACTCCCGGAAGAGGATCCTTGTTTCCCTAAACTCCTAATCTCAGTTTTATGAGAAGTAGGAATCCACACTCCAGAAAAGATGTTTAATTTTGTCAGCGCTGTGCATCCGGGACAACTAGGACAGCCTGAGACTGCAGGAAAAATTCCGACCTACCTGCCACAGCACAAAACAAAGAATTGAGGTACAATTTGCTCCCCTCCCAGTCTCTCTATCTCCGTCCCCTCAGAGCGCGCTGTTCCTCAAGCTCCAGTCGACTTGTGCTGGTACCTGCAGTGCAGAAACAGACTTTCAGCTGCCGTCGTTGATGATGATACCGCGGTTATGGCTTCCCTCGAGGTCCATAGCTCTATTCGCATGACAGCGGGGTAGCTTTGTTCAGTTTAATTAAAGCATTTGACAAGTGCGGCACTTTAGACGGCTCCCCCCACCCCCTCCCGGTCTTTTCTAGTGTACCTTTTGCACAGCGCGAACATTAAGCCGCTGAGTGAAAATGGGATGGTAGTGACATCCATGATACCAGGGTAGGCGGGGGGAGCTGGGGGTGGTCTTAACCACAGGTAAAGGATACTGAATACGGAACTCCAACGGTGGGGCAGAATGCACACCCACGGCCCCTGGCGCCAGACGCGAACGTTAAAAATGGTCATGCTGCCCTGGACAAGCATCCGCGTGACTAAGATGTGAGTCGACCGTGGTCTTTTTAAAAACGTAAACAGCACCAGCTGGTTGTTGTCCTGAGTGCTGGGGCTTCCTCTGTTTTTGCACACCGACCAGTCTCACACTGCAAAGTGCTCAGTCGTCCAGCAGTTAGTCGCGAATTTTGTAAAAGACAGAGAATGCCAGAGCACCACTGATCTCCCCCTTTGACCACAGTCTTAAAATGAAACATCACAGTACATCAGAGCATTACCAACGGAACAAGGGTGAGTGGGTCGGCAGTTTCTGGTTTATTACTCATCATCAGCCAGCCATACGCGAGCCCAGGTGTTCCATCTCACGAGGCTCAAACTCACAGCCTGTTGATTATAATTCGGTAGCCTTAGACAACGAGCCGCGGGTGGTTTGACCTTTTGGTTGTGTTCGAGGCTCGAGTGTGAGCCACAGGGCACAAGGGAACGACTGTGTCCCTAGAAGCGATCGATGAGACCCACACTAATATGCCAAAGCAAGCCCAAATTAGGAAGTTGGACTTCTACCCGACAGATCTCCGTTTGCAACCTCAAGGATTACAATATCTGAACCAATGATGGCTATGAAACCAGAACTGGTCATTCCAGCCACCCTTGTCATTGGCGGTTGTATTATTTCTGCATGTTAAACTAGCCGTTGTGTAACTGCAAGCGGGACTTGGAAGTGAGGCACATGGTGGAACAGGACAATTATACTCATGGTTAAATATTAGAATCTCAGCTCATTTGCCTTTCTGAGCCGACTTTATACTGTGTGTACTACAGAATGCGCCATAAAATCGGACCGTAAGTGCGTCTCTTGAAGCATAAACACCGCACCCTCACCCCCCGTGAAAGCAATTTTCCGTGAATGTGGCACAAACACTAGCACAATGCAAGCGTCATCATTCAATCACGTTCATAATGCTGGTACACGTGAAAATTCCAGTTCCAGGATGTAGGTGAGAGGAAGCAGATGTGATCGCAGGGAAGAGCATTTTATTTGACTGACGTTTCAAATCCATCGTGAGTCCAGCATCAGAGATAATAGCAGAAACGGATAATTCGTGCACAGGTAGTTGCAGTATTTATAGGGTGCAGTCGCTAGTCTACTACATACCTAAGTCAATTAATGGCTTCCCATACATCGAGAATGATCACCCTCTGGTGCAATAATTTCTCGACGGTCAGTATGCGGGTCTTTATTTCCTGAAATTTTCATAATCCGCGTTGGATGTTAGCCTCATAACTGCCCAGCCATTTAGCTCCCTTGCATTGGCGTCGGGGATTGTGTTTGCCAAAGAAATCCAGATTGGTTACTTGTTTAGCTAAAACTTAGTCTTAACACCGAATTGCAGTTGGGGTATGATTATGCTTGTTTCGAGACTGTGGCTCCTGAAGGCAGAATTCAAGCAACTCGTTGCTCACATGCTTGTCAACTTTCGAGATAATGTCATCTTTTCCGACTCTTTCATGCGTGGCCGGGTCTCCGTGAATGAGCCACGACTTAAGGATTGACGTCATTTCTCCGCATTGCTCCTGTGTGTTCGGACACGATTGTCACTCATAATGGGGATTTACTTATTACATTGCATTGGTTAAAAACTTACTCACAGGGGCTTATGTCTTTATCTTAAAGGGTTCAAGGTTTGGTGGAAAATGTACAAGTCAGAGTTGTGTGTCTCCTTTTGGGACGATGTGATTGGGGTTTTGTGCTGCTAATGTCCTTTTAGCAGACGATATAAATATGCTGCAGTCCCAATCTATAACTGCTTCCATTTTATGGTTTACACTACAAACAAGCGCAGAATTAAGACTCAGTACGTGTAAATGTATCATCCTCGAGTAAATAGCCAAACATTGGCTGAATCGCCGTAGTTAAAATGCAATAAGTCAAAAGTGAAATGCCGGGGTTGATAAACAATTAAAGAATTATATCCAAGAGGAGTGAGAAACAACCAAGGAAACGGGATGGTCGGGGTTGCAGATCCCTTTAAAGTCGTATGCTTTGCGGTAACCTTAAAGTCATTGTAAACAAGCTTTTAATTGTGATATAAGTTTTCAGGCGTAGACAGCTACATATTTTACCATGCGTAACTCCGGAAATTGCTTTGAAGTAAAAATGTGCCACATTGCAAGCAACCAAAGAAACACTTGACGTTCATTTTTCAACGAAATATGCTTTCATGAGGCAGTTCTTTTGAACTCAAACTGCTGACATAATTTAAGTTATGTCATATGAGTATTCCGGCTTAGACAAGGCACCGTGATACAGCTATTTCGGGCTAGTGGCCCTCATCAGCCATGGGTAGCCAACTCTAGTGTAGCAGCTGAAATTGCCGCCGCACCCGAGTTTCGAATTCGCACCTCGCCGGTCAGGGGCAGATGTCCTAACCATTGAGCCATCGAGGTCAATGTCTAGCCGGTTGTAGATCGGGAGGATATATTAATTGTTTGTGCACCGATCTATTCCTCAGGATGCGCCAATCCTGGGATAATGCTTTTGCGAGTCGGATCAACCAACTGTGTTCCGCAAAGCTACTGATAATTGATATGTTACTAGCCAACAGTCAGTAACACATTTTTTTATGTTTTGTCATATGAATAGTCCGGCTTAGACAAGGCACCGTGATATAGCTATTTCGGGCTATTCGCCCTCATCAGCCATGGGTAGCCAACTCTAGTGTAGCAGCTGAAATTGCCGCCGCACCCGAGTTTCGAACTCGCGCCTCGCCGGTCAGGGGCAGATGTCCTAACCATTAAGCCATCGAGGCCGATGTCTAGCCGGTTGTAAATTGGGAGTATATATTATTTGTTTGTGCACCGATCTATTCCTCAGGATGCGCCAATCCTGGGATAATGCTTTTGCGAGTCGGATCAACCAACTGTGTTCCGCAAAGCTACTGATAATTGACATGTTACTAGCCAACTGTCAGTAACACAGCCTCGGCTCAGCCTCTAAAGTGGTTTTATGAGCGCTACGCGGAGCGGTGATCATGGCTGTGACACCCGACCGGGTTGTGTTGTGGCGCGCGCAGACGGTTTCGCCAGTTCTTTCAGCCACTGTGCCCAGTCAACATCAGACAAATGGCCAGCTCAGCTGATGGCCTGATGCTAAAGGCCGGGGAGGGAGTGAGGTCAACATCTCAGTATTTTTTCCTCAATATAAAAAAACCTGACGCGCTTGAAGCTTTCCCGGCACGCTAAAAACCGTGGCTCTGAAGGTTGACAACTGACTGGTCAACTCTGACCGTGCGGTAAGCCCAGTATGTGTCGCTTTATGTGGAGTGAATGACTGGCAGATTGATAGTCAGGCTGAAATTTTTTATACCAAATGTGGTCTTTATGACACTCCAACTCAACTGGAATCCAAGCAGCTCCCTTAAATTGTTGTGATTTTTTGGTTTTGTTGACCAAAAGTGTGTGGGCTTGCATCCTCTCCAATCCCTGCTCTTCCTGATGCTGTCTCGACACCAGGCATAGATAGGGAAGCGGAAAGAGTGAGGTAGATGCAACGCAAGTCCACTTTCAATATACTCCATTGCCAGTTGCTCTACCCTGCACAACCCTGTTGCGGAACATACGGTGGAATTCGTCGATCCCTTGTACATTTGCGAGTACAGAGTGTCCCGACGAAAGTAATCTGTCACCCCTGATAGTTTCATGCTAGGCTCCTAGATACGGCATGATGATTTAAACATGAAACAGTGTATATTTTGGCAACTATATGCAACAGAATAACTGAAATAGACTGATTTGTTGGCTTATTCTGATAGTGGAAGTTTAAGACTTTCATATGCTGGGCAAAACGTATCCGCATCGGCTTTATCATCTCTTCCTACCTGTATCCTGTGTCAATGCCGAGACGCAATCATGTAAACCCTAACTGATTTCTGTCTAAGCGTGCCACAATTTCACTGTGTCTAGTGTCTGACAAACGTATCAACAAGATCTTGAAACCCCTGATGCAAAAGAAGAAAACAAGAGAGCAAAAAAGCAATATATACACAATCGGAGGGGACGGCTCTGAAGTAGAAACCAAATTAAATGCACGAGGCAACTGTGGCTTAAAGTGAATTTCAGGAAAATAATCCTCATCAGTGTTTGAGCGGAACTGGGATCTACACGATAGGTGAAGGCTGGTTAGATCACTGGTGTCAAGAAGTTCTATAGGATGAGTTCAATTTGTCTAGGATGTCCATGCCCAGGCCGGTGATTCACATTAGTTTCTCTGTTTTGGGCAGAAACCAGGCGGAAAAGGAGAGCAGCCATGACGCTGGCCAGTGTCATCCCTACTACCAGGGCAACCTTCTCGCCGTAGGTTACAAAAGGTGTTGGTGGACCTGAAATAAAATGATAAAATCAACGCAGTGAAGGTAAAATACTGAATGACTATGTTAAAATAAATTTGCTAGTGCAGTTATAAAAGCAAACTGTTGCTAAATTGGCAGAATGCTACTTCGAGTAGCCTCATTTTGGGGCAGGATTATTTCTTCAGCCCATTGCCTGGTCATCAAGCAAGGGCTCTACTGCATATCCTCGGCTGAGAATGGGAATAATTCTGATCAAATCTGATCTGTGAACGCTAATTTATCCGACTCATCAAACAGAAATGGGAACTTTTAATTTCCGAAGAGTCGAGAACGGTGGGACGTGGGGCTTCGCTCACCCTACCCCTTAGTAATAATGGTGGCCTTACGCAAAATTTCAGCAAGTTTGTATCATAACGTGTTCTTACCCTAACCACAATGTTAATACTAACCAAAACCTTCCCTTTAAACTTCAACCTAGTATTCATCCTATATTTAACCCCAATCCGAACCTTACGCTAGAACCCAATCGCATTTCGTTTAGTGCGCGGGCACCTATTACAGTGTCTAAACTCCAAAATTTAAACCAAGATTTTTTATTGTGTCCTTTGTCTGTGCATCGAACATTTGCTCTCACCGTACAACCGAAATATCAATGCGCTTTGATTTCGCCGCCAGCATTAACTAAAAAACCACATATAATCGGTTCAAATTGTATGATTGGTGTATGCTGCCGTTATTCGAGATATCATCGTCCAGGGCAGTTGGTGAGCGAAAGGTGTAAACCATCGCTAACAAGCATAATTTTTTTCGTGGAAAAATTCATATGCTATAACAATGGCACCAAATCCAAAAATACTTTTTAGCTAATGGAATTATGGAATGGCCAACAATGATGGAATCCTTACATAATTGTAGATAATTATTCATTCTGCAAGTGAAGCAGGAACCTTCATATATATGTAGCTTTAAACATTTCAGACCCTACAGATGTGATTAGAGTGGCCTCGTTGGTAATCAACGATTGCTTGACACAACCGCGGGGACGTCTGATAGTTTAGTAATGTCTATCCGTCCTAATTTTACGGGTATTCCGGTATCGCTCGCATCGGATATGTGTTAACAAATGTCCTATCTTTTAGGGACAGTTTAAAGTTCGTGGTTTTATTTGTCAGACAATTGTCGGATCTTTAATCAAACATTTTTCTCGCAAATGGGGTGGATTCGTTCGTTTTGCCATGCAACATGAATGCCCATGGCATTGTTCAGTGTGGTCTCTGTGTATTAAGAAAGGCTGCACTTCACCTATTAATATTCTGCCGTTTACTTGAGTTGGACCCAAAGAGCATGGTGTATACTACAAACGATTCTATATGGTGGGTAGTCAGTCGGGCACAACACACTCCCCTCTTCTTGTGTGCATGGAAGACTAGGCAGCTTTAACCTTCACTCTTCCTTCAGCGCTATTGTATTTTGATAAAGTATCTTCTCTGCCGCCATTTCTGGGAATGTTTGACGAAGTGCGGCTCTGAGACTACATTTGCCCGTCAATATTGGGAGCGTTCAAGTTTCCCATATTAGGGATAGTCCCTTTTGAGACGGTCTTCTGCAGTTCCGGTAGGTAGAGCGCTTAAACTGAATACTCTTCATTGTTCATACTTTCAAGTTTATGGCCTCGTTCATTGATAAAACCCGCGTGCCCTTGACAAGAATTACTTCTCCACATTGACTGCTATGTTGAACAATTTTTGTTTATTTATCGAAGAGCGTTGTTTTCAAACATTAACATTAAGAAACAGTATTGTCTGCCCAGAATTATCTATGCTTATTGACAGTATTGTACCAAACTGCGTAAGTGGCTCTTCTTTCACAATTCCACGACTTATCTGTGAACTTTTTACACCCAGACACATCAATTTGCATATACTGCATGCGTGCAGTAGTTGTTTGTTCTGACTTCGAATGTGTACAGGTTAAATTGGACAAAAAGTGAACATCAGACTGCGTGAACGTAAATTCTTCCATTAATTCTCCTCGCTGTTCCCAATCTTAAAAAAACACACGTTCGACTTCACTGCCGCTAAAACACATCAATATTGCCAATTAAATTAAACATGTGAGTTCCTGGAAGCAGTTCAGAAGAAGAAGCGACCATTGGAACAAGAGTTTTACTGTCCTGATGTTTCGGATTCCGTCGGGAATACTTAATCCCTTATCTATCTTTCTCAGCTGGCGAGACATCACCAGAGGTAAACGCAAACGAGTAGCTGAGGTGGCTAAAAAACTGTCAACACGTGCCACACACGGCCTAGTCCTCGCTGCATGTACCAGGGTCATGTAAAAACAGCTTGACTATTATTTCTGACAATAATGCACGCCAAACTTGGTGCTATATAGCAACTGCCACGTGACCTGATATTCAATGCCCGGTTTTCTTTCAACCACCGATGGTATAAAGCGGACAGTTAATCGAGTGAAACAGTTACCACCCTGCCCACACAAGCTAACTTGGGAACCCAGGGGATTCCTGAGAAATCTGTGAAGATCCGGCGAAGTCCAGGGATGAAGACTTTTGATCGAAGAACAATGTTTACAGTTCACGTTTTCGAAATCTACTGTTTTATTAATAAATTACTAATAACCTTGTCATCTGACAAAACTGTCCACTTGGGGGAGTAAGTGAGAAAAGGAGAAGTTTGGCTGAGCAAACGTTTACCGGCGGTGGGGGACGGGTCCCCGTCTTGAACCCTGTCCAATCTACGGGCGGGGATTTCAACCCATCTCCCGCCGCCAGATAAACGGTTGCGCAGCGCAACACCCACCTTTCCCACTTTAAAGCCTCCAATTTTTTTGTCACAGGACAAAGTTATTAATCATTTCTGCAAATAATTCCATGTTATCTTTGAAAATTCGATTTGGCAAATACATGTTTTCAGCAACTCTTCATCCGACCAGTACATTTACAGGGATAATTAAATCCTACAGTTGGACAGGTTTAATAAGTGGCTCTTGATTACAACTCATCGTTTTCATGCCACCCGCATGGAGAGATCGGCGTGTAGAGGTCCCTGTGTTGGGGCAGGGGGAGGGGGGGGGAGGGGGGGGGAGGGAAGAAAACTGGATTAGGTTTTGGGATCTCTACCCGCCGAGCTCGCCATGCGGGCGGCGTGGAAACGATGAGTTGTAATCAAGGGCCACTTATTAACCTTGCCCTACTGTACGATAGCATTATCGTTTTAAAAACTTCCATCAAAGAACTCCGGCGAGTAGTTGGCGAGCATACGTAGGCTTCCGATAAATTCTCATTAAGCCATTACATTTATATGGGAAGGGCGTAAAAGGTACAAGGTAAGCATGCGAACAGCAGAAGCAACCGCTATCACGTTAAGGAAGCCGGCTTTTTGCGCGCAAAAGTATCTCCTCTAAGTTCCAAGCTTTACATGGCCAGTGATCACATTAATGCCTCCATTTTTCCACGCTTTCTTTCCCCCTTCCGCTCCCTCCTCCTGTCCAGCTTCAACAAACCGTCATTGCCGCTTAATCAGCTGCATAATATCAACCCCCATCCTCCTATTCACATGACTAATTTACCTGTAATTATGAACGTAACTGTCCACATGTTTACCTTGTACTTTTTACTCCCTTCCCATTTGACTGTACTGGCCCCATGGGAGTTTATCGGAAACCTACGTATGTTTGCCAACTACTCTTTTGAGCTTCATTATCCCTGCAAATGTTCTGGCCTCATGAAGTGCTTCTAAAGATATATATTTATAATTTATTGATGAAAAAACGTAGATTTCGAAAAATATTTGCTTTAAATATAATTCATCCTCGGATTTCCCCGTCGCCTGTGTTGGCAGGGCAGAATCGAGGTCTTCGGCTAGGGCAGGTCACTAGTGGCCCAACTCTTGGTTTGCGCAAGATAGGATGAGAAGTTCTCTTGCAGTTGTGGAAAGTTTTGTAACACACTGCTTTCAGGTGTGTTCCGGTGCATCATGTGATGGCCATTAGAAAAAAAGCCAAGAATTAACAGCTGCTGGCTCTGTGCAAAAGACCTGACGACGATGGCAGCCATATAGGCCTTCAGCACACAGGTTGCGCTCTTGCACGTAGAACGCCGACATTGCTAACGAAGGCGATTGGAAAAGTACGGTAATAATTCAACTTCCTCGGCATGTTAGAGCCTGCCCTCGCATGCCGCCTATTTCGACGGCGGCATTAGGTACGCGGATGGACAAAGCAGAGATTCGACAGGCCAATCGTATCGCGTCCTTCCCACTCACCAAGCAGCATCACCTCCTCGTGACTGAGTGATGCTCAAACAGAGGTTGGGGTGGGGAGAGGTGCGGCAGCGGGCTCAAGCTCCACCAGCTCACTCTCCAGAACGCACAAAGGCTGGGTAGGGCTGACCTGGGAGAGCCTTGAAAGTACACCAAGGCCCCTATGCTGTCCTAGTTCTCGCTTCACCATCCCTCATCCAAAGTGCCTTGATACCGTCCTTGCAGGCACATTTTACAGGGGGGGGGGGGTACACCCGACTCTTGTGCAGGAGACCCGAACTCACCCCCAAGCGTCTATTAGTACTGGGGGGTCCTGAACAAATATCGCCAGACTGCGGTAGCATACTGTTGGATGATACAACAACATATTTCCTCATTTCGAGCTTTTTATACAAGAATTTGTGATTGAGATCAAAGATTTGTTCCAAGCGTCTACATCCGCAGACATATAATTAAGGCTTAAGGTAGCGTTGATTGGTGCTTCTATACCGTCCAGATTACACTCGACTCGTTACACCCTAGGTGACTTTTCCAGACAGTAAAAATATGCCGTGATCGTTTGCGGAAAATCGATTGTCCGCTGATTTCTTCGTCCTGAGATTGAATCCATCATAGAAAGGCGATGGCAACACGTGTATGTATATTATGCCCTACTTAAAAAGAACCACTTCTGTTCGGGTCGTATGATTATTTTATCTTGCGTTTTTCCATTTGGAACGAAAGATTCACGTATACTCGGTCTGCTTCAAAACTCGAAGAAAATGTTGCTAACGAGATGCTGGATCCGAGGTCAGCTATCGTATATACGCTTTAGTTCTGCCAATAATCTGCAAATATCGTAAATTAAGACAGTTGGGGCGTCAACTAAACCTACGGCTAAGTGAATACTCGTTGATGAACACTTGCTGATCGCTTAATGAACTCAATCGTCCCGTTCTATCTCGGGCTAACTCTTGACCTCCGCCAGCTGCCGCACAGCGGTAAACAGTGTGGGCTGAGGCATATTTGTATAAAGGGTTAAATGGGAGATTATTAAGATGATGATGATGATGTGGAGGAGCAGATAAAAGTAAAATAGTAACGATAATAGTCATTAACATAACATAGCCCCACCTGGACAGATAATGAAAAGACAGACAGAATTGTGATGTCCATTTTGCAGACAGTCCTCGTCAAAGCAGCTGGAAACAGAATCCTCAGAGGAGGACCAGCCGAATGCAAGATGCATGAGACTTCGTTCTATGTGGCGGCCGAGGCTACCCGCCGCGCAGGTGATACGGTTGAGACCCACAAGTGCAGGGGGATTGTGCTCGTTGAATGCCACAGCACTCTCTCTGCTCGCAGCGGACGCAGTCCCGGTTACAGAATGGATGAGGCAGGTGAAGGTGGCTCGAATGCGAGTGGTGAACAGACCGTCGGGGCAGCCACCTTCCGAGACCACCGGAGTCTCGTGCTCCGACATAATGGTCTTAGCGGGTAAAGAGATGCAGTAGAAGAGAAAAGTGCACTCAGGTTAAGAATACATGGATATATTGTAGGTGCAATTGCTCGCCCTCAGAATTCTATAAAGTTGATAATGCAGACAATTAAGAACTAAATGGGACACGGTTATTGCGGGTCGGCCCTGTTACACCATCTAAGAGTCAGTTGTCGTTTAAACACAGATGTGGCATGCGCAAAAAATATGACAAGGACCCTTTAAGTAATCGTTTGCAGACTAAGCAGAAGCATGTGTTGTCGTAAGACATACTGGTCCTTTGTGTTCTCAAATAAGACCGGTGTCGTTTGCGATCCTGATGCACCTTCACTAAAGGAACCCCCTTGTAACTTTGACAACGTTCTTGGAGCGGCCTGAAATGACAGAGAAGGAAAACAGCTTTGAGATTTGGTGGCAGTTTTTAACCTTCTGCCTGGCAGTAATTTTATCTATTCCCTCAGAAAAAAAAACAGACTCGTGCCGCACCAAACCATACTCTCTCGTTTTGCCATTTCGAAACATCAAGATATGTATGCATGATGACTGGATATGGGTGTTGAAGAAGCAGTTGAATAGCGAGGTTAACCACCTCCAGCTCAAAGATGGAGAGCTTCAGGCCTCACATGCGAAAGTGTTGCCAAAAAGAGAATCGTCTAATGATCCATCGCTACCCAATGCGGACTGTAAATTTTACAAAGATGTTTATTCGTTTGTCAATATCAAGACAGTTTAATGCCGAGGGTGATGTAAACCGTCACTCTGTCGCGTGCCGCGAGGCCACTAAACGTAAATAGCAGATCCGTGTGGCCAATCTGTTGTCCATAATATCAGTGAAATTCATTTCCTGCCATATCTTTCCACTGCAAACGTGTGAAATTACCGGTTAAATGATTAGTATCCTTCAATTCCTTTTAATAACTTCAAGGTTTTTTGAAAGTGCTGTATTTCTAACACACATTGAATGTTACAGAATTTTTTCCCGGACGAAAGGACGGGCCATTGGCGTTGCAAGTAAATCATGCCAGTTTTCTGATTGGTAACATAATTTGGAACACGTCATCTTTTCCAGCACAAGGCGTAAGATGCCATTTTTGGCAGCAGTTGCTTTATGACAAAAGCAGGACACTTGAAACTTGCTTGACACTTTTAAACACTTTTCACTACATTTTCTCTGATTCGTAATAAGGTGTTGGATCCGAAGTCTAGATATAATCCATAATATATATCTGAAGTAGGGCAAAAATTTAGGAGACTTAAAAACAGCGATGCATTTTGGTATACAACTTGTCAATGCAACTGCAAAATCAGATCGGTTTAAAGATTAGCAAGAAAGTGAACACCTTTTTTTTAAATCTGCATTTACTCCTTTAGGTATGAAGAAGTATGAACACAAAATATAACTTACTTTCTAAGAGTGCACAAGATATGAATTCCTACTACTTAAGTTGCGTTTTTTGCAAAGGCCGGTAAATTTGGGAGTACAAACAAGCTATATTTAGAGGCCGGAACTCTGGCTTGTGTGGAAAATCTCATAACATTTAATCCTTCTAATCAAACCCGCATATTCAGGTTTTGGATGATTTTTTATCGTATACTGTTGTAGCCGATTGGCTTTATGTAGCAAGTACCTCTGAAACGGAAGTTGTATGTTACACAAATTTTAACAAATACAACTATAATTCAATTCTTCAAGTCAATCTATTGTGCGTTATGTACGTGCCTGATGAACGAAAAACCCATATTCCGCACTTAAATTAATTTTTTTTATAATGGCTATTCTCACACAGTGGACAGTTTATTCAGAAATAGGTGGTGAGTATGATATAATTTTGCAGCAGGTTATCAATAACTTTCATTGGGAGAATAAAATGGAAGTAAAAGTAGAAGCAAAATAAGTATACCCCATTGCGTATGGTCCACCGGAGTAACGTAGGTTGCAAGGCGCAGGTAGTGGAACACTCAATCTCTACGGAGTGTACTCCAGAGAGCTGACCCTGGATCAAGTTTATTGGGTTGTCTCCCGTACCCGTGCCAAAGCCGTAATTGGCGGATTTAAAGGAAGTACCCTCAGTGCTTGCAGCCAGTTTCATGCTCATCATGGCAGGATTGGAGGCGAAGAAGACAGAATAGCCAGGAGACGCGTCGAAAGAAGCGTTATTATGGACGCTACCGGTGGGATGGAGTGTGTTTGCCATGGGGACCGCCAGGTGTCTGCTTGTTGATAATAGTTTGATTTTTGATGTTTTCACAATCACCGGAACTAAATAGGAAAATTTTATTCTTAGAATGGGAGCACTTACGTGCTGCGATAATACAAAGGGACATTCCGAGTCACTCTTATGGGAACTAAAATATTACCGGCAAATGGGACGTTTTGCAATTTTTACGAGTGACAGAAAAATGAAAGTGGAAATTGTCGAATATTCCTACGAAAAATAACATTGTACGGTAGGTAAATTTTTTATAAGAGCATAATCCATGACATCTCACAGTCTTAAGGGTAGTTGTCTGAGAATTATAATATATCACTTAGTTTCTGACAAAGGGTTTCGACAAAGGCATCAAATATCATTAATAATCGTGTTGGAATACTTGTTTGTCAAATTTTAAGGCCACAAGAAATACGTTCCTTCACAGCACCGTCAATAAGAATGCTTACTAGTGACATCTGTCACTCTTGATACTCAGTATTTACGCAGCGCAAAGTTTAAAAAAATTGCTTAAAGTCCAATTCAGTGCTGAAAATATTTAAAATGGAACAAAAATGAAATGACAAAAACAAAAATAAAGTAAGTAAAAAAGAATAAGCGGCAAAATTCTCAAAGATGTTGTTTAGCTAGCATATTGTGGTGGGCAACCTGATATTTTTATTCTAATGTATGACAGTGAGTAAATCAATTTTTCGGAGACCGTGCACTATGACGAGTGCTGACTGTCGTCTTCTCTCCATTTAAGTGTAAGTTTGCGACGGAACTCACGGCCGCTGCGCAGCTGAAGCTCCCAGCTCTTCCTTTCCGGAGAGCAAAAATAACTGAGGCGCTTCGTACCGGTTCCATCCAACGTTGATTCGTGTGTGTCCCCCTATCCAAAAGAATTTCCTGCATCACTTCCATTTACTAATTTTACCATAATGCTTATGCAGTATGGTTTTTTTTCTGTAAATAATGATTGCAAACATTTTCAGAAAGAGATAAGGTCATGAATGTATTAGAGAAACCACAACCTGGCCTCCAGAATTCGCGTGTGACAAAGCAGCCTAAATATGAATAACACTCGCTAATGCTGCTACTCTAATGAAGTGACTTTAGGTTGCCTACAGATCAGAAACTGTTGTGTCAGCTTTAATTTGTTCATTTATTTACGGAAACAAAGAAATAAATAAAAGAAGGGCAAACACCGTAAAAATTGGCACTTAAAATACAAAGCTAATTTTGACAAACGCTTTGAGTTCTTTTAACTATTCAAAGTGAGTTATGAACAAGCTCTTGTTTTATTTTTCGGATAGCCTTAGTCTTTGTTACACTTATATAATAGAAGATGAACATTTTTCCGAAGCTCATAGCACAAACAGTCCGCCTTAAGAAGTTGCAACCTTCTTATGAAGAAAACGAACGCGGTTTTTCATCTACAATAAAAATATAATTTTTTTTGGCGGTAATTGTAGTTCAGACGCCTAAGCTCTAATGGAGAGATATCAATTAAATCTTGCCGTTAAATTTAACCCATCCATACCTAAAAGGATGCTTGATGTTCATAAGTCAAAAGATCTGTGCCCGGTTACATTAGAAAAATAATTTGCCCAAAACTTAACAATAAAAACCGATGTGCTTCTGCTTGCTTAGATAACTGTATTCAGTTCAATTGCAAACACTTATGTGTTATCTGTACATCAGAGCCATCCACCTGGACTAAATAGTTGGGAGTAGAAAAGCGCGGTAACCATCAAAATTCTGGAATAAAAGAGATCGAGAATACAAATCAATTTTCAACTCTGCTCAAATAATTTTCTATATATACAGATGGGCAAAAGACAAGAAACTGTAAAAAGCATATGGGGTTTACCGTGACCTCACTTAAAGGGATATATATCCCACGAGATTTGCAGTTTATATAATACAAGGATAATTATTTTCTGTAATCTGCACCTAGCTTCAATAAACAAAGATTAGTTTCTAGAAAAACGCTTTTAAACAATAATATAATTATCAAATAATTTTTGAGGTCTAGTCGCAGATAATTTACCTCTAACATTGACTTCAATTTCGTCAAAATACTGTCCATGTTGGCAAGACCAGTTTCCTCTTATTCCGTAATCAACTTTGTTAAAATGTAACTCCACGAAAGTCATATTCTGAATGCAGGTAAAATTAAGCAGAAACTTTTGAAAGTTTATGCAATTTTCTCCAAATGATATTCCGTCCTTGTACCACATGATTTCATAACGCTTAAAATCAATTTCACACCTGATCCTAAGTGAGGATTTAAGTTGCACAACAGATGGTTCAGTTGAAATTTTTATTCGACAGAAGCTGATATTAGTGAAGTAGCATACAGCTAAAAGCAAACCGACACGAGAACGCGTCATGCTCGTAGTGTTTTAAATGATGTCACTATTGGAGGTCATAATTGGAAATAGTAGGTACATTTAAACGCAGCATGAGAAATATCAAGGAATAAGCTCGTACGGTTGGTTCAAAAATCAAACAAGTTGACGGTTAAGATTAACTATACAATTTTTCAGCCACAAGCTTAACTTCCATGGAAAGGCGGCCTTACGGAAAATGAGTCTATAATATTCAGTAAATTTTCGACGCATGATCCCCAGGTCGTCATCAAACTTGAGAGTAGTGTTCAAAGATCACTACTGTTCTTTTAACACTATTTTCAAGTCTCACGACGACCTGTTGATCCAGTTTCAAAAATTCACTGAAAAAGCTTACTCGTTTTCCCAAAGGACGCCTTTCCTTGAAATTACATTTCTTCGGATGCCTGCCTTTCAGTTTATACGAAACAAGTTTTCCTGTTTCCTCAAAATCTTGCAATTAAGCTGTCAGCGTAACGAAATTTAATCTTATAAATTTTTTTCCAGTTTTCCTTTATTCTGTACATTAAATACGATTCAGCATTTATCAGCTCGTCAGATATGACTATTATGTGAAGGGCGGGAAAAACAAAAGGTAAATGTAGGAAAGTAGGAAGTTGATACAATCCCGAAATGAGGTATATCCCCCATGAAACAGATGGCCCCTCCGTCAGGACAGGGCCCAGAAGGGGATAGGAAGATATATTCCCAGCAGAATTTAATAAAGGCTAATTTTTGTTGTTTATGTTTTTTGCTGGCGTACATTTGTGTAGTTGAGGGATCAGAGAAGAAAAGTGAACCAAAATTTGTCATGTTAACCGCATAAAAGTGACCTTGAATCGTATTTGAGTAGGTGTATTAATAATATGTTTATTATGCCAGTTTACAGGCAATTGTAAAGAGTTGGTAATGCACCTCTTGGGCGCCTTCCAACACCTCGAAGACCGGAAAAAAACTAAAACAAACTCCCTATGTTGCAGCCAGTATTGGTTTTGTTTCAGGTTTTTGTTTTGTCAATACTGGGCGAGATAGGGAGTTTGTTTCAAGGGAAAAAAACCTGCCTTCAAAGGTATGATACAAACGGAATAAATGTACAGGTGTAAGCTGAGTTGACTCATCAGCAGGAGAACTGTTTCATATCGTTTAAAAACATTAGTTCCAGACGGAGAGGGTTGGCACAAGCACACAGTGTTCTCAGTCTTCCTTCAATGGTTGTCGGCAAAAGTTGCGCGCTATCGGCTGAAAGGTTAGCAGACTGCGGGCTGCTGCTTCAGCCGCATTATCTTCAGCAGTGAAGCCTGGCGGGGTTCAAAGTCCACGAACGCCATCAGAGTGAAAGAGAGATTCCACCGAGTCAGCACCCAAAATTCGTGAAAGTTGTCCTGAATGTAGAAAACTAGTTATAGCTCTCTTAAACATAGGGTAGTTTTGCTGGTTTTTAATACTTTTGGGCAGCTTATTCCAGATTGATATGGCATTTACTGAAAAGAATTGCCGGTACTTAACTGTGCGTGCCATAGGAAGAAATAAAAATACGTCTCGATGACTGGCGCGTCGAGAGTGCTCAAGCTGCCTTATTGTACTAAGAGGATTAAAGGTTTGACCATTCAAAAGTTTAAACAGTAAAAATAGACCCTTCTGCAATCGACGAAGCCATAGGAGATCCAGCTTTATAAGTTCGCACCTTTGTTGGTAGGTTACGTTAGGGTGTTCTGTAGTGAAAAGTCTTCTAGTGAAGAAGTGCTGCACCGATTCTATTTTCTTCCGTTCACTAGTGCGCAGAAGACTGAATAAGGGTGAGCAGTATTCAAGACTAGGTCTCACGTACATATTATAAAGGCTAGTTCTAACCTTGATAGTCTTAAAATTTCTAAGGATAAATCCGGTGGTTCGGCGTGCTTTCGAGACTATCAGGGCACAGTGCTCTGACAAATTGAGGCTATTAGAGTAGGATATGCCCAAATCCTTGATAACTCCTGGGACATTTAGTTCGTGGCCGTCAATGCTTAATTCAGGTTGATGATCGTCGCCAACAACCATAACGGAACATTTGTGCCATGAAAGGGTGAGGCGCCATGTGCAACACCACTGGGCGAAGGCCTGAAGATCCTTTTTTATCAGCTCGAGCACGATGTTGCGATCTGCCGGTTTATATCGATAAGCGACTTTTAAATCATCAGCGTACATGAAGTGAAGGGGTTACGAGTGTGGAAGTCGGGAAGTGCCCCACCTTCATTTCACTGTTTGGCATCAGCGCGGAAGTGCACGTGACGGCCATTGCAAGGTTGGCTTATTCATTTGACGTCAATCTCCCGTACTGCAGATCACTATTTTTCCTGCAGCCTGCCGGCTCCCATTGCTTTGACTGTATTTCTGGTAAACATGCCGATCTCATGCTGCTTTTTCTAGCATATGGAAGCCTACATCTATGAGAACTATAAGAAGACAAGCTAAGCGCGATTATCTTGCATTTATACGTCAAATTTTCTTCAAAGGTCGGACATCATTGATATTTTAGGACGTAAACCAAGCCTGTTTGTTATTTTTAGGAATGAATGCAAAGGTATGTGTTAAGCGCCATGCTTCCTATGAACTGTGTCATCGGAGGACGAATGATATTTACTGTAGACATTTTCCAAATTATTTTTCCTATCAATAAATTATCCACCACCATTAATAAGCGTATTGCGTTCTATCTTATGCGACAATGGGTTAAGCGAAGGACTCGTACGGTTGAGCTATGAGTATCGCCAAAGCAAGCGTTCCTGTGCATTTTTTCCAGCGAAGTGGGATGAGGAGGCCACATGGGTGAACTGCCCCAAAATAGCCCCACAATTGCCCCACCTGTGCTCCCGCTATCCCTGCCAAATCCCCCTCGTGCCCTGCAGAACATGAAGGGTATTGGAGGGACTGGATTGGAGGGAAATTTGAAATTGGTTAAGAATTTAAGCTCTTTGCGCTCACGAGGTTTTTAGTCTCTACCTTCGTGTAGAAGACACATCTGGCTATAAAAACTGACAAAGGAACTGCGTATTATCTCCCCTTTGGAAATATCCTTTCTGAGTGAGACGAATCCTTCGCTTTCACGATCTAACTGGACCGCGTATTCTCTGCCCTTTGGAAATATCCTTTCTGAGTGGGACGAATCCTTCGCTTGAACAATCTAACTGGACCGCGGATTATACCACGCTCTGGAAGTTATCCCTACGATCAGTACAAGTCTGGAAGTTCACTCGCTCCTAAGAACAACATCGCTGCTTCTGAATCTGATTGTTACAGTGCAAAGAACTCCTTACAACAAAGGCTGAGTCGTTCACATTACAAATTTTGACTTTTGAAATTCATTGCACAAGCAAATCTTTTCGCTATCTATATATGCACGGCCGGTTGATTGCAGACTTTGAATTAATGCACTCTAATATAGTTTCCAATAGCATGAGTAACGCTAACGTGCACGATCCATCTCTGCTAGCTGAAAGAAAATGCTCGTCGACGGCTGGATTTGAACCCCTGACCTCATTTTATAATGTCGGACGCTCTACCGACTTCACCACCAGCCTACACTCCAAGGCCAAGTCGCTACAATATACTCTAACGTGTGCAATCAGGTTAACTTATGCAAGCCGCCTCGTACAACCTTTGACAAGGTACTCCCAGAAATAGCCGAAGCGCTTTCAATAACGAGTATGAAATCCCAGACCACCCACTATGCAAAAACGCATCTCATTTCATCAACCGTCTTAGAACCCAACACCACCCAGCCAAATAAGCCTGCGCGTGCAGATTGCAATGGATGTCTTAACCTAGCCACGTGCGTAATGCGTTTAGAGGGAAGCCTTGAATTTTACGCGGAGATACTAGCAGTGCTCATAAAGCACAATACGACAACACCAGCGGATGCAGCGCACGCAGAGTACAGGTCAGTGGTTGATAAACCAGGAAAACACGAGTCCAGCAGGGCCAAACGCAGACGCATACACCAGCAGAAGGCTGCTGAAGAGCAACCTGCTAAATACCAACCAAAGCCCTCAGTTTTATCGCTAGACAGCACCTGGAGCACGCCATGTGAACAAAAAGCAAGGCAACCACTCCAAGAGGATGCGGCGCATGCAGAAGACAGGTCAGTGGTTGATAAACCAGGAAACCACGAGTCCAGCACGGCCAAACGCAGGTCTATACGCCAGCAGAAGGCGGATGCAGAACGGCCTGCAAAAGACCAACCAAAGCCCTCAGTTTTATCGCGAGACAGAACTTGGAGCACGCCATGTGAACAAATAGGAAGACAACCATTCCAAGAGGAGACTTCTGAAGAAAAGGAAGTTGAATTGGACCAAAGGGCAAACGGTAACTTAGAAGAAAATGCTACCAGCGAAAGGTCCATAGAATCTTTCACAGATCTAGACTTCGAAACCCCTGCTGCTACTCTGCTTCAGTGCGATGTGACCACGGCCCAAGCTCGAGCAAACCGTAAGCAACATATAGTGATACAGGGTGCACCAGAATCAATGGCTACAGTTTCTGGGGATTAGGTGGAGCACGATCGAGGTCTCGTTCGGCCGTACGCTAAATCACTGTTAAGGGGCACTGAATCTGTAAAAATTCTCAAAACATTTAGAATAGGCAAGGATCAGCCGCCGAATGGTTCAAGCTCTCGGCCACGACCATTAAAGGTCATTTGAGACACCGAAGCGCAGGCACAGCTTATGCTGGAAAGAAAATCTTCGCTGCGGACCATGCATGCTGGAGTTTTCTTTCAGCCGGATTATGAACCAAAGGAACGCAGGAAAATGCGACTTTTGAAAAATGATCTAAACGACCGAAAGAACAAAGGCGAAACTGGCCTACAAATAAAAGGAGGAGAAAAAGTCCACATTGAACGAAATTTTCTTTGGCCGGAAGTAGTCAGGCGGAAAACTTAATCAAAGTCAACCGGCCGGTTCTAGAAGATACCACAAGCAATAGTGGCCGCTGCTTCGAAATCTGTTATACAAATTGTCAGAGTCTCTTCAATAAACTTGACGAACTGAAAACAATAGTATCTGAGCAGAAACCGCATATAATTGCATAAGCAGAGACTTGGCTGACCGAAGCAATAGAGATCAGCGAAGTCAGCATTGAAGGCTATCAACTGCTCCGCTGCGACAGATCTCAACGTAGGGGCGGAGGAGTGGCACTTTATGTAGCAAATGAAATTTCCTATTTTCAGAGGGAAATCGCAGACATAGCCCTATGACGATATGAAATAATTTCATGCAAAATTAAGATAAGGCAACATCCGGCACTCAATATATGCGTTGTTTATCGGCCTCCCGGCTCCAGCGAAAGTGACGACGTAGAACTGCTAAGTTCACTGACGGTTATCTGTAAACAGGAAAATCTATTACTCCTGGGTGATTTCAACGCTCCTGGCATCGATTGGATGAGGCCTGGAGTAAAGGCCGCAGCAGCACCTTTCAATTATCAACTACTTCAGTTTTCTTTGGACGAATATCTCATTCAACACATAGACTTCACAACCCGACTGCGAGAAGGCCAAAGATCAAACTGTCTAGATCTCGTTTTTAGTAAAGAAAAGGGGATCATAAGGGAAGTGAACTCACAACCGCCACTTGGGTTAAGCGACCACGTTGCTTTTACCTGCGTGTGTTACCTATTGTCTCCAAAATTGCAAATTAAGAGGCGCAGAAATATTTGGAAAGCCGATTTTGAAGAAATGAGACGTACCGCTTCCGCAGAAAACTGGTTACCCAGTACGAACGATACAAATGAATTATGGCAGCATATCCAGGGGACTGTAGAGCGCTTAATTGAAGTCCATTGCCCAATGAAAGTAATAAGACCATGTGGCAGACCTCCATATGTCAACCAACCGATAAAAAGGGCCATGAAGAAGAAACAAAGGTTGTGGAAAAAGTACGAGCATCTTCAAGATTCAACATCACTTGCCGAATATAAAGCGCAACGAAATATATGCCGTAAGGAAATACGAAATTCTAGAACTGTCTTTGAGCGTCAACTTACAACACAAGCCACAATATGTCCAAAGAAGCTTTATGGATACATCCGCAGTCAAAGGAAGCACCGGGACGACATTGCAACTCTAAGGGATAACCTCGGGAACGTAGTAACGGAAGGACCGCGGAAAGTAGAGTTACTGTCAGAGTTTTTCAGATCGGCGTTTACGATGGAATCCCCCGACGATAATTCGGGAGTAGAAGTGGGCGAAGGTACAGCCGTTATTGAAACTGTTACCTTTTTTGTCGCAGGCGTAAGACATGTCCTCAGTCACATCAAACCAGACAAGTCTCCTAGACCGGATGGGATCCCTGGACTGATACTTAAAGAACTGTCGACCGAGCTATCGGTACCACTTTCAATTCTGTTCGAGCTTTCCACGTGAACAGGGGACTTGCCTTTGCAGTGGAAGACGGCCAACATCGTACCGTTATATAAGGGAGGTAGCAAGATGTCTACAAACAGCTTTCGGCCCATAAGCTTGACTTGCCTTTCCTGCAAAATGATGGAGCTCCTTGTCAAGCAGGCCATACTAAGATTTTGCGATGAAAGTGACATCATACAAAATTTTCAACATGGCTTTCGGCGAGGGCGCTCCTGCCTTTCAAATTTACTGACTTCAATTGAGGCCTGGACAAGTGCTTTAGAAGAGGGCTTCGAAGTGGACGTAGTGTACATCGATTTCCGCAAAGCCTTTGACAGCGTGCCCCATCAACGCCTTTTACACAAACTGAGCGTTCTTGGCATCAAGGGAAAATTTTGGACTGGATCAGGTCATTTTTAGTCGGTCGAAAACAACGCGTTTGCATCGGGGAGGATAAATCGGACTGGGTTGACGTAGTTAGTGGGGTTCCTCAAGGCTCTGTTCTCGGTCCTCTACTCTTCATTCTCTATGTAAATGACAGCCTTCAAGAACAGGACTGCGATAAAATCATGTTCGCCGATGACGTTAAACGCTGGCAGGTCATTAAGCGCCCAAGCGACCGAGATGCTCTGCAAAATAATCTTTGCAAACTGCAGACGTGGTCTGAGAGATGGCTGCTGGATTTCAATGTGCAAAAGTGTGCCGTCCTCCACCTGCGTCCAACAAACTACCCTATCCCCCAGAGCAGCAGGACATATCACCTGAAAAACATCCAAATTCCCGTAGCATCTATGCAAAAAGACCTAGGCATTTGGATACAGAGTAATCTGAAGCCCTCATTACAGTCTGTCAAAGCTGCAAATAAAGCCACGGGAGTGCTGCACGCTATCAAAAGGGCGTTTATAGCCTTCGATGAAGATCTCTTTGGCAGAGTGTACGGCACATTTGTTCGACCCCACCTAAAGTATGGCATACAGGCGTGGCGGCCATGGCTAGCAAAGGACACAGCATGTCTGGAGAAAGTGCAGCGTCGGGCAACAAAGCTAGTAAGAGGTTTAAAAAACCACACTTACATAGATAGACTGGCATGCCTTAATTTATTCCCTCTGCATTACAGGCAACAAAGAGGGGATCTTATCCTAGTTTACAAGATAATAAACGGTCTTGAGAAAAGATTACGCTTTGAAGACATGTTTCAGTGGCACCTCTCACCTCATCTCCGTGGGCACACAATGAAGCTGCGCACGAAAATGTCCAAGCTAAACCTCCGCTCTGAATTCTTCAAGCAACGTGTCATACAACAGTGGAACAACCTTCCACAGTCAGTCGTGGAGGCAACTTCCTTTCAAATGTACAAACAACGCTTGGATAATTACATGCGTCCCTTCTCCTCTCTCCAAGTCTGAACTCTAAAAACCAGACATACATTGTAAAAAATAATGCTACTCACTGTTTGCCACTACTATGTTAGTAGTGGCAAACTTACACGTGCTACATAGGGTTTTCAAAGGCATTGCCTATTATCCTCACCAAATAAACTGAAATAAACTGAAACTAAACTGGTGTTTGTAGGGCTCCTAGGCATGTTCAATTATAGTGGTACCTTCTAACGGAGTTTCGAACTAAGAAGTGTAGAATTATAAACGCATCGCTAGAGCTAATTATTGAAAGTTTACAGACTAGAAGAGTTATTGACAATTTTTTAATTGTTAAACCAGCGTTATCCGATACGGACCTTTCATCGGAATTGGATGCGATGGCGTACGTCATGTTACTTTTAAACGATCTTCCTTTTGCTTTCCGCTGCATATAAGGCACCCGGGCTGTCAGCACATAATGCAAAAAGCCGTCGTGAACAACGTTATTAATAAATCTCTTAGTCGTTAATTTGCAAATTTTTTTCAAAGTTGCTCTTGCAGAGTATAACCATGTCTGTGCAAACGCCCGGAAATACTCGCATCCATGTCACCCAACCAGCATGCTGACCACTGACGCAGACTGAAAAGTCCGCAATTGCCAATAGGCGCATAACCCTGAAATTATTGATTTTTGTACCTGTTCAAATTTTCTAGTTTGCAATGTTATGGCACTGAAGATGATTTGCTGAAAAGTATACCTTGCCTAACAAATTATCTTTTCAAATTACCTCATTGATTACACTAAATAACACAAAACTTAACTTTTCATTTGATCTACATTTTTGCATTAATACAATATCCCAAGGTATTCGTAGACAATGCTTTTTGGCGTGGTAATGTAGCAGTCTGGTAGTAGTGAAATTTTTATTAGACTTCGATAGAGATTGAAGAACGGACAAAATGCTGGCGATTTCTAGAAAGCATCAGTGTGGTTTTTGTCATTTAAAATGGCGGGAGGCATATAATAAAGTCCTATTTGCAGCAAATTTAAATCATTGGGGTACGTTATTTTTAAGTCTCACATGGAATTTTTGCTCACTTAGCGTTTCTCCGTTGGTCTTAATGCGCAGTCAGCTAACAAATACTTTAGGAGTTATTTTAATGTTGATCTGGAGGGGTCTGGTGGAGAGATCTAGCAACGATCTTGTCCAAACAATTACGTTTACTTTAACAGGGTGCTTCTTGACTTCGTCAAGAATTAGTAGTTACTGTTATGCAATAAGGTATTTATCGCGTTTAAGTTTTTTTTATTCTTTTTCATGATACCTTTCTGCATTTGTGTGGTACTCGCAAGGCATTGACATAACCTGCTTTCTAATCGACTGCAAAGTTCCTCAAACGCTGCGAAATTAATTTTTATCTCTTATTAACTTTTGCTTATTATTTCACCATGGCATCACCATCCTATCCATAAATAAATAAGATATTGTTCGTTTTATATTCACGTGCCTTCGCTCTTGCATTGGGGATGGTCGATCCCTTTAAGTGGCTTTTGTGGGGCACATAACGAGTTTTATATGAATGCGTGGCATGCGGTTTTATATGCTGTGGTTGGGCTCATATGCCAAGGGTCTTCCATCCTATACACACTTACACAGTGTTTTATTATGCAATTACCCGAGAATACATAGTTAGGCTGTGTATCCAAACCTTTAACCTTAGTGTGGCAATTAGATATAGCAAAGTATTCGAGTAGTTTTTACAAGGTGAACCACTTCAAAAGTCAGAAGCTTATGTCCGTTTTTGAAGTAGAAGTCATGAATTAACAAAATCCTCCACAGTTGCGTTAACTGGTTCCGGTCAGTACCGCCAGAACCACTGCCTTACTATAGAAACTAGAGTGTGCATCTATTGAACAGCCTAAAGTAGTAAGCAAAACGGACAAAAATCTGAAAGTGCTGGGAATGTGTCTATTCCCACGATCACTCCGTT
>JAYGXS010000004.1:33941109-33975919 GCA_036362985.1 Ligula intestinalis
CCCCCCGAGCGTCCTCCTGCCTGGCGGCTTAAGCAATTTCTGGTGGGGCCAGTCATCAACGCAGATGTTTCATGCTCATGCACGAATTTTTACGATGGTACGACTGACAAAAATTGAGGTCCGAAAGACGAGAAAAACATCATACGGAACAGTCTGTTTTGCGCACCAAACTGCTTCTTTACACAGCGACAAGTAGTATCACCTATTAAATTACTAGTCTACCAGAAGAAACTGTCAGTTTTCAATGACTAGCAGCTTAGCTCTCCGGGACGCAGGGTTGGTTTACAAGTCAACGTGGCTACTAACACCAGCGCCAGGGGATCAGATGGCCGAGAAATAATCACGCCAAGTGATGTCAGTTCAGCAGGTCACAAGCCGCGGGCCAGCTCTCGAGCAATTAACGCCCAAGGGGGCAACTACCAACGATCGGGGAAGCCATCTACCGTCAGAGGTATACAGTAGCATAGGGGCTGTAGCCTATAAATACTGCAACTCGCTGTATATTAATGAATTCGCGACGGAATCTGAAACGTCAGCCAAATACAGTCATTGCCCAAGTGATCACACCTGCTGCTCTTCAATTACTTCCTGGGACTCGCATGTTCACTCCTCTTGATTTTTGGTGATTTCGCACAGGGTAAAATGCGGACGGATCCTTCAATGTGGCCGCTTGATTGCAAACAGATAGAAGCGAAAGTGCAATATAAAATCTAAACAAGGAGGTCGAAGCGGGGAACATCAATGCAGATTGTGAATTGCGGCGAAACACTGCCAATTAAATATCCGATTCCCTGCACTGTCACGTTCTCCGGATTTAAAGTAATGTAAAAGTCGTCTAAATGTTCTGCGTTCAATGCCATATGAAACACATTTTTGGAAAGAAACAACCTCAGCACTCTGAACAAATTGTCTAGAACGAAGTCATGCAAGGACTGGTTTTATGACAAACTGTACTGCACCGTAAAAACAAAAATCGGTATTGATTTCCAGATTCTCAGAAATTTTTGATCGATGAAAATTGCAGCTGTCCAATTCTCTACTTCAGTCTTTCTTCACAAAGGTGCGGACAGACATAGACATAATACTTGTGTATCAGACGTGCACTCAGTAGGCAATCTCGATGACTATTCATCGGCATTCTGAAATGTGGTTAAAATTAGAAAACGGTCGTAGTATTGTGTAGGGTACTCCAATGGTGCTGCCTGTTAACCGCACTTATTTCTTCCCACCTGAATGAACTGCACTGGATAATAATAGATATCTAAATACCATTAGTTTTACCATTGATTTTCCCTGCCCTTTCTCACAAAATCAGTTACATATTATATAAAACATTCAGAAATGGATCTCTTTGTAGGAAAAGGTGAGCACGATTGTACTCGCTGGTAAAATACTACGTTTTTTTTCAAATTTTATACTCCAAGAAAGAGGATAGCTGGGTTACAAGAACACTTTAAAATTCCTAGATAATTTTAAGTTCACTGCGGCGTGGCATTTGTGCTGTATATACGGTATACTTTCCATGTACGAAAACTTATATATTGTTCTATGTCCTTAGGAAAGGTACCCCATGGGGTTTATGAAATGTCATAATTGATGCGAGCTATGTTGTATGCCTCGTAAGAAGGGCTTGGACACGGACTAATAGTTGAATGGATATTGCATAGTTGTAACAATATCTTATAGCTACAAGCGTTTTGAAAACAGAAAGGTTATGTGTCTTCAAGTGGAAAATTTGAAGTCAACGTTATTTTCTACAACCATAGTACAAGAAAAGATTATTTTTAGCATAAAAACCATAAACTATAACCATAACCTAGAGGTGCGTTTATAAGAGTATCGAAGATCAATGCCTATACGTTGAAGTTTTCCTGTTCGGTTAAATTGTGTGTTTAGCAGCGCCGCGGGACGTGGCTAGCCTGCAACAGACGTCCCAAACTGCACAGCAAAGCACTAATTCCCTAGCATGTAATCAAATTCAGGAAAAAGGTTAAGGATGACTAGAGAAACTGCGTCATTATGTTTTTTTCCAGGTGAGTGAGAAACAACTTCTTAGTCTAGTGAGTCTTACGCATGTTTTTACGATGCATCACGGAGCTATAAAGTTCTGCTTTGGATCCTTTAGTTATTTATTCGTCCGCTGACAACTCGAGATTTCATCCACTAAAAAGTCTCGAAGCAAATTAGCAAGCTTGACGATTGGTTTTAAGCCCCACCGCAATGATCTCCTAGAGCTGTTATTCCTGGTTATACTTAAGTTTGGAGTTGGTTACTGCGGCAGATCTGGGGTCAGATTGCAAGTACTCACTATGTGGCCTCTATGGCAGCTGTCACTTCCACTTTACATTAAGTGTTGGTTCAACTCCCGCCGAGAACGCGTATTTTTCACAATTGGATCAACTGAAGTAAGCAAATCTACTAACCCCCCTAACAATTAAGTGAGCCCAACAGTCATTCTAATGGATTCTAGATCATTGCTTAGGAAATCCTGCCTGGACAGTCAGCTTACTGCGTCCGTATTGGCAGATTCCATACGTGAAGCAACTCAACCCAATTGTGATGATATTCACAGTGTACGGTGAGCCTCGTGGCTCGATGGTAGAGCGTTGGCTGCGCAAAAGCCTCCCCTGTTGTGTGGGTTCGACTCGCACCGAGGCCGCGACTTTTTCACAATTAGGTCAACTGAATTAAACATAATTCTTTCTGCCTGGCTGGCATGGTGCAGCTGGAATCCGTAGCTGGACTCTGTTCTGCAAAAGAACGAGTCACTCCAACGGTCCCCCGATCTACTGAACGAGGATAATGACCACATAGCATTGGCTAGTAAGCCCCTCTAGCCTGCGGAATAAACTTCCCCTGAAGGGGGAGGGGGGAGAGGCATGTCCAAATGTTTGTATTAATTTGGGCTACTCGTAGGGAGTGGAGGGGGGAGGGTGGGACAGGAAGGAGCAGGGGATGAAGATGGACATTATTCACGGCACAGCTGCCTACCTGGACAGACAATGAAGAGGCAGGCAGAACTATGATACGCATTCTGGGTGCAGTCTTTGTCAGGTGTGTCAGCGAGCGACCCGAGCCCATCAGCCGGGCTGGACTGCAGACCCAGGAGGTTGCGTTCCAAGTTGAGGCCCAGACTGCCGGGCGCGCAGGTGATGCGGTTTAGGCCCACCAATCGCAGCGGCTTGTGGTCGCCGGCCGTCGCCACGCCGGCAGCTTCGCCACCCCCCGGCGGGCTAAGGAGACAGGCGAAAGTGGCTCTGCTGATTGTGGCGGACAGACCATCTGGACAACCGGCCTTGGGGACCGCCTGGGTTTCGTACTCCGCCAGAATGGTCTATGCGTGTAGAGGTAAGGGAGGGGAGGAGAGGGTAGTGACCGAAAAGTGCAGCTGTTTACAACTTCTGTCAACAATTCGCCAGTGCATTTGTAGAGCAGGAAAACGAGTCCGAACAAGAATATGAGCCGGCCTTAATATGTGAAAGACTTGCCGAGACAGAGTAACGGTGTGTAGACGTGTTCAACGTCTTGTGTCTGTCGATCAAGAGAAAAATGCTGTCTTAGAGCAGCCACGTGTTGACTTGAAAGTCTGCTAACAATTTCAGAACGCACCTCATGTCATAAAAGGTGTATCAGAAATTCCGTCAATGTATCCCCGGCTGCAATCGGCCTAAGCCTATTTCTTCTTTCCTTTTTATTGAAAGAAACATAAATCGCCTTGATTCACCATGTCCCCAGCACGGGTATTAGTTAGAAGCCTGAGCCCTGTATCACTCATATATGCTATTGCGTCACATAGCTGTGTTGGATTCGGCTCATTTGTGGATTCCTGGCGACCTCCCTCCCATTCCCCCCCACCCCTCCCTCAATGTGATTTATGTTTCATATTCTTCTATTTTTACTGGCCTCGGAAATAAAATGTACGAACTCTGAGTAAAACTTTCAGAAAAAAGCTTTTCAAGGAGTCTGATGGACTTCAGCACAAGCATTCATGTAGACCCTCGGGCCAAGCCCAAAACCGAATATGCCGATACATCAACATCTAACTGACCTTTATTCAGATGCGAAAGAATTGCCAAGGCAGCGTAACCTTTTGAACAGTATGCAGATGTGTTCAACGTCTTGCGTCTGTCAAGGTGAGGAAAACTGCAGGCCACTTGTGGAATTAAAAGTCTGCTAAAAATCTCACTTGTTCTTTGTGTGTCTTATCGACACAGGAGGATTCTGAAGCTGTCTCAAGTCATAAAAGGAGCATCGGCGACTGCGACAATGCAGCCTGGTTGCAATCATCAACGCCGACTGAGCCGGACAATCGGACTTTCCATAAAGATGGGTCCTGGTAGAAAATAAAAGCCCCTTTCTCCTTTGTTGTTGAGCTAACTATCCGCGGCGGCTGTGGCCTCAAACGAGTCCAGGCAGATCATGCAGAGCGTGACCCTTACAGGCGTCCAAAAACCGGGTTAAGCCGTGGCTAGCTAAACAATGGGTGGTGTGAAGTTTTGCTGATTTTGTCATATACCAGTTTATCGTGACGAATGACGGCGGCTAAGGCTAATAATTGATAGCAGTCAACACTCCTGATATCGCAACACCGCTGTGCCAAATCGGAATGTATTATGGCTGCGGTGTCCGCGACGGCCTATCCGTTTAACCCAAAAGCTATGCCAATGGATAGGTTCTGAGACTGGTGTCATTCCTATTACCTGTGGCTTGTCCCTTTATTGTGCTCAGTGAAAGAAAAATACTAGGCTGTGTGATTGGGAGGGAGGTTTTAACAACCTACCAAATTGTTACTTAGATCCCTCGAAAATTACTACGCCCTTAAAATAGTCTTTCTGTAGGAAAATTATGTCCTGAAATATTCAGTGCTATGACTATGGGGCAGCGAGCCTTGAAGAACGAAGGGGGGGGGGAGAACTACGGCACTCCGCCACACTACTACATAAGCCTAGTTCTACCTCCATTTTATTGAAAGAAACATAAATAATCTTGATTCACGGGAATCAGATAAACGGTCAACCGCTGTCTCGCCAATATGTACTGTTGCGTCACGCAGCCGTGTGGGGTTCGGTTTATTAGTGAGTCCCCCAGCGACCCCCATTTGCTATCTGGTTCATACTCATCTGCTTCTTAATTGTCTCATGTAATGCACGAACCTAGAGCATATCTCCCAGAACAGAACGTTTTAAACAATCTACAGATCGGTGTACACATATGTCTAATCTACAGATTGCAGTTAAGAATTTCAGTTGACATTTTGTGAGACAAGCAAGTTGTTGTAGGTTTAGTTTACTTAATTTCCTCCGTAATTAATGTAGAAAGTTTGGTGTAAATTTATCGCATTAATTACTAGAGGAATTAAGTAATACTATTTGTACGCACGTAGTGATGGTATCCATAATACAGGGTGCCCCACGAAAAACCCCTAAATTTATGATAATGTTTATACTGTTATAAAAATAAAAATTATTCATTACAATTATAACTCAAAACTTTATTGTGTAATTAACAAACTGTTACCTAATAACAAGTTACAGATATCGCTCAAAATGCTGTCCATTAACATTCAGGTCAGGGCTCTTGGATGGCCATTGCTGGGGTGTGATGAAATCTGGAGTGTTAACTCGGAGCCAGGCGACAGTGTCATTGGCAGTGTGTGGCTTTGCACCATCTTGCTGCCACGTCCAGGGTTCTCCCTGCATTACTTGATCAATATCTGTAAACATCTGCGGGCACATCTCCTCTCTGGAAACAACTTGATTTACAGTTTTTTGCGTTCTCCGACTCGGTGCAACACCTTCCTGCCCAGCAGCATCTCCTTCAATAAAATAGAGGTCTGTTTTGCCTTGCCAGGAAACAGCACCATAGCACTGATAGATTTTTGCTGCTTTTCTATCTCCACCAGCACATCTTCATCAGGAATATCAGTTTTGACTTCCACTGCACGATATATGCGTTCATTTTGCCTATTCAGTGGTGCAGACAAGCAGAATGATGATTCATTTGAGAACCACACTTGTTTCCATTTTTCTCCTTCACCGAAGCGCTGCAGCATGGCATCACACTTTGTCTTTCGAGCGTGCTGGTGTGCTTCAGTTAAAACATGGCATTGAATACGTCGAAAACATTTTAAATTGGATTTTGCAATTGTTCTGTGCACATACCCTTTTGAAAATCCCAGTTCTTTACAAATTTCACGTTGACTTGAATGTCTTCTGTGATGATCTGGTGGAGTTACGGCAAGTTCCAAGACTGCCCGCCTTGTTGGGGAATCGTGCCTGCAAGAAGTGCCACTACCAGGCTTACGCACCTTTGCTACAGGTGATCCACCTTGTTTGAATGCAGCCGCGACACCTCTAAACTGGTCAGTTGTAATGGCGCCAAAAAATTAGGCAAAATGTTCCGACATTTCTGCAACCCCCATGTTGGATGTTCTTTTTGGAATAGGACGATGACCTCGCGCTGGAAATTGCTTAGCTCTGGCATGGGTCTACACGTCTTTCCAGAATATTCCTGGCATATGGTGCGCAGGTGGGCATTTTAGAACCTTCTCCTCTGCGACCACCACCCACGTTGTGTGGGTGCTCCTCACCACTGAGCGGAACATGGCGTGGGCGACATGAATGCGGGTGCGAACCAACGGGGGCGGCTTCACTTCGGATGTGGCCCAGGTGTTCTGTTTTCTCCGCCATCGACCGTGACGGCATGGGCGGTCCGGCCGCCGTAACAATCACAAACTTAGGGGTTTTTTGTGGGGCACCCTGTAGTAATAGTGCCACTTTAACATGAAGTTACCCAGAGTTGGAATAAGCAACAAGGGAATTCGAAAGAGTTGTATAGAAAATACTTATCTCGGCATCAGCTTTTGGTGTGAAAGGAATCGTATCCAAACAATTGATAGCAGTAAGTATAATGGAATTCAAGCTAACACCAGCGGCATCACACCGGAATAATTATCATCAGGAGCACTGGATGTGATGCAAGCTATAACGTAAAAATTGTAACTTATAGGTAAATTACAATTGAACTGGTATTCAAACGTGAATATAAACTATTTGCAGACGAAATTTCAGGAGTGATAATAGTGGGAACGCTTATGGTAATAATATTTTTATTAATAATTAGATAATTACAAATGGAAGGACTTAACTCTTTTACATCTAAATGCTTTAAACCCATTAGTAGAAGGCGTAATCATGACATTCTTAGAAGTAGCAAGAAAGTTAGTGATCGGGGAAGTAAAACTAATAATATACTAAGAAATATCAGTAAAGAGGAACGTTCACCGGGAGATGTTTATTACACACCTTTTAATAAACCTCTCCTGGTAAACTCTCCTCTTTCTTCTGATTTACTACCAGGGAATCGAGGTTTCAGCACTCTTTATACTCAGTAATATGCTCGCTATTAATAATGTTCATAGCAATAATAAACGCAGTTACCATGTTATTGGTGGATACAAAGGTAAGGTATTTTCATGCTTATGGAAATAACGTCTTTTCATTTTTTCCTCTGCATGGATTCATTTCCTGACCACTTTTTACCAAAAGGGAACTCAAAGAAATTCGCCCATCTTTACCGTTACAAAACTGAGCTGAAGTGAACTGATGATTTCTCCCATCAGATATGTGTCTGTTTATACGTAATCATCAAACGAGTAAGCAAGCAAATGTATTGCTACCCGCCATTTCAGTAAAAAATTATTACTGTAGCCGAACTAGCAATCAAAAATTTAATGTAATAGAAACCAAGCTAAATTCGCATGCCCTATTTGCGAAAAATATGCTACGCATGACGAAATGGTTACCTTCAGTCAAGTCGATTGTGTGCATGATGACAGAGATCCGAATAGACTTTGAGCAGTATTGAAAACTTAATTGCCATTTTAGATGGTGGATATTTATACATCGAATTTTCCGTGGGCCGTATCATAGAAGTGGAAGAACTGCCGCTGCCAAAAGACGCCTCAATAAACCAACGAACGAGGTACGGAAATACAATATGGAAGTTAAGAGAAACCAATAAAAACTTCAGTCGCGTCGTATATGCCTCGATTTATTCTTCTGTCATTTCTACAAAAATTAATTGTCTTTTGTTAGACGTAAGGGAGTTTCTGGTTTTCGCTCTGGTATTGAGAGCTATTCCTTAAATTGCACAATGCACAAGGAAAAGTTATTTACGCAAAATTCTATCAGCTGACGCAAAACATAAAACATAATTTTTTAGTTCAAGTAACTAGAAATTATCTCACATACCAAATTCCGAATGGTCCATCGCAGGGGTGTCGTATGAGAGGCGCAGTTGGTGGAGCACTCAATGGCAACTGAGTTTGCATGCTGGGACAGTTCGATTGGGTTAGCCCGAGTTCCAATTCCAGCGCCAAGTTCGGCAGTAGCGGGCAGCTGCCCGGTACCGGTCAGCGCTGGCTGCTGGAGGCGTAGGATCTGACCAAAATTGTCGTCGGTGTACGGCCTATCAGAACCACGAAGCGAGCTTGCCGCGGAAAGGAGATTACGATTGTTTGAAGTTAATAGGTCGATCCTCGATGTCTTCACAATCAGCGGGACTAGATAGGATTGTAAACTGCTTTAGTGAAGGCAAAGCCTGCAATCGCCTCTACTTTATGAAGGTAAATCCGTTCTTTTTTCTAACGCCGATTCATTAATTTGAGAAAATATCTAACTCTTTAAAGTCCAGTGACCACTAAATTAGGAAGTTTGGGCACCTAGGCCTACTGTTTACGTGCATGGAGTTCTGAGAAGGACAAATGAGACTTGATAATAAACACGAGCAAGTGCGTGCTATGAGAGGTTTTAAATACAATAGTATCAAGGGCATTGAAATATTCCATTCTCTTAGACAGAACCTACTGGCTATAAAAGGTATATTTATTGAAGTAGGGGCATTCTGTCACGAATTGTGTCATTGTCGATTATTATTTCGGAGCGCAAGCAGAATAAAATACTTTAAGATGATACCATAAAATGAAAATTAAGTAGGAGTAACTAAAAAGATAAAACCTCCAGCAAAGCAACAAATTCTAAGCAATTATTATGCGTTTAGCAGTGACCGTCCCAGAGAGCTTAGGGGTAATAAAAGAAGGTCTTGTTGAGATGCATTACAGTGAAAGTGGGGAAACGTTTGTTAACTTGAAATAGCTCCAACGGGTATTCAGAACGACCAGTTTTTATAAAATTCATTTTACGGGTGCATGCCAAGGTGAGAGGAAACGACAAACTTCGTTGGTAAGTAGACTTTCCTGAAATGTAAACTCTCGAAATTGTCAGCTGTCTACTTACGTCACGTTTAAAAGTAGCAAAACGCAACCACTAGGCGCCAAGTGGCGACGCCAAAAGACCCTGTTTCACGGCCAGAAATGCAGTAAATCATCCGAGTAGCTGGTCAAATTGTGAGCCAGGCAAATACTTTAAATGGTCTGGGAAAATGCCATAGAAACGAACGGCCGGAAATGCATCAGAAAACAAGAGGAAAGACACCGAATTTCGAATCCGGTTTTATGTCATAGGACAAGCACACACCCTCATGACCATAAAGCCATAATTATCTCCAGAGATGGAATAATGCATGCTGATAACAGAGAACTTCATAAAGCAAGCACCCAGCTAGTCAAGTAATTATTACTTTGCTGAAATTGTGATAGCGAATTTTGGATGTGGCCAAGCAAGTAAGTATTGAACCCAGCGAGAACATATACAATGAACCTACGAGCTGTTAATGGCCTCATATTAGCAATTAATAAGAGTATTTATCATAAAAACACTGGGCTCTTGTGATTCCACCAATTTCTTTTACTGATGAGCTCAACTGCAATTTCGGCTTCAAGATGAGTAAAATTGTATTGTTGATCAGTAATATTCTTCTTAGAAATCGGGGTCAAATTTCGAAATTGGAACTTGAGCTAGAGAACCTGAACGTTTTCGTATACCAGCTGGTGTCCTTAAAGTATAACCTAACTTATATATGGGAAATTGGGGTGTCTGTACCTTGTGCTCATCGACCATATACTTATTCTCATATTGCAATACGGATTAGTTTCCTTCGCTTGGAATAAAATAGGACCGCAGCAACGCTAGCTGGTTAACATAGAATATATGATTTTTTATCCTCTTGTTAGGAATATAAAGCTTTCCTAACAACGAACATTATAATTATTATCAATGGTCTGCAAAATTGCAAAACGTTTGCTCAATACGATACCAATAATGCTCAATTCTGTTCCGTTCTCTGATAAATGTACCGGCTCGACGAGAATTTAGCGAAGGCCCACATCTGCTCGAAAACTGCTCTTCTGTATTCCATAAATTTTTATTTGTACGAAAAGGGAAATTGAAGCAAAAAGGGTTAGAGGGCTTTTATCGCAGCCAGACAGCTTAATAATTATTGTGTATGACCAGTGAATACTCGGGGGAAACTAATAAAATATTACCAGCTGAATTAAATAGATTCAAAATCGTCAAACGTTCAAACTATTTTGCCACCGCTGGATAGATGTTAAGAAAACTGTTATCTTTCTTTAACGTAGTGTAAAACAATATAGTATAGCCTGATAAATTGGACCCAAGTATACAATTCTATAAACAATAACGCGAGATTTATTTCAAAATACATTCTAAGCGCATTTAAGGCCAATCAGTATATGCAGCAGTCATGTTGGCAATAATTTCGCTTCTTAATCTTGTTTATTAATATATAAATAATATCGCCAAAACCGCGGTGTCTCGGATTAGGTAATAGTAAAATTCTTTGTGTTTTGTGCTTAAAAGCGAATAAATTACAAACTTATACTGCTAGATAAAGGGAAAACGAAAAATTTAAAAAAGTAAATTAATAAATAAGGAATGCAGTGAAATTACCACGGATATTTACTTCGATTGAGGACCTTTGATCACCATGCGAGCAAGCCCAATTTCCTCGTAGTCCGTAGTCCACGGAAGGAAAAAACAATTCAACAAAGGTCTCATTTTTACTGCACTCGAATTTCTCTCGCAAGATTCGAAAGTCCAGGCAATTTTCGGCGAATGGATTAATGTTTCCATCCTTGAACCACATAATTTCGTAGCGTTTGGCGTCGATTTCACATCTGATGCGTAAAGGTAACCCCAATCGCACCAACGATGGTTCGATTGAAATTTTAATTCGGGAAAAACACATTTCGATAGAACATAATATAAATAAGCACAGCGTTATGCGACGAGTAGCCATCCTAAACTGATTTTTAATTATGTGACTGTTTGAGGTCGGGCAAAAATATGCAGTCAAACAATTGATAATTTTAACACGTCAATTACAGTGTAGGAGGGTCTCAGAGATCCAAAAATCCTGACTTAATTTAATTTTCTCTTTAAATTCTTCTTAAAAGGATAAAAATCTCACGCTGGACTAGGAAAATTTTCGGAAAGACTGGTAGAGGAATGGCATATGGCAGTGCTACATGGAGCAGCCGTTGAAGGCGCACAATGGAACCATGTATAAAGAGAAATATAAGTTCCTGCAGAAGTTGAACGTTGATGCCAGTAAGTCCCAACTTATTTGCACAAAATGAAGTGATTCGAATGTCAAAAAACGAAAAAAGTCTTGACCAACTGATAGAGATAATAATAATATGTTTATTATGCCAGTTTACAGGCAATTATGGGAGTTTACAGGCAATTAGGTACAACGATACCTCAGAAAAATTGGAGGTGGTTTAACAACCTCAAAAACCCTCTTTCTGTGAGGTGAAAGGCGAATATTACTATTGAATATTACCATGTGTGGAAAGGCGTGTTGCATGTAGTTGCTGGCCCAGCGCTTGAATCCTTATTATTTCTGGCATCTGTAGTGGAAAGACGGCTGCAAAATCTCAAAGGAGCAAAGTCATTCAGTGCAGACATTAAAACCGACCAATTTCTTGAAAAAATTTGGAAGCGAAACTTTAAAACCGCTAGTGTCTCCTTTTCCTTTGCCATTTAAATTAGGGAGAATGCCATCCGAATGGAAGGCGGAAAATACATGCCTAATATAGAGAGGGCAGCTCAAACGAAGATCAACAATTATGGACACTATCAGCTAAGCTTTCATTGGTTGTAGAGTAATGGAAACAGTCATTGCGAAAGCGATGATGAACTTTCTGGAGGAAAACAACTTACATTCAGGACTCTAACACAGCTTCAGAGAGAACTACACCTGCCTTTCCAGCTTATCACTCTCAACTGAACAGTGGACTCACACAGTGACTGAAGATAGTAGGGTTGACGTCATTTATACTGATATCTTGAAGGCGGTTGGCTGGGTCCTACATAAACTTCTATCATATAAATAACTTGAAAAAGAATAGATCTGCTGAGATGGATCCTACATTTTTTACAGATCGATCGCTTAAACCTTGTTCTAAGTGCTGTCCCCTAAGGATCCATCTTAGAGCCATTGACCTTTTTAGTTTATATCAGTGAAAACTGGCCTGCAGTGCGGTCATGTTTTTGATGTCAAATTTCGGAGAGCCATTAGGTCTGGCGCCGATAGACAAACAACTCAAGAGAGTTTCATTTGTCTAAGCAGTTTGGTCTGCCCGTTGGCTCATAAATTTCAACGTGAGTAGATAAGTGAGGTTAACGATCCGTGCTTGGACAAATGAAGAGGATGAATCCATTCAATACTTCCTCGATGGGCAAACATTATCAAATGTTGACCAACAGAAAGACCGCGGTGTTCCAACAAACTCCTTACTTAAACCATATTCAAAGTGTCTATAGGGGGATGAGCACGCGAAACGGGCGTTATTTGCACTGACACGAGAATTTGTTCAGAATCATAAGGAACCGTTCAAAAAACCTATGGAGTATTCGTTTGATCCTTCTCAGAGTAAGCCCTTCAGGCCCGGCGTCCTAGGTTTTGCAGCTGGAACAAGTGCATGTGGAGACTACGAAGATGATCAAGAAACTTAGTCACCTGCCTTACGAAGACAGTCTGGACAAACTATTTTTTCTTCTTCTCAGTAGCAAGCAACTATGCAGTGACCTCACTCACACCTACGGAATTTGCATAGGCCATGATTGTGCGTGAACGTTTGATGACTTCTTTGAATTGGCTCGAGCTAACCATCTGCGGAGTCATCTCTTTAAACTGCAGAGGAAGTTGGGCCATAATGACATTCGGCAGAACGCCTTCTCGCAGAGAGTCATTGATTTGTGGAACTTACTCCTCAACAAGATGGTCCTTTTGGAAACATTTTCGACAGTTAAATGCAAACTCAATTACCATTCGCCGAGAAAGTGTGGTACATATAATGAACACTGTGTCATTGGCGGCAGTTCACGACTGGCTCACATATATCGCTGAAGTTAGCTCAACAGTTTTCCTGTGCTTTGTTGATCTTTATTGTTTGCACTCGTTGGATCTGAATACGCAGCTCAAGGTTGAAAATCTTTTTCCCTCAATAAAATGATTTGCCCTCAAAAAATATGCCACAAGGAGGGTCCATATTGAGAGAAACAGCAATCATCACTTCAGATACTGATATCAACACTGGTGATGGTGCCCATGCCAACTAAGATTGTAATTATAATTGTTCCCGCAGAAGTATTTTTCTCTCGAGCACTACTTTATCACTGGAATACTTCGAGCTCCTCGCAACTGTTATCTCTGTGAGGAATGTATATTGCCGACACTTGTGTAAAAAATAACGCGAAAAAAAAACGCTCAAATAGAGCTCTCGTACGTCGCTTGCCAAGGCCCATGTATGGGTAGATTCGTCCCAGAAGGATTTTATTGTAGAATTATCACGTGATTTTAGGTAGACCTCCTAAAATGTATTGCGCCTTACATAACTAATATGAGACTTAAAGATATTAAACAAATTTAATCGTCCACCATCTATGTAATTTAATTTAGCGAGTGTACTTCTCGTGAAGGCACTCGTCATTGATCTCAACGACGCGACCACTTCATCGCAGTTTTAACTGCGCGAACGTGGCTCGTTTACTCAGAATGCCGATTATCCTCAAGGTATCGTTTTTTGGAATGATTTTCTGGGTATTCATCTTCATTATTTTCTCCAGGCAATTGAAATGTAAACCCTTATATTAATCTTTCTGAAATTCAATACACTATCCAAATCACAGTAAAGTATAAAAATATAATAAGAACAATCGACCTGTTTTACGTTAAGGCGGATGCTGCGACTTTTGGAGGCGGCGCGTAGTGTCCAACCGAAGATACACTCAGTTTTGGCGACTTAGTCTGCTATTTCGCCATCGAATTTGATGCTCTTTACAATGTTTTCTCTCAGATACGTGCCTACAGTTTGGGCGAGAGTGATTAGTGAGGCCACGGCTATATCTTTTCCCCCACTCAACTGCTTAAAGTTTTAAGTGGGTAAGCATTTACATCTTAGATAGGGAACGTAAATTAATATGTAGTTGTGGCGGAATTCATCAAAAATTTTCAATTAAATAAGATGATGCTTGTTTATGTAAACTAAGAGAATTAAATTCAACCAACATTAACCTCTATTTCATAGAGGCATATTTGATCTTATACAGGCAGAATTAAAAATAAAAGGGAAATTAGTCCTCCTATAGGTGGAATGTGTCGAAAAAATTTACAGTTAAGCTACCGAGCATTTGAAAGTAGATTTTTTATTAGAATTCGACGGGAGTTTTTGGCCTCTATAATTATGCTTGCCAAGTTTTCTAACTGGTCAAAACTGGTTCGTTCCACTACAAGCCATAATCATATACTAGATGTGATTTTTACAAACGGTTTTACTTCCCTCTTCGTTGATTTTAAGCAGGCCATCTTCCAAAGTGATCACACATGAATTTACTGTTGTCTTCCGCTTCCTTCTACGTAAAAGGCTAGTGCTGGTTGTACCTATCATGCTTATAACCTCGCAGACATAAGCGACATCAACAGCTATCTTGAGTCATTAGATTGGCAGAGTCTATCCACCATTAACGACGCTGCATATCTTGGTGAACTCATGTCGGTCGTTTCTACTAAAATGCTGGAATTTGTGCCCACTAAAATTGCGAAACCCTACGCACCAGAAACGGCCAGCTCTCAATTTATTTTGCCGAGACTAAAAAAATTTAGGAGGCAGCTGAAAGATCGATCTACTAGTTCGCTGTCTGTGCATCTTAGAATCGCCAAGATCTTTGAATTAGCGTCCAAGATTCGTCTTGCCTTTGACCAGCACAGGGAATCTTGCGCCCTGAGCGAGTCAAACTCTGCGCAATCGGTTGCAAAACTGTTTCGTCGTAGGTCCTCCGCAAAACGAGGAATTGAAATGCCCCCATTGCTTAATGAAAATAAATTTTTTTTACTCAATGTGTCTGACAAGGCTGAATTGTTAACTGCTTTCTTTGCAAAGCATTTTACGACAGAATCCGAACCAGTCCCGTCATTTCAACCATACTCAGACAATACTCTCGGGAACATTGATTTCTCCATAGAATTAATTCGTTAGCATATACTTCGTCTAAAATACTCGCACTCTTCGGGAACTGACGGTATTCCCAACTCAGTTATAAAAGGAGTGTCGACCTTTCCCAAATTACTTAGTCATATATTTTCAGTCAATCTCTCAAATGGTTTCTTTCTTGACACTTGCAAGACATCCATTATTCTTCCAGTCTTTAAGTCAGGATCTCTTTTGGACATAAATAACTACCGCGGTGTTCATAAAACCCCGGCACTAGCCAAACTTCTGGAAAAGATAATTTTTAATCAAATTCTCAATTTTTGCCTAGAATACAAGCTTTTAAGCGACTCGCAGCATGGTTTTCTACCCGAGTGATTATGCGAGACGTGTCACTTGGCTTTTCTTAACCACGCCACTTCCCGCCGTAACGAGCGGCAATCCGTAGTTGTTATCTACTTTGACCTGAGCAAAGCCTTTGACAAGGTACCGCATAGATGGCTTCTGGTAAAATTGGAAGCCATTGGCATCCTTCCCCCTCTCCTCGACTTCATCGGCTCCTTCTTGTCTAACCGCAGCCAGAAGGTCTTCGTAGGCAATAGTTTCTCCACTTTTCAGCTGATCACGAGTAGCGTTTTTCAAGGCACTGAATTGGGTCCTTTACTCTTCATTCTATACATAAATAAAATTTCGACTTTTCTGAAAAATTAACACACTCTCATTAATGCAGACGACCTCAAATGCATATACTCATGTTCTAAGGACACAACCAATATATGCGTTGATAAAATAAACGCAGATCTGCTTACAATCTCACGTTGGAGTGCTACCTGGCAGATGGAGTGCTCTCCATCCAAGTGTATTTTCATGTGTTTCGTTCCCGCCAAGCTTCCTCGTCCACTATCCTACTCCACTTTTAGAACGATTCACCATAAAAGACTAAGGTCTAAGCTACACAAATAAACTAGCATTGCCGCCTCATGCGGATCGAATATCTGCGAAGGCTGCACAGATATGTGGTTTTATATCACAGAATTTCTCCCTGCTGGAAATAAAGTTAAAACCCTATCGCATGTATGTTCGTCTCATCCTAGAATACTGCCGTCCCTTCTTTGGTCTAATGAATGCTTCTGACCGCGGTACGGTTCAAAATGTACAGAGAGTGTTTTCTCACAAAATAAACGCTCTTCCTCGATCCTTTAATTCTTATACGGAGAGATGTCAGTTAGCGAACATGACATTTCTTCGGGTCAGAAGACTCGAAGCGGGCCTCTGCTTCCTTTCACTCGGTAACTCTACCTCTAACCTCCAACGAATCGACGCTCTCATTCCCGCAGATAAACCTTATGCCACTCGTAATCCCTCCAGGATTATTGCGCCCCCCTTTAGCTCCACATCGAACCATTCTTGCTTCTTTGCCTCCAAATATGCCTTCCTCTGGAATAATATTCCCCTAGAAATTAGGCTGTCGTCTAAATTAGCAGTTTTTCAAGTCAAATTACGTAAATACTTAACTTCGGAAGATATAAAGTCCTTGTTATCCGTCTCATTCCCAAACATACAACTTTTGGACTTTGAAAAAGGTCCTCCTTGTGTTTGAGGTGGTTATTTTTATAGTACATCATTTTCCATATATGTATATTTCTTCCTGTAAAGAGTGATATTTGCAACGATGTTTCGTCCCCGTCTCTGTCTAGTCATAATTGCCGTTCTCCGTCCCCCGTTTTACAACCCTGACGATGGGCTTCATGGTCTCTAATCGTGCTCACAGCGGTTCTGCTATTTTTGCCAGCTCGTCGCTGGACTCCGCAGTCCACAAGGTCACATCTCCGGCGTTTCGGTGATGATCACGTGACCTCTGCCGTTCCCTCATCTTGTCAACCCTGTTGTCCGCGATGGCCTCCTCCGGTCTCACCTTCCTGATGGTTGATCATGAAGACAGTCGGGCGGTGTTACAGTGGTGAACGACAGCCTCTACTGCTATATGGATTCTCCAATTGACAGGAAGCGTTTCCAACCCTCATACGTTCTCATCAACAATCCTGCCTCATTGCACTACAATCAATCCTATAAACCCACCTCCTAAATTTTACAGAAGCAGTTTTTTCTCCTACGTTTTGTTTTCCTTTTAAGCGAGGGTCCGCTGAACTCTGCCCCCGTTTTAATCATAGGAGTTTTTTACTGCTTCCTCCTTAGTTACCATGCGTTTTCAGAGAGTGTTGACTTCTATATTAAAACGACGATACGTTTGTGGGTATTAATTTTATCTGCCAACAGTACTAAACGCTCCCGCTGCCTATATGGTTGTTCACGGAGAGCAGAATTCACCAACTTTGTATTTATTTTTCCCCAGCACTAAGTTTGCAATGGCGAGGCCCTTCGGGCCTAAAATATAAAATTAATTAATCAATTTATTTATTCTTGAGTTGTGAGACACAAGTTCATTTAAAATTTGTATACGGTTCGTTGTAGCCAAAATATCGCATCCGTTGGTATGTGGCTGCTGTGATGTTCGCACTGATGGTACTTCAGACATTTGAGGAGAAGAAGAGCTACGGTGTCCACAATTGGATGTTGACGTTTTATTTGTCGTACATGCAACTTCCAACAATAGGTCATGGACAATCGCGTTGAAGACTGTCCATGATGCCCGTATTCGATTGGCAGGTAGCAGCTGTCATTGGCTTCCTTAAGTAGCAGTTTGTGAACACACACTTTGGTCATCCCAGCGAAAAAGTAAGCAGCGACAACCTTAAGAAATAGAGTCTGCGCAGTGCAGGCAGCTGACGAATTTCAATATCAATTGCGTTGTTTGTTGATTAAAAAATATCCAGAGCAGGCAAGATCATCCACAAGTTACTAAGGTTTAAGTAAGTATTGGTCGAGAAACAAAGGCTTCTGTTTATGTGTAACTGATAGTGGCGTTTGTAAGGATCGGCACACAGCGGGGGAGCCTATTTGACCTATTTTCAAGGGTGTCAAAGTAGCCATGCGACCGCCTATTGGCTTGTTCGAGTAGGCTCAAATTCAATGGTTTATCGTTCCAGGGATAATATTATTCTTCATTTGTTGCACCGGAAATGAATTTTTTGCCATTAAAATTGTAGAGCATGTGAATTTGAGGGGTGCGCGGCGCTTCACACCGCGAAATAATGTAAACGAACTCCAGCACTGTAAGTTAGACGTCAGGTTAATTGAAGTAGACGACCTCCTGAACGCCATATTTTAACCGGATTTTTATATTCTATAATAAATAGATGACGAATAATCAAATTATACAAGAAAAAATACGTGGGCAAGTCGCTAGTCAAAGTTACCGTCATAGTGCACGCTCATTGGCTAGTCAAAATACCCGTGAATTTTGCCACATAGTTCAAGCCAGACAGAGCAGCCAACGTGGTTACTTATCATGCCCTAGGTCAGGGATCGGCAACACATGGCTCGCGAACCATATATGGCTCTTTTGATGATCGCGTATGGCTCTTTCAGAAACTTCAAATTTATGATGTTGGTTACTATTTAGGGGTCTAAGTAGTGGGTTGTGCTTGGATCACTACAATCATCAGGCCAAATTCCAGGTTGGAAGTTAAAAGACACAAGTCATCAGAAGGAGTGATTTATTATGTACAGAACTCCCAATTGCAGTACCAGCTGGTAGTGGCCACTAGTGGCGAAGCCAGGGCTAGTGTTGATTGCGCCCAGCCAGACTTGAGAGAGCTTGAGACTGTGGTGACAGCTGATTCATAGGATTGCGGAGCAGGTTCAATTGCTCTGTTATTGGTGTATTGCAATTACCCGCGGAGATGTCGCCTACAGAGGCCGAGGGGTTGACTATTTAAATGGCCCTTAGGTATTTGGACGCCCGTGTATGCTCGGGTGTGTGTGCGTGACTGAATAAACTACGGTCGCCGAAGGAAAGTGGACGATCGCGCAGCTTTTACCGGCCTCCCGAACGCAGCTGCGAGGTCAAGCCTCGGGGACGGGTGTGTCAGTGCACAAGAGCATTGGAACAGTTGGTTGTGGCACCACATGTTTTTTTGGACAGCGGGTCTTTGAGAACGAAGGGGGGGGGGAAGGGCACGCATTGTAGTCGTCCTCCTCCAATGATGTGCCGCCACAAGCTCGCTAAATAACAAACGTTCTACTAAAGCACGACCGTCCGTAGACTTGACCTCAGCTTAGCCAAGGTCTCGCTGGCAGACAAGGCTATCTCACGGCTTTGTTACATATAGTGCCTCGTGTTTATATCTCCCAGACGGAGCAAACAGTCCATTCGCGAACACTTGCCTTGTGGCATAATACATCGGTCCTAACATCTGACTGCTTTCTTTCATCAAACGGATCGCACATTTTTGAACAATAAATTCTCTCTCATTTGTCCAACGTTAACCTCTGCAACAAAGCGTATGGCGAAACGAAAAGGAGACGAGGAGTATCGTACATTTCAGTATGAATGGGCCGAAGAATTCAGATTTGTGCAGAGAGCAGATTATACAGTGTGTCAAATTTGCAATGACATGATTACATCGATGAAACGGTCGAATGTAAACCGCCACTTCAACACACGCTATGATACGTTTGCATCAAAATACCCTGCGGGAGTTAGCCGAAAGAAAGCATGCCGAGAGCTAATGAGCAGGATACAAACCAGCCAGAAGCAACTCTACGTAAGGACCCAGCAAGGTTACTATAACTACGCGAGTTTTGCTGGATCTTTATCAATAGTTAGGAACGGAAAACCATTCACCGATGGCGAGTTTACTAAAACGTTCATGCTGGATGTAGCCGATAAACTTTTTGATGATCTTCCGAACAATGACAAGATAATTAAACGGATACAAGACATGCCTTTGTCGGCAAAAACTGTTCATGAGCGTACCATCATGAGGGCAACCCACGTGGAGGAAACGCAAGTGAAAGACATAAATGCAGCGTGGTTCTTTTATCTGACGTAAGCCATTTGGCGCAGTTCACTCTGATTGCAAGATATGCTACTGGTGACAAACTGCACGAAGAAAGTCTTGCGGTTCTGCCAATAAAAGGATCCACAAGAGATGAGGATTTATTCAAGTCTTTCATGAATTTCGCTAAAAAATTACTACCTATGGATAAACTTATCTCAGTGTGTACTGATGTTGCCCCGCGTATGGTGGGGAAAAACAAAGGATTTGTGGCGTTTCTCTGTGAATTTGAAAATAGACCCATCCTACGTTTCCATTGCATTCTAAACCAGGAAGCTCTTTGTGCTCAGATATGCGACGGACAGCTTGGCGAAGTGATGTCGCTGGTAATCCGTGTGATTAACTTTATTGTTACTCGAGCCTCAAATAATCGACAGTTTAAAACACTGCTGGATGAAGTTGGAAATAAATATCATGGTCTGATTTTGCACAGCAAGGTACGTTGGTTGTCAAAAGCGAAGGTGCTTAGCCGTTTTGCAGCTTGCCTGAACGAAATCCGGACGTTCCAAGAAATGAAGGGCATTGAGCATCCTGAGCTAGTCAAAACTGAGTGGCTCCCCATGTTTTACTATCTCTTGGATATGACCGAACATCTTACCCAACTTAATGTTAAATTGCAAGGCAATGGAAATACAGTGCTATCGCTTCAATAACCCGTGCTTGCTTTTGAAGAAAAGTTTGAACTCTTGATCATGGATCTTCAAACATATCGATAACTACATTGAGAAAAACTAAGACAATATAAATATGCATGCACAGTAAGTGAGTCCACTAGCTAGTTGGCGTCACATTCAGTCTTTTACAGTCGTTCAAAGCACGCTTTGGAGAATTTCGAGAGCACACTCGTCTTTTTCAGTTCATCACCCATCCAACCGAGTGTTCACTGTACACAGCCGACCTACGTTATATTCCTGGTCTCTCCGTTAGAAATTTCGAAGAAGAATTGACTGACCTGAAGGCCTCAGACATGTGGGTGAATAAGTTCAAGTCACTCAATGAAGATTCGGAAAGTATGGCACGACATAAAGCGGAGTTGACAAGCAAGCACATGTGGACAGAAATTGAAAAAACTTCAAACCGAAGACCAGCTGATAACCAAAACTTGGAACACGCTTCCGGTCACATACCACACATTGCAGCGTGTGAGTATCGTAGTATTGACCCTGTTTGTTTCTACGTATGCATGTGAGCAGTCATTCTCACATCTTAGATGCATCAAGTCCACAATAAGATCAAGTTTAACGGATAAAAGCCTCAACGTTTGCATGAAGCTTAACCTCACCAACTACCGACCAGACTATAAAACCCTCAGCGAAACTGTGCAACGCCAGAAATCACATCAACAATCAGTATACTTAATAAAAGCGATATTGTGGTTCTGTGGGGTTATTATTACGTTTTTTTATTGACTGGCGTCAAGAGTCACAGGTTTGTTCACCGATAGCATAGTTCGCACACCTGTCCGCCACTCTTGGGAATCGCTTTTGCGAGCTGTCTATCCTACATTCCGTATAAGCTGTTTTACCGCCTGCTGCCCTTGGGGGGAGTATAGGAGGGGGGTACGTGCATTTACGTCAAGTGCTTTACGGTCAGTGCGTTTAATGCAGTAGCCGGGAGCGGTTTCAGCTCCAAGGTTGTGCGCGCGTCGGTGAAGAGGGGGGAGGGGAGGTCAGGGTGTAAACAGGCAGCTAGGGCTTGAACGCGAGTGTGTCAGTGTAATTGTGCCAACCTGAATTATGCACTGAAACGCCTAAAGGGTGGGGCGAGCAGACGCATTTCTGTTAACTCACTTCTTGACTGAAGGCAGCTGTTTTACCGCCTGCTGCCCTTGGGGGGGGGGAGGGGTTGAGCAAAGTGGCCTTAAGGCGAAGCCAGACTTTTTCGCTAATGAGTACTATAATACTATTATTTAAAATAATAAATTCAGAGGCTTATTATACTAGCATTTAATATAATTTTATTTTAAAATATACTCCATGGCTCTTTCTGAAATGTATTTCCAAATATTTGCTTGTTTGGCTCTCTGATTTAAAAAGGTTGCCGACCCCTACCCTAGGCCAAGGTTCTTTACTGTGTGGTTCCTCTGTGTCCCCCATAAATTGACATATTCCAATGGCTAAAACGTTTCTTTAGAAGATTGTTGTACCCGGGAATATTATTTATCAAAAATACATTCATTGAACCGCGAGTAATTTCCTATCTCAAATAACTTACAACTTCAATATACAGCAGCATATAAAACAGAAGAAGACGGAGTCCTGTAGAATTATATTCGTCAAAAGAAAAATGAGAACAAAGCACCTTTTCACAAGACAGTAGTAGTCATTACTATCAGTTTCTAATGTGGTGTGAGTATATATTCACAAAGTAAAAGTTCCTCGTATGCTTAATCGAAACGCGTACATTTTATGTTCAAGAGGACAAGTCGGGTGTTCTTTCCGGCCTTCCATCATTAAGTGAGAGAAGGAACTATGCCTGCGTTGATTCACATATAATTTTACTCATATTAAAGATGAGACCGCTGATATCTTTCATTGAAACCAGTTTAAATAATCGCAGAACTGAAGTTTTTTTTAAAGTGATGTTAACGCTGGTGGGGTTTTGTGAAATAAGAAATAACTTCATTACATGTGGTCTGGAGCTGTCCGTAAAGCTCGCTTCGTGCCTACAATATCTCATGACATTTTGATATAGATGGTAAAGGTTCGGTACTCGCGTCATTGACCCGTACTATGCCAGTCTCGTGGGCCTCTCTGCTGGCGTTGACAGCGGCTATGCAATTGGCTTCACAGATACCCACTCTACTTTTTACGGCAGTGCGCCACAACTATCCATTTTGAACGAAGCATACCCGTATAGCAAAACCCTCGAAGCAACAGCTTCCAAGTTCAAGACCCGAAGGAGAACTGGTTGAGGTTTGATGAAATTCGATGTAATTTTCAGCCTTGCACTGTTTGCGCTGCAGTACAGTGAGGACGAAGAGAAACTGGGAGGTAAAGGAACTAGCATAGATATTCAGCCGGAAGCCTCTTCCAACTACAGACTTAATTCTCAAATACGGCGTCTGAATCCACACTACCCTAAGTATATCTCTCCATTAAACGGACTACAACGGAATGACTTGCTTGTATCGAGAACCCAAAAGGGGTTTCCCAGCGTAAAAAGCAAATATTCACAAAACAGAGCGCACGCAAAAAACGCAAAGTAGGCACCCATGTTAATTCAGAATTCAAAATTATTTGGTGAGAAGTACTGCAAATTTAACGCACTCATGTTAATGAAAGGAATGTCTCCGGAAAATCAAGTTGTACTGGTGAATCTTCGAGCAGGTAACCAGCGTTCGAAGTAACCACCGTCCCCTCCCCCGGGCAACAGTTTTTCTCCTTAAATCTCTCAAATAGCATTCAAACCCCTAGACTTCTGAACAATGCCTAAGGAGTTTTTTCACTGTCGGCCCTCAAATTTCTGGCAACGCCACTATTCTGAAATGTTCTGCAGATCAAATGCATTGAAAAAAACTGTACCAATAAGAAGTTCAAAGGTATTTACCTATATTTCCCTCAATAAAAACCTGATCCTGAACCTGAACCCCGTTAGTGCGACAATCCCAGCCCCACTTTTCCTTTAGCCTGACGACGGCAAGTGTTACCTGCTCGAAAACTTTTGGGTACAACTCGATTTTCCGAAGATCTTTTTTCTTTATCATATTATCTCAGAATGCAAGCTACTTTACTTATTCAATCATGTTACTGACTATAATGGCCAACATTTTACTGGTGTTCTCGAAGTAGCGAGCAATTAGTGAATTAGGAAACCGAGCGAACGGTGAAACAAAATATGCTCAGACAGAATATCACTATAGGACACGCAGTGAATGTGGTTAACAGTCTTTCTTAGGCGGAGGAAAAGGGCGTGAGTGGGACTTAATCGCCCAGCTGGTGGGAGTATATGGGTACTTGAACCTTACTTCGTCAAGGAAGGGAAAAGACTACCGAAGATTTGGTTCATATTTTAGCCAAGGCATGAAGGGCGCAAATATGATGATTGAATTTATCAGACTGAAAGAAAGTCTTGCCAACATTCCCCGTTATTTAACTTCGTATATCTTTTGCTGGCCTTAGGCTGTGTTCTTAATTCACCTCTAGTTATTGAAGTATGCAATGTGCATTCATAATTGAACAAGAGGACACAACATTTCTGAAGTCCTCATGCTCTGCTACCTTCGTCCTGTTCAATTGTATTCATAACATAATTGCCACTATCGACAGTTTTTGAATTGAAACCTTTCAATCTAAAATCCTCAGAATTTTATTTCCCTAGATTTAAATAACTCGTGCATTGATATCAAATCAGAAGTAAGTCTCTTTCATCACACTTTCTTTTCTACATATTCACTTCAATGGTGAACTTCCCCTCGACTGACAGAAATACTTTTACTGATCACACTCAATCAAAAACAGGATGAGATGACCCAGTGTGTGGTAAAATAAATGTGTTAGGACGGCCGAGTCATAATTCCGGCCGTCCTGAGGACACGAGAACAAACGTCGGGGTCCGTGAGGTCACGCGGAGGACACCGCCAGGGCTGCCTGTATGGGCCACTGGCGGAGGGGCAAATAGGGAACACAGACTGTTGGCCCTTAAATACGATGCCGTAAACAGAAGGCGCAGTCATTTGGTGACTCACTCCACATAGGCGAGCATGTCCGAAGGCTCGCTGCTGCTAACGAGTACTTCTGCACTTAAGGCCGCCTCTGCAACAGCCAATCAGGTCCCGCAAAGCTACTCTCTCCCGGCGGCGAATAGGATTCATGCACACCATGGTCGATGCAGCCTTTCGGCCAATAATCTTCAAGGTAACCAGACACTACCCGTTTTCGCTGCCGCTTGCATGCCTGCTGCTAAAACCCCACTTGGGGCCCGGTCACTCTTCCTGGCGGTTGTGGTCTCCGTAGTCAGACTTCTTCCATCTATTCTCCTCTCTCTTGTGTACACATTAAACTCTTCCTTCTACTCTGGCCTTTACGGACTTCTCTCCTGCACAAAGTAACCATGGTCTGAAGATAAAAGTTGCACGGTTTACCCCCTGCGATAGTCTGGTACGGAGACGCGCTACCGACGACCCGACATTCTGCTGCTGGGGACACAGGACAAGCTGACGAGACGAGACCGACGACAGAAGACACGTTGCTTACGGCCCCACAGAAGACAAAGCTGATGTACAAGCCGAACTAGTGGCAGTAAAGTACTATATGCTATCGTGTTCTGCATTCTCTCCCTACCACGTAACTGGTGGACATAATCAGTGTTGACACAGGAACACACAAGGCTATAACAAAATTCATTTCCCATTAACGTAGGAAATTTCGGAATTTTGAAGAACGATGAACAGGCAGCTGCTAGTATATTGATATTGAATTCCATTTAATTGATTTACGTAATTTTAGCCTATTGAAATTTCACAAAATTATTAATAGTTTGATAAAAAGGCAAAAGGTAGGTTAAGTAGCGCACCTCATATACCCCATAGTCCTAGCATTTCGTCCTACGGAAACGGTGGTTTAGGAGGTTGGGGTCTAAGAAATAGGATATGCAGTGAAAACAATTTGTAGAAGTAAGTGTAAAGTCGAAAATCTGTAGTTGAAGTTGTTTTCCGGGGCCACTGGGAGCATAGTGTTCCGTAAGTAAATTGAAGGTGGGTGGGGAGATCTGTGCCGTGGCCTATACTGATCTAACTCCGGAACGGTGAGCTGTACCTTCGGTACTTTGAAGTAGAAGACTTCTTAACTACCATTTCTATTTTTTCAGGAATCGTAAGTTACTGGCATTTTGATAATCAGGTTTTCCGCAGTAGGTTAAACGGTCCAACAGATTACAAAATTCTTCAGACATAAATTAACAATACTTATAAATACAGCAAAATAAATTGCACATGGCGGTCTTTTATTATTCCCCGCTCGATAAATACTCGCCTTGCCTATGTATACCTCCAAATATTTTCTGTTTAGCTTCGAGCGCAATGCAGGAGGTACAGGCCATAATATACTTCTTATGAGAAGCGTTGGTTATTCGGACGATTGTAAATTAAAAATTTGTACAGTAGATGGTATATGTGATGAAATGTGAAGATCAAAGTTTAAGTGGGAGATTAAGCATGCAGATGAGGTTGCTTATTGTGTTCATTGAGTTGAAATTAGGCGCAAAATACTGTTTACTAGAAAAGATTTCTGTTCAGGTCAGTAAACTGGGGGTAAATTGGGGCAGAATGGGGCCAAATCCAACGTTTGTTGATATCGAAGGAATCTCCTATGCTATTAAAGGTTGCAGCAAAAAACCTCTTGTTTCTGCGAAGAGTACTTTAAAAGAACATTGATAATAAACACGAAACGTTTTAATGATACATGCTCAGGGAACAGAGAGTTTTGTTTTGCCTTCATGGCATTGAGGTAAATGTTATTATGAGATAATGCATTATTTCCGGAAAAGGAAGAGCAAATTATGTTAAAGAAATCTTATTATGCAAAACCGCTAAATTTTGCGTCGCAAAGTTAAGTAATAAACTTATAAAACTGTATTATGTTTAACCCTTACCGAAAATAATGACATGAAACAAGCAAATGGACAAACGGCCAAGACATGCCATCAATTTTCTCTGTCCAGCGGCATGAAAAAGATGTCGCAAAATTTTCTATCTATAGAGCAGAATGCTTGAATTGAAAACTTGGAAAGGAAAGGGCAGAAAATTATTGGTTTCCTCAAAATCGGTGTCGATAATTTGTCACTCTGCTCTGCATTTGTACTCTAAGAACTGAGCCTAAAAGTAAACAAAATACTGAAAACTGCCCCAGTTTACATCACAAAGTGAGTTATTTCATTTTAAGCAGAAGATATATCCCTAATTTCAGGGAATTCAAAAACAAGTCAAAATTTTCCATGTCGATCTCGACTTGTTTTTCAAAAACGTAAAATACGCAGATATTCGACGCGTTAATACCTAATTAAAACGATTTTTTAAGTGGCAGACCTGTATAGAAAGCTTTTTAATTAAGTTTAGGCAAATTTATTCGCGCCTTTTGTTGTGGCCGTTCATTTTTCCCGGCAATTCGAAAATTGCCTTTGCTCAGGCTGCGATATGTTACCATTTAATTTTTCATGTTACTGATGGATTACAAAGACAACGGGTTGGCTCCATTGATGGAATGAACGAAAAGATTTTCAGCAATCTCCTGAATGCTTAACCCCATCCACCGTTATCCATCAGCTTCTGTTGGAGTGCATCAAATGACGAGCTTTCGTTTATTGGCTGTCCCTTTTATATCGTCCGCACTGGTAAGTTTGCATTTTTTAAATAATTGTGGAGGTGTGATTAAATATGACGCCGCCCATAGTAACAGCATTGTGGAGATAGTTCGCAAACCGTCATTTACTGGTTCTATGAGACGAGAGACCGGCATGGTGGCAAAACCAGACGAAGAAAACTGTTGACAAGTTAACAAAATGCCTTTAAATTTTTATAAATTATATATCCAGCGTCCAGTTTCTATCAGACATGACACATTTTCTCCATCTGATGGCCGAATAAATGTGAGTAGATTTGAGCTTTTGCACTAAATCTGTCCTATTTACTGTTATCATTACAGCAAGTAGTGCTTATGAAGGAATGGGACTACTGAAGTCGTGCGAATTTCATAAACGGTTTGATGTGCCTTAGCTGTATCGATAAATAAATGATTTTCGTTTTTGAATTTTTAAAACTTGTTTACCACCTTTTTATGTATTTGAATGCTGAATGTTTATATTGCAGGAAACAGACGCGGATGGCGGAAGATCTTCTACCAATATACTGTAACAATGAACGACATTATTTTCGGTAGACATATTTCCAATTTATTTTTCTATCAATAAATTATCCACCATCAGTAATTTTCACCTTGCCTTATATGTTGTGTGAGAATGTGTGCAGCGGACTACCAGCTGTAGTGCGCAAGGCAAGTCCAGCGATTTGGGGAGTCAGTATTGTAGAAATAGGCCTTCCTCTGCGCATTTTTCCATTGGAGTAAGAGAGGGCTAAATAGGTGAATTGGCCCTAGAATTTACCCCGTTTATCGCTGGCAAACCTCTGTCCTACCTCTCGGGGCAAGAAAGAGGTTGGTGGGGCTGGTACTGGCAGGGAGAATAACCGCTTGAACGTCCCAAAAGCCCTCGTCATTCAAAAGACCTGAAAACCTAAAAACTTACTTCGAACACAAAATCGGATCAAGGCTTATGCTCCCGTAAAATGAACGGAATGACGAAATTTTAGTTTATCAATTCAAACTATTGAAAACCCGCAACTTCTTTGTCTATTGCTGTTCTTTTGCTAGCTTCTTTCGAAACATCACCTGGGTATTTTTTAAATTTTGGGCATGCGGGGAATTTCGGACAGTGGTTCCTAATTCTCGTCACCTACTCATCATTATTATCGCGATACCGTGGTCTATAATGGTGTGGCTGTGTTTGGGATTCGGGTTTCTCAAGCATAATGCAGAAATTCCTTTGTGACCTGCGGACAATGATGATGACGATGATGAACGCATTCGCTGCTAGAAAATCAAAGCGCAAGATATGCACATTCAGCAGTCGCCTATTTCGTTGTGATATTGAACCCGTTCACGCAAATTTGAACGCCTTTAGCTCAAGCAAAATTTACCAAAATTGTCAGAATTTCAAATCATACCGGTCCAAGGCACACAGCCTTGTATTTGAAACATGGGAAAATTGTAACTGGGCCCCATCTAACAGACGCATAAATAGAGCCAGCCGTATTCCTCCGTTTGCTTTGCCAGAAAGGCTCTTCACTTTGAATTCTCGCCTAAAGAGGGCGATCAATAATTCGCCAATCTGTCTGTCCCAGACGCGAGAAGCTAATGTTGGCAGAGGTGAGTCAGTTTATACTAACTCTTCTTGCTTCAGTATTTTGTAAGGACTTGGTAAATAAGACTTAGTTTATTTTTAATAATACTGGTTTTAAATAAAAATAAACGCGACTTTTTAGCTACTGATATTAGAAACAAAAAAGAAGAAAGTCAGATTTTGGTAACCGCACGCTTCCAAAGCTCGTGGTGGTTTAAGTAGTGGTTATACTCGGATCACTACAATCATTAGGTCAATTCCCGTTTTGGAGGTTAAAGACAGGAGTTACCAGAATGAGGGTTTGATTGTGCACCAAACCCGGAGTAGCAGTTTCAGGCAGCAGTGGCCACTGATAAATGCAGGACTGGTGTGTCCGACAGTATTTAACTATGTGTTTTTGTTGTGTCAGAGTGTGAGAGGTGATGATGGCAGTTGCTTTCACATGACTGTGAAGCAAGTTAATGTTATGTGCTATGTTTGTGTCGCGTTTAGAGGCCCCCTGCTGCGTGCTTGTGGGGTGACATGCACGCATGATTCTTAATAAGCTGAGGTAAAATAGTTATCAATTCAGCACATATAGGTCTTTGTCCACCAAAAGCGCAAACCTGCGCCGGCAGAATAACTATCAACGGTATGACCTTGTGCAATCGTCTGTTAGCAACAGTTAGACATTGTATGTTTGTGTGGTGTAACTGACTAACTGATTATAAGAGAGTCAGACTCTATGGATCCTTCAGAGTGTGACATATGAGGTACTCTCAGGACTGAGCTTCAATCTGTCCACCCATTCGACGGGAAAACTATAGATTGTTTCTGAGACATGTCGTGGGTAGCACGCATAGACGGACTTTTTAGCTCTGGTAGTAACGTACATCCAAATCCCACAGCCTGGTGACCCAGGATTCAGATAGTAAACTTATGTCTGAGAGGGGAAACCGAGGATGATTTCAAGGTTCAGAACTCCACTCACAGGGCACTCAGCGCAAACTCCGCAAAACAACTCGTCGGACGCGCTTTTGAACTATCATGGTTCTGTAAACACCGTGACTTCAAGGGCTGCCAACCGATGGTCGCCATCTCAGGATGGAGAGTCAGCTACAATGGTTCCTGCTTAGTGTTGTCTCTAAGATGTCCCCAGGCTGAGCAGCCCTCTCTAGTGTCTGTGGAAGCCTTGCCCATCATTCACGGGCCAGGCATGAATGACACGCGTATATGGGTTGTTTATCAGTAGTTGTCACCACGCTTAAACCCAATTCCGGTTGTACTGATTTTGTCATGCCACCGGACCCAGGTACGGGATATAGTGCGGTGGATTATTGGTAGGTTTGCAATCACTATAAACTAGTTCACACGAAACGCACCGCTCCTGTGCCCGCCATGCTGTAGAGCCCATGATGTTGGAGCTGTTATCGGTTAGGTTCTTAAAAAGTAACTTTCTGCGTTCAAGGCTGGATCGGTGTTAACTTTTTTTCTTTCAGGAGGAGAAACAAAGTGCAGAGAAATGCATTAAGAAAGCATGGATAAACGTTGCTCTCTGGAAGCACCGTTACGAGCAGTCCTGCAAAAAATACGCTGTATTGGAAGAGCAATTTGACCAGTTGGAACAGATGGTGAATATTGTCGCGTTAATACTTCCAAACGGGAATTTGCTGAACTAATCATTTCCCGAAGGCATGAAAATTGGCTGATCCAGTAGCCAATCAAACATTCACGTTTTTGAGCGACGTCCTCTCGATATACCCCAATAGCCGACAAACTATTAAGATTATATGACACCATAAATTACAGGTGGGAGTGATTTCCAAGGCACAATGGGACGAGCATGTTCCCTAACCAGATCGGTGTGCACCCTATTATCTGCATATTCCCGATCGCAACCAAAAATACAACGGGTTGGTAGTTTAATGATAGAGTGTCACATTTAATAACGAAAGGGTTCTGGTTTCGAATCTTGGCTGATCCACAGCTGGCATAGGCTGTGTATGGCTAATGACCATTAAGCAACCAGCAATGGCCACTCCATTCTCCCTTTCTCTTTATCGGTTCCGCTTCACCAAAGTGAACTGTCTTTTCCTGAAATCATGCGACCCCCCAAAAGCTCGCAGCTTGTATTTAGAGAGAAAAAGACCACAGACAACATTCACGTGTATAACCATGCTGAATTCATAGGCCACCGATGCTGAATCAAATACTTAGAATGAACTCTTATTTGCATTATAAGGTAAGGTGTGATGTGTTCACAAATGCAGCTTCCAAAACCAGTGATTCTCGTAAACAGTTTGCGTATAGCGATATCGGAAGTCAATGTGTGCATGCTTTGTCCGCATTTTGTTAGGAGCCAGTACAGATTCATATAAATGGATGTTGAATTTGTTTATCTCTTAGGTGAAGTATTGGTTGGCCGAATCCTTTTTTGGAGTCACAATCTGTGGGCCTCTGCTCGGTTTGCAACTGCGATGGCAAATATGTCTAAGTCTTGCCCCATCTGAATGACATGAACTGCAACGGACCATTTTGATTTATCTATCTCGCCGGCAGTCAGTGCTCATGCATCAGCGCCTGTCGGTTTCATTGTTGTAAGCATTGCATTCAAAATTTCATTAAGGACAGTTTAGGGTGGCTGGCATGTACTCCTTGCAAAAATTTAAACCTATTTTACTCGTTCGTGTGTGCGTCTCACACTCTGAGTGGCACAAGGCATCTTGCACGATCTTATGAATATTTTGCATTTACGGTTTACTCCATCAGGGCCTGGGCCGGCTGTACTTCACATTTCCTTCCTTTCCTGGTATCAAAGCTTTCTTAACGAGTTAGGTTTTCTCCAAATTCAACAAAATAAAACTCCACGTTGCTCTTCGACGGTGGGCGGGGATTTTACCTAGTTGACCGCTGGCAATAAATCTAATATCATACATGCCTCCTAAAACCTGTCATAGGAATGACCAGCCCAGACTAAAGTCAATTTTGTTGGGACTACAAGTCAAATTGCAAACGTCCTGAAAAATAAAAGTTTGAAGTATACGAATTCCGCTGTCCGGACGCCGGTACCTAAAATAAGCTATTACGTTCGCATGAGTACTCTGCGTGAATCATCGATGCGCACGTGTTTCTTTGATGAGTAAAGCTTTCAGTCTAATGGCTATGCACCGGTTGCTTCATCGCTGAAAGTTTTTCACGAAAAGTCATAAGCGCCGCATCCAATGAAGAGCTGCCTTCCTTCCCATTGCCCAGAGAGCCCACGAGGAGGAGAACCTGAATAGAGCAAAAAAGATGTACAAGGCGGTGGTTCGGGTCGCCATCAGACAGAACTCGGAGATTGAACGGTTAAAGGCGACGATGGATGATCAACTCTCCAGCCTGCAGAGTTTGCTAAAACGACAGATGAACGGGATACGACAGTCGGCAAATTCTCGCGTTCTGCAGTGTCTTGAGGAACGGAACAATTCTGACCTGGTAAGCACAGAACTCGATTTTTGTAACTTTATGCGTGGGCGGCGTTGAGAAGTGTGAGCGATTGCACCGGAGATTTTCCAGTGCGGTTACTTCAGGTTCCCTCGCCCTCTTCTTCAGCTGTCCATGTCGCCAACAAAACTGATACTAACCAATCTAGTTATGTTTTTGCAATGTTTTAGGAAAGGGCTGCCCTCGTGCTCCGCCTCAATCGACTGGATGAGGAGCTCCGGCGGTTAAAAGTGGCGAGCGTATCTAAAGCTGTTCCCATGAATTCGGCAGGGAAAATTGGTGACTCTTCCGACCTTACTTACCTACGAACAGAACTGAAACGTCTTGAAAGGGAAGCTCTGGAAGTGGAGGCGAGTGAACGGGTAAAGTTACTGGGGCAGGAGATTTCATTGAGGGATCTCGAGGTGAGTGTCACCTAGTTTATAAGATGTTCGTATCCAGTGCCTTTTAACTTCCAAGCATACCGTTTTGTAATATATCCATTGTAACAACAATGGACTGGCCAGTCCATGTTAACTATGAATAAGTGAAGACCAATTTGACCACGTCCTATTTTCAGCAAACAACCATACAGTGTATATGGTAACTCGGAAATGGGCTAGCCAAATTCTGAAATTTATTTTCGATCAGAAAGGACTACCTAAGTAGGGCTGAACTATTGATTATCGAGCAGCATAACGCAAAGGTTTAAACAGGTTCCAGCAAAAGTAATTTAAGAAGTGGACACTACATACCCCAAGCCTCGCATTCTGCCGGTGTTATAAAGGGATTTGTGAGTGGAGAAATAGGACAGGCATTAAAGGGAATTTTTCAAAGTAAATGTAAAGTGGTAAAATGCGGTTGAATTTGTTTACCGCGGCCGCTATATAGCAACGGATAAGAGCAAGCAAAGCAATTAATAATCAAGAAGTAATTTAATAAAAAGGCAGGTCAATTTCTGTGCAATATACACATTCTGCCTACAGGCAGGCCTCGGTCGTATAAAGTGACGTTGTAACCTGCAATACTAGCAGCCCTGGTACTTGCTAAAAGGTCAAGACACGTGGTTTGCCAGGATTCAGCTGCTGCTTGACACAGCTGCGAAAGGTCCAGCTCATCAGTGGGACACACAGCTTTCCCTATCGGCATTCTGGTTGATATTCCGGTTTTTAAAGTTCAACTTTTAAATCTCCGGAGATATTAATTTCCAAACGAATTATACTTCAGTATATTGAAGTTCTATGGACGTAATCCAGATTTTTAACGTATACTTGTGGTGAAACCAATCGACCGTGGTTAATTATATGCATGCTGACTTAAGAACGTCCAATGTGATAAAAATTTACGCTTCAGCGTACCATACTGACAGCCCTGGTACTTGCTAAAAAGCCCAGAAACCCGTTTTGCCAGTATTCTGGAGCCGCCGGACGCAGCTGCGAAGGGTTCAGCTCATCAGTGGGACACACAGCTTTCCCTTTCTGCTTCCTTAATGATAAACCTGTTTTCAAAGTTCAGCTTTTAAATCTCCGGCGAAATAAATTTCTGATCGTGGTTTTTATAAGTAAGTTGAAGTTTTGTAGGCGTAGACCGAATTTGTAAGTGTTTATTTGTGTTGAAACCCATCAATTTCTGTGAAATATACACATTCTGCCTACAGGCAGTCCTCATAAGTATAAACTGACGTTGTAACTTGCAATACTAACAGCCCTGTTACTTGTAAGTAGGCAAAGACACGTGTTTTGCCAGTATTCAGCTGCTGCTTGACACAGCAGCGAGGGGTCTTGCTCACCAGTGGGTCACCCCAGCTTTCCGTATCCGCATTCTGTTTGAAATTCCGATTTTGAAAGTTCAGCTTTTAAATTTCCGGAGAAATTAATTTCCGATCGAAGTATACTTCAGTATATATAAAGTCTATGGACGTAATCAAAAATTGTTAACGTATATTTATAGTGAAACCAATCCACCGTGGTTAAATATAGGCACGCTGACATAAGAACGTCCTCTGTGGTAAAAAGTGACGCTTAAGCGTACCATACTGGCAGCCCTGGTACTTGCTAAAAAGCCCAGAAACCCGTTTTCCCGGTATTCTGGAGCTGCTTTC
>JAYGXS010000004.1:33985560-33996524 GCA_036362985.1 Ligula intestinalis
CAACCGGGGTGAAATATAAGCATGCTGATTTGACACCTTCCTCTGTATTAAAAATTAACGCTTTAGCGTACCATACTGACAGCCTAGTTTCTCACTAGAAGGCCCAGACACACGTTCTGCCGGTATTCTGCAGCTGCTTGACACAGTTGCGAAGGGTCCAGCTCATCAGTGGGACACACAGCTTTCCCTATCTGCTTTCTGATTGATATACCGGTTTTCAACTTTCAGCTTTTTAATCTCCGTCGAAATAAATTTCTGATCGCGGTGTATATCAGTTAATTGAAGTTTTGTAGGCGAAGACCGAAATTGTCAGTGTATATTTGTGTTAAACCCGTCAATTTTTGCAAAATGTGCACATACTGCCTACAGGCAGTCCTCAGAAGTGCAAACTGACGTTGTAGTCTGCAATACTCACAGCCCTGGTACTTGCTAAAAGGCCAAGACACGTGTTTTGCCAGTATTCAGCTGCTCCTTGACACAGCTTTGAGACGTCTTGCTCATCAGTGGGACACACAGCTTTCCTTATCTGCTTTCTGATTGATATGCCTGTTTTCAAATTTCAGCTTTTTAATTTGCGTTGTAATAAATTTTTGATCGCCGCTTATATCAGTTAATTAAAGATTTTTAGGCGTAAACCGATATTGTTAGTGTATATTTTTGTTGAAAACCGTCCATTTCTGTGAAATATACACATTCTGCGTACACTCAGTCCTCGGTCGTATAAACTGACGTTGTAACCTGCAATACTTACAGCCCTGGTACTTGCTAAAAGGCCAAGACACGTGTTTTGCCAGTTTTCAGCTGCTGCTTGACGCAGCTGAGAGGGGTCCGGCGAAACAGTAGGTCACGCCAGCTTTCCCTGTGCGCATTCTGGTTGACATGCTGGTTTAAATCTTAGCTTTTTAATCTTCGGAGATATTAATTTCTGATCAAAGTGTGCTTTGGTACATTTAAGGTCTATAGGCGTAATCCGAAATTGCCTGCGTATACTTGTTTTGAAACCCCTCAAGCGGGGTGAAATATAAGCATGCTGATTTGACACCTTCCTCTGTAATAAAAATTAACGCTTTAGCGTACCATACTGACAGCCTAGTTTCTCACTAGAAGGCCCAGACACGCGTTTTGCCGGTATTCTGCAGCTGCTTGACACAGTTGCGAAGGGTCCAGCTCATCAGTAGGACACAGCTTTCCCTATCTGCTTTCTGATTGATATACCGGTTTTTTGAATTTCAGCTATTTAATCTCCGTCGAAATAAATTTCTGATCGCGGTGTACATCAGTTAACTGAAGGTTTGTAGGCGTAGACCGAAATGGTATGTTTATATTTGTGTTGAAACAAGACAATTTCTGCAAAATGTGCACATTCTGCCTACAGGCAGTCCTCAGTCGTACAAACTGACGTTGTAGTCTGCAATACTAAGAGCCCTGGTACTTGCTAAAAGGCCAAGACACGTGTTTTGCCAGTATTCAGCTGCTGCTTGACACAGCTTTGAGATGTCTTGCTCATCAGTGGGACACACAGCTTTCCCTATCTGCTTTCTGATTGATATATCTGTTTTTAAATTTCAGCTTTTTAATTTGCGGCGTAATAAATTTCTGATCGCCGCTTATATCAGTTGATTGAAGTATGTAGGCGTTGACCGATATTGTATGCTTATATTTTTGTTGAAAACCGTCAATTTCTGTGAAATATACCCATTCTGCGTACACGCAGTCCTCGGTCGTATAAACTGACGTTGTAACCTGCAATACTAACGGCCCTGGTACTTGCTAAAAGGCCAATACACGTGTTTTGCCAGTATTCAGCTGCTGCTTGACACAGCTGCGAGGGGTCCGGCGCAACAGTAGGTCACCCCAGCTTTCCCTATGCGCATTCTGGTTGACATCCTGGTTTAAATCTTAGCTTTTTAATCTTGGGAGATATTAATTTCCGATCAAAGTGTGCTTTCGTACATTTAAGGTGTTTAGGCGTAATCCGAAATTGCCTGCGTATATTTGTTTTAAAACCCCTCAACCGGTGTGAAATATAAGCATGCTGATTTGACACCTTCCTCTGTAATAAAAATTAACGCTTTAGCGTACCATACTGACAGCCTAGGTTCTCACTAGAAGGCCCAGACACGCGTTTTGCCGGTATTCTGCAGCTGCTTGACACAGCTGCGAAGGGTCCAGCTCATCAGTGGGACACACAGCTTTCCCTATCTGCTTTCTGATTGATATACCGGTTTTTTTACTTTCAGCTATTTAATCTCCGTCGAAATAAATTTCTGATCGCGGTGTATATCAGTTAATTGAAGGTTTGTAGGCGAAGACCGAAATTGTATGTTCATATTTGTGTTGAAACCCGTCAATTTCTGCAAAATTGCACATTCTGCCTACAGGCTGTCCTCAGTAGTATAAACTGACGTTGTAACCTGCAATACTAAGAGCCCTGGTACTTGCTAAAAGGCCAAGACACGTGTTTTGCCAGTATTCAGCTGCTGCTTGACACAGCTTTGAGATGTCTTGCTCATCAGTGGGATACACAGCTTTCTCTATCTGCTTTCTGATTGAAATACCTGTTTTCAAATTTCCGCTTTTAAATTTCTAGAGATATTAATTACCGATCGAAGTTTATTTCAGTATATTGAAGGTCTATGGACGTATTCTAAAATATTTAGCGTATATTTGTGGTGATACCAATCGACCGTGGTAAAAAAACGCATGCAGACATAAGAATATCCTCAAGGGGTCCGGCACATCAGTGGGTCAACCCAGCTTTCCCTACCTGCTTTCTGTCTATAATACCCAGACAAGTGTATTGCCGGTATTCTGCCGCTTCTTGACACAGGTGCGAGTGATCCGGCTCATCAGTGGGTCACTTTAGCTTTCCCTATCTGCTTTCTGGTTGATATACCGGTTTAGAAAGTTCAGCTTTTTAATATCTGGATAAATTTTTTTCGGATCGCGCCATTTATCTGTATATTGAAGTTCTATAGACGTAGACAGAAAACTTTTAGTGCATATTTATGTTGAAACCCGTCGCCCTTGTGGAATGTAGACATGCTGCCATCATAGAGTACTCAGTAGTATAGATTGACGTTGTAAATTACGACACTAACAGCCTAGGTACTTGATAAAAGGCTCAGACACGTATTTCAGCGGTATTCGGCCACTGCTTGACACAGTATAGATTGACGTTGTAACGTACAATACTAATGGCCTGAGTACTTGATAAAAGACCCCAGACATGTGTATGGGCGATAATCTGCCGCTGCTTTACACAGCTATGAGGGGTCCGGCACATCAGTAGGTCACATTTTCTTTCCCTATCTGCTTTCTGGTTGATATACCGGTTTTGAAAGTTCACCTTTTTAATCTCCGGAGTAATTAATTTCAGATCGCAGCATTCATCATTATATTGAAGTTCTATACGCGTAGGCCGAAATTTTAAGCGAATATATATTTTGAAACCCGTCAACCACTGTGAAATATACACATGCTGCCTACAGACAGTCCTCAGTTGCATAAACTGTCGTTGCTACTTGCCATACTAACATCCAAGGTACTTGTAAAAAGATCCAGACAAGTGTATCGCCGGTATTCCTCCGCTGCTTGACACACGTGCGAGTGATCCGGCTCATCAGTGGGTCACTTTAGCTTTCCCTATCTGCTTTCTGGTTGATATACCGGTTTAGAAAGTTCAGTTTTTTAATATCTGGATAAATTTTTTTCGGATCGCGCCATTTATCTGTATATTGAAGTTCTATAGGCGTAGACAGAAATTTTAAGTGTATGTTTTTACTGAAACCCGCCAACTCTGTGGATTATTGACATGCTGCCTTCAGGGAATTCTCAGTAGTATAGATTGACGTTGTTCCTTACCATACTAACAGCCTACGTTCTTGATAATGACCCAGACAAGTGTATCGGCGGTATTCTGCCGCTGCTTCACACAGCTGTGAGGGATCCGGCTCATCTTTCGGTCACCATAGCTTTCTCTATGTAAAGCTGCGGAATATAGACATGCTGCCTTCATAAAGTCCTGAGTAGTATAGATTGACGTTGTAACTTACCATACTATGAGCCTTGGTACTTGCTTAAAAGCCCAGACACGTGTTTTGCCAGTATTCCTCCGCTGCTTGACACAGCTGCGAGGGGTCTGGCTAATCAGTGTTTCACCCAAGCTTTCCCTTTTGCTTTCTGGTTGATATACCGGGTTTGAAATTTCAGCTTTTAATCTCTGGCGAAATTAATGAATGATCGCGTTATATACAGTGGAGTCTGGTTAATGTGGACACCTCCGTTCCAGGCCAACTGTGCATATTAACCGGTTGTCCACATTAAGCGCACTGTCTCCAAATCAGTCGTTTTACGTATAAAAAACAGAATTTTGCATTTGAATGAAGTTTTATTGAAAGAAAATGCTCAGTTTTGATTGCTTTGGTGAAAACTTTTCTCTTAAAGCTCCCCTAAAGTTCTTTATCACAGTGTCAAAATTCTCCACATCAAAACCTTGTTGTCGATGCCCCGTTTCGAGTACGGCCAGTGCCACCCTCATTTCTTTTGATGAGACTGGGAGCTCGACTTCTTCATCTTCCTCTTCAGAGTCTTCTTCCTGCTCGTCTGGTACCTTCTTGGCATCTGCAACTGCTTCGGCGAGTTTGCTTGCCACCTCCTCCAGTGTTGCCTCCTCGGCGACTTCGGCATCGTCGTCGATTGAAACCCACTCTAGAAAACTCTCGATCCTGTCCTCTGTCACGTCTTCTGGGATCGGAATCGCGACTTCATTCTCTGCAACTTCCTCTTCAGTGGTGACGAAACCCCCTTTCCTCCAGCAATTTACGATTGTCTCCGACTTCACCTTTTTCCATGAAGTGCTCAACATCTCCATGGCCTGAAGAACGTCAATCTTCTTCACAACGTTGTGAGCCAAACGCATGCCAGTCTCATCGTCTTCCACTACGTCTTGGATGATCTGCAAAATCTCTCGCCGGATCACGGTCCGAAAGAAGGCTTTAAGAGATCGAATGATGTCCTGATCACAGCGTTGCAGAACTGAAGTTGTGTTGGGGGGCAAAAATTGAAGTGTGATGTTCCTCAGTCCTTCGACTCGAGTGTGGGCACTGCAGTTATCTGCCAAGAGAAGGATCTTGCGCTTCTGGCGCCCCATTTCGAGGTCAAGTTCTCGTAAGAAATTTTCCCACAGCCCAGACGTCATCCATGCGTTCTTCCCGAATGCGTAATGCACTCCCGATGGAATGTTTTTTCTTTTTAAGCACCTTGGCTGCTTTGATTTCCCGACCACAAGAAGCGGTAGTTTTTCTCCTTCCAGACTGCACGTAACCAGAGCGGTGATTCTGTCCTTCGCCGTTTTTAATCCCTTTGCCGACTTCTTTGACTACTGGGTCGGGTACGTTGAGTCTGGAAGTGCCCGAAAATAAATTGCTGTCTCGTCAGTGTTGAAGACATCCTTGGGTTGAAACTGCTTCAACAGGTCAGGCCAATCTTTCTTGAGGAAATCATCAGCTCTGGAGGTGTCGGCTTCTGCTGCCTCACCACGCAGAGTCGCAAAGACGAGTCCATTTCTCTTCTTCCGCCTCGCAAACCACCCTACGGTAGGAGTGAAGTTGACCCCCGCTACTTCTGCGATGTTCGCAGCCTTCTCCATAAGCAGCGGACCATTGAGAGGGATGTTACGATCGTGGGCCCAATGATAAAACTGCAAAAGTGCTGCCTCGATATCCTTGTCCTTTCCATATCTATTGCGTTTCTGTGCATGGCCTTGTTCATCTTCTGAAGCCTCATGACGAAGTTCCACCTCTTTTTTCACCAATTTTCCCAACATCAACTTGGAAACTCCAAGCTGGTCGGCTGCCTCTCGAAGACCCATTCGGGGTGACTGCTTCTTACGGTCATGGAACTTGCCCAAAACATCCAGTTTCTCTGTTGGTGTTCGATCCTTTCGCTTTCCCATCTGGGAAAGAAGGGAAAGAAAGATTGCAGAAGTCGAAGAACGACAGTCGAAAGCACTTCACTTTCGCGTCATCAGGCTCCACACGTACACAACCACAGGCAAGCCAACAGAAAAGCTTTGTGCACTGTTCATCTGAAGCAAAACTTTCAGAACAGGATGCGGGAATTCCCCTCCGCGGGCGATTTGGAGTGGATTTTTGACAAAATCTGTGGGTCGACCGACCGGTTGACAGCTTGGTGCTGTCCACATTAAGCGGTGGCTGTCCAGATTAACCGGAGGATTTTACTATGGAGAAATTCCGTTCCTGGCCAACTGTCCACATTAAGCGGTTGTCCACATTAACCGTGTCCACATTAACCGGACTCCACTGTATCAGTAAATTGAAGGCTTATAGGCGTCGACCGAAACTGTTTGGGTACATTTGTGTTGAAACCCGTTGCCCCTGTGGTATATAGGCATGCTGCCTTCAGATAGTCTTCAGTAATATAGATTGACATTGAAACTTACCACACTAACAGCCTAGGTATTTGATAAAAAGCTCAGACACGTCTTTCAACGGTATTCGGCCGCTGCTTGACACAACCTCAATGGGTCCAGCACATCAGTGGGTCAACTCAGCTTTCCCTACCTTCTTTGCGGTTTAAATACCGGTTTCGAACGTACAGCTTTTGAATCTCTGGAGAAAAAAATAATTTCTGATTGCGGTATATAACGGTATATTTAAGGTCTATAGGCGTAGACGGAAATTTTACGCGTATATTTGTGTTGAAACCCGTCAAACACTGTAAAATATACACATGCTGCCTTCAAACGGTCCTCAGTATTAGAAACTGACGTTGCCACTTACCATACTTACAGCCCAGGTACTTGCTAAAAGACCCAGACTAATGTATCGGTTGTATTCTGCCGCTTCTTGACACAGGTAAGAGGGATCCGGCTCATCAGTGGGTCACCCCAACTTTCCCTATCTGCTTTCTGGTTGATATACCGGCTTTGAATATTCAGTTTTTTAATCGCCCCAGAAAAAAAATTACTTCTGATCATGGTGTTTATCAGTATAGTGAAGATCTATAGGCGTAGACCGAAATTGTAAGTGTACATTTGTGTTGAAACCCGTCACTCCTGTGGTTTATAGACAAGCTGCCTTCAGAGAATCCTCAGTAGTATAGGTTGACGTTGTAACTTACAAAACTAACGGCCTAGGTACATGCTATAAGACCCAGACAAGTGTGTCGCCGGTATTTTGCCGCTGCTTGCCACAGGTGCGAGGGGTCCGTCTCATCAATGGGTCACCCCAGCTTTCCCTTTTTCTTTATGGTTGATAAACCGGTTGTGAAATTTCAGCTTTTTAATCTCTTGAAAAATGAATTAATGATCGCAGTATGTACACGAAATTGAAGGTCTATAGACGGAGACTGAAATTGAAGGTCGATAGACAAGCTGCATTCACAAAATCCTCAGTAGTATAAATTGGCATTGTAACTTACCATTCTAGCAGCCAAGGTACTTGGTAAAATACCCAGACAAGTGTATCTGTGGTATTGTTGCCGCTGCTGCACACAGTTGTGAGGGGTCCGGGTCATTAATGGGTCACCGATGCTTTCCTATCTGCTTTCTCGTTGAAATACCGGTCTTGAAATTTCATCTTGTTAATCTCCGGAGAAATTAATTGCTCATCGCGGTATATATCAGCATATTGAAGGTTTATAGGCGTAGACCGAAATTGTAAGTGTATATTTGTGTTGAAACCCGTCACCCCTGTTGAATATAGACATGCTGCCTTCAGAGAATCCTCAGTAGTATAGGTTGACGTGTTAACTTGCCAAACTAACGGCCTAGGTACATGCTTTAAGACCCAGACACGTATTTTGCCGGTATTCTTCCGCTGCTTGACACAGCTGCGAGGGGTCCGCCTCATCAGTGTGTCACCCCAGCGACAATTTCGGTCTACGCCTATAGACCTTCAATATGCTGATATATACCGCGGTCATTGATTAGTATCTCCGGAGATTAAAAAGCTGAACTTTCAAAACCGGTATATCAACCAGAAAGCAGATAGGGAAAGTTGGTTGACCCGCTGATGAGCCAAACCCCTCACAGCTATGTCAAGCAGTTGAGGAATACTGGCGATACAGTTGTCTGGGTCTTTTAACAAGTACCTTGTCTAATAGAAAGGTAGGTTACAACGTCAATCTATACTACTGAGAATTCTCTGAAGGCAGCATGTCTATAATCCACAGGGTTGACAGGTTGCAGTACAAAATGCACTTAAAATTTCTGTCTACGCCTATAGAACTTCAATATAGTGATGAATGCTGCGATCAGAAATTTATTTCTCCAGATATTACAAAGCTGAACTTTCTAAACCGGTATATCAACCAGAAAGCAGATATGGAAAGCTGGGGTGACCCACTCATGAGCCGGACCACTCGCAGCTGTGTCAAGCAGCGGAGGAATACCGTCGATACACTTGTCTGGATCTTTTTACAAGTACCTTGGATGTTAGTATGGTAAGTTATAACTGAGGATTCTCTGAAGGAAGCATGTCTATTTACCGTATGGGTAACGGGTTTCAACAAAAATAAGCACTTAGAATTTCGGTGTTCGCATATAGACCTTCAATATACTGATAAATGCAGCGATCAGAAATTTATTTCTCCGGAGATTTAAAAGCTGAACTTTCAAAACCGGAATATCAACCAGAAAGCAGAAATGGAAGCTGGTTTTACCCACTGATGAGCCAAACCCCTCAGAGATGTGTCAAACAGCGGCAGAATACCGGCGAAACACGTGTCGGAGCCGGTAAGCAAGTACCTTGGCTTTTAGTATGGTAAGTTACAAAGTCAAGTTATACCACTGAGGATTTTCTGAAGGGAGCAGATGTATATGTCAGACGGGTTGACGGGTTTCAACACGAATATCCACTAATAATTTCGGTCTACGCCTGTAGACCTTCAATCTACTAATCTATACCGCGATCAGAAATTAATTATTCCGGAGATTAAAAAGCTGAACTTTCAAAACCGGTATATCAATCAGAATGCAGATAGGGAAATCTGGGATGACCCACAAATGAGCCCGATCCCTCGAGGTTATGTCAAGCAGTGGCAGAATACCGGTAAAACACGTGTCTGAGCCTTTTATCAAGTACCTAGGCTATTAGTATGGTAAGTTGCAATGTCAGTTTATACTACTGAGGACTGTCTGAAGGCAGCATGTGTATATTTCACAGGGGTTGACGGGTTTCAACACAAAAATACACTAACAATTTCGGTCTACGCCTATAGTCCTTCAATACACTGATATATCGCGATCAGAAATTTTTTTTTTTCTCCTGCGATTAAAAAGCTGAACTCTTGAAACCCGAATATCAACCAGAATGCAGACAGTGGAAGCTGGGGTGACCCACTGATGAGCCGGACCCCTCGCAGCTGTGTCAAGCAGCGGCAGAACACCGGCGAAACACTTGTTTGGGCCTTTAAACAGTTCATAGGCTCTATGTATGGTAATTTTTTAACGTCATTTTATACTTCTGAGGACTGTCTGAAGGCAGTTCGTTTCATTTTTTACTCTTAGCTTTCACCTGCGTAGCTTGAATGCATTATACAATGCTGTTTAAAGTGAATGGTAATTAAACTTTCAGGGGTTAGTAGGATAAATATGTGAATGTCTTATCTCATAAATTGTTGATCGAAGTTCCGAAATCTGATTTCGGTGAGAAATTATTAGCATATGGTTAGTACAATACTAATAAGCTTGCGGCAGATTTGCAGGAGCTGGTGTCAGTTTTTGAATGCAATTCTTCCCGGTTGCCTATGAAAGCCGCGCTCGGAACGAAATTGTCAATGAAGTAGACTGCATTTTTCCCGTTTAGTTCCATTTTTTTTATGAATTTAAACGTATTTTATAGATTATGCACGAACTACCCTTTCCCGTGATCATATCGTATCGGATGCCATCTTCTTCAAATTAATTTACTCAAATAATGAGAAGGGTTTTTAGGACCGTCGACTGTCATGTTAAATTTTCGCTTATCTGTCCGCTTGTGAAGGCCTGTTATGAAATACGGTGGAGTGTCGGTGGATGAATACCTCCATCTACAAACATTGAAGGTAACCAGCAAGCCACTAACAGAAAACTTGTTTCGATTGACGAGCTTCTGTTCAGTTTACGAGTAGTCAGCGCTCGTGCGTGTGTGCCTGTGTCCACGTTTGAGTTTTGCTCTCAGGGCGTGGATTCTCAGTCGCCTGCGGCCAATCAGTGAACTGGTGCAGTTTGATTGGCACCATTTTGCACGACAAATGTTTCACACGATGGAGGTTCTACTGCATATGAAATTAGCCACGTAGATTGCAAATTAACTGAGCCCTATATGGTGTCTTTATAATGGCATAGAGGTGTACGATTTCCCTTACAAAGTTTTGTAAACTACAGTAAAATCACACTTTTCCCGACAATTTTACGATTATACTATCTATAGTTCCTGATATATTCCTAAGGATATTTACCACTTCATACGTTTAATAAAAAACATTAGTAAAACGTACACGTAGGAGGACACCCGTGCGGGAAGTTCAAAACCTTAAAAATTCCGGAAATGAAAATTTTTGAAAAATGAATTTTCTTCCTTTCTTTGAGCGTAAAGTATGAAGAAGAAAGCTTTTGCAAAATGAACACAAGCGATATTTTATGTTTGCCTTCACTCATTTCTGACTAAGCGTCGAATTTTTAAGCTGCTTTGATTTTTGCACGCAATCATAAGACAGCATTCCGCTGTGACAGATATACTTTGAGGTCCTGTTACACGATAAGTAGTATTACAATACTACCAAAGGAAGCCTTTGTATTTGAAAACTAGTGAAACATTTTCGTTAGCGTTTGAAGAGGAATGCATAGGGAAACTCTTCACATTGCCCAATGAAAAATTGACACAAACCATCTGAATGGACAGCGCAACCTTTCGCACCTCCAGTGCCCTAACTGTCTTCGCTGGTCGTATGTCAAATGT
>JAYGXS010000004.1:33996624-34126703 GCA_036362985.1 Ligula intestinalis
CAGAGCTGTGTCCGTTGCACTTTCATTCAACTGAGGGACTCCTGTCAACGGGGGGAGAGAATCGAGCTCGTATATCAATTACTAACCGCTTAAAACGTTCCATTGGTTTTTCTCTTATAAGTATTCGGATTTAAGCCAAATAGCTTTCGGGTTACAATGTACTGCTGTGATTATCTTGCTTTGCGTTGCAGCTCAGTTCATACAAAGAGAAATTGGCCCAACTTCAAAGCAACTTTGCACGTCATGATCAGATGCTTTCTGCTCGCATTGCTGAATTGGAATCTTATAAAAGTAGGGAGCTGGAACTACGACGCTCATTTGCACAACAGATTCAGTCACTGGAACTGTCGCTGAGTGCTGCCCATCAGGCCTTTGCAGTTCGCGAAAAACAGCTTCTTCGACAGTTGCATGATGCGAAGATATAGGTATTGGTTGAAATACACCTCTGCATTCCAACGTGACAGAGTGAAAGTTTTTACTTGATCACTTCACACTGGACAATATTCCAGTAGCCTCTTATTCTTCTTTGACTAGTGAGAAATCGCTAGAAAAATTGTCCGTCATAATGAATTCTTGACTACTTGATTCTTTATATCGGGTTACATATTTACTGCAATGTTTAAATAGTCAAAATGCAGACCTATTAACTGGTCAGCACTTCATTTCCTTACTTGCATAACATCTTGTTCTCATTTGCAGAGTGCGGCTTAACTATCGTAGCTTTTTCTGAGACTCACGGAAAAGTGTCTTAACGGTAGATGACATCAAATCAAATTCCAGCATCATAAAACTCTTACCAAACTTTCACTTCAACATTTGCAAAATATCACAAATAAATAAGAATACTTTTTCAATCCTCTCATATATTTTCACCTTCACTCATCGCCACCCATACTAAAATATGCTCGATATAAGTTAAGCTCATAATGTATCTGACAAAATTCGCTGTCGTATTTCGGTTGTGCCGCCAAATCATCACCAAGAGGGCCTGCATTAGACACTTAGGTACACTACCATTTTTGAGATTGTATTAATGAGAACTCTGCTGTTATGGCTGATGATGCGTTCAGGCCAGAATCCGAAACGCCAGGCAAATAAAGTTCTTGTTCCAACGGTTGCATCTTCTACTTTTGTGTGAGTACTCATCGGCAAAAGGAGAAACAGGCAGATTCTGCCCTTAAAAATATAAAATATATGTTTGAGACACATATATGTAGACAGTACTTCTTATTTTCACCCAGAGCCGTGGAACCAAAAGCCAAAAAATTACCTGCCGTAAATACGATGCAACCACTTTTTTCCAAGTGGCTACTGTGAATTTACTCCAATTATTTTCTCATCCTTGATCGAACACATGTCTTTCTTAGAAATGGTGCAAAATATTGGAGTAAATGGAGCCATGTCGCAGTCCGGAAGGTTGCTTGTCTTGATTTAACAAAACTGGTTAATAATATGGCAGTACGTATCCTGCATATACGTTTTTTGAGGAAATCACCCTGTAGAAACGAACCTACATTTGAATTACGTGCTTTTATTTACTTTCGAGATACTGACATGCACTTGGCCCTCTGCTGAGAAAGCAGCCATCGGTTCGCACCTTGAATGGGAATGGACGGAACATGAACATAGGGCTAACTACTGGGACCGCCACACGTATGTTGCATTGTCACATGCTGTACATGTCGGCTACCCAGAATTTAGTATGGCATTGGGTAGTGTACTGCATAAGGAAATCTACACTTTACCAGTAATATTTATCACATACATGGGTCTGATTTATTTTTTTCATTTCAATATCCGGCGCTTCGAAGTTTGTGTTCAATATAGCACCAGTTAATGCGCAAGGTATAATGGCATTCCAAAAAAGCAGTGTTATATTCAACCTTTAATGTCATATTTTGCAATTGCTGCTTGAAATAGTTCAGATTTGCGATAATCATACAAATTTTAAAGGGTGTAAATTGTGTTGCGTATCGATCGAACATTTTAAGCCAAATGGTCTGAAATATTATCATGGTCCCATCGAGGGACACCATTGTTACTGACAGCGAATATACGACACAGCCTCTTTAAAATCGATACACGCAATTTAACTTCTCACCACGTCCTTCTATAAAGAAGAAATGCAGAACATCCGTATAATTTGGATAATACAGTTGGTGGAGTCCACTGATTATTGTTCGAAAGCATTAAACTGCATGAATTCATCGGTTCAGGCGATAGTATGGCTTGACATTAATGGATGTTACCACTGTACTTAAAGTCGTCAAGATACCTGTAAAACGGCACAATGAAGTTGCCATCCGGGTATTTAGAGCGTGTATAGTGCACGTCGCCTAGGCATTATAGGAGATACGGAAATGAATTTTTCATTAGTCCAAGATCATTAAAAACCCGCCAAAGTGGCTCCTATCACCTTTCTCTGAGCTGTAAGCAAATTTTAGGGGACTATATACACACCGTCCACAGTGTCAGCGGACTGCATTGTGTCATACTGTGAGATAACTTTGTTCACCTATCAACTGCAACAAAGTCGTGTTGACGCATCGTGAAATTATCGTTTGTAAAGAAACATAGGATATGAAAAATTATTTAAAAACTGCTAATGAACCGTAGGATGGCTTGTTTTGTCACAAAATGCAGAGGCGTTCAAAGTGGCACTCTCAGACAAATGAGACAGCCGCGCTAGCGCAATCCCCGGACTGGATGGGGGGTTCCAACCGGGTGAATACGGAGGAACGCGGGGATGAAGAATTTTAGATTAACTGATTACATTAACAGAGTCCAATTTTCAAGATCTATTTTTTATCAACAAATTATGAATGACATTATCCACTAACAAAACAATCAAGTTGAGGTCTAAAAAGTGAGAAAAAGGGGACGGCGGGGGGTTAAAATCCCCGCCCGGAGCCCCGCCCTGATTCCCCGTTCAATCTGAGGATCTCCCCGTCCAGCCCCACCGGTTTGGATGGGGCTCAGGACGGGGATGACAACCCGTCCCCCCGCCGCCTGAAACATGTTTTCGAGGCGAGATGCCACCTTTTTCTCATTTTTAGACCCCAAGTTGATTTTTTTATTAGAGAATAATGTGATTGATAATGTATTGGTAAAAAATTTGATATTGAAATATGTGCTCTGTAGATATAACTGAATAATCAAAATGTTTCATCCTCGGATTCCACCGTATTCCCCGAATTACCACGCCAAGAGCAGGGGGGAATCCGGGGATTGTGCTAGCAGGGAGAATATGTTTCTGAGAAAAACACGTATGTTCATAAATCTGGAATATAAGGTTTACAGTCTAAACCTGCAGCCGATCTATTAAAATATTTTCAATACCCCTAATTTATATCACACAAAGATGGATCTCAAATCAACAAAGAGCATATCAGTCATCACATGATAAGAATTCTGATCCACAGACTGATATCCTCGTTGTATGTGAGGTGTTATTAAAAATAGTTCCTATGTTCATCAAGGTGCCTCACACCTGCACGAAATATATTAGGCGAAATGACAAAGTTGTAAGAAAATGGTGTACAAGCAGCTAGATAGTCGAAATTGTCGAGTGATCTCCTAGTAATGTCAAGGGCATGTATGGTGTACTTTTATGTGCTGGCATATTTGTATAAGAGTTTGCAACTGGATGTCATCCACTTATCGGGTCATCTAAGTAATTAAGCAATTTGGGTCCATGATTTCTAATACAGTACTGGGTTTCTGCGCTACTGTTTGGCTGCAGCCAAGTAAAGTAGAAAAGTCTGAAACGATGCAGAAACAATCATACTCGGCACCACTGTTACAACGACCAAATCAGCTTATGTGTTGACACATGTGGAAGTACAGATATTATGTTGGCCCTTCTCCAGTTTTCCAAAGGTTGGACAATCAGCAAATTTACGCCATCCCTCTTTTCGGGCGATTTGGGAAATACTTCAACAATATTAAAGGCAAGAACATTTAACGGTGCACCTTATTCTCAAGGGTTTTTGGTTCTCTTGGTGCTAATAATCTATGCACGGCTGGCATATTCCTCTTCTATTAAATTCTTCCAAGCCATTCCGTGGCAATTCTGGTAGTCTTTCTTAGATCAGTTATGCAAAAAAGGTTAACCATGGGTGATCTCTGTCGCTAAAAAACAAAAAATATGAACGTGCATATTTCTAAACCTTTCCTTTCAAACATGTATAAGAAATGATCGTGAATTTTACCTTGTTTAAAATCATTGATATCTCAAAACTCAAACTATGACCTTTTAAATTCGCTGTTTTTGGATTTTCGGCGCTGATTGTCGTTTAGTAATATTTGGTTGAGTCGTTTTTGATTATTATTCGTATACACCACAAATATAAGGGGATCCATCCGCTCCCGTTACTTCATAAATACGTATTGACACCAATAAGTATACTTCGACGGGGGAAAACGGGGATTGTGTTGGCAGGGTATTTATGATTTCAACAAAGAGTAGATTTATATGTTTCAATCAGATCCTGTATAATATTTATATATATATGAGCTTTGCCTATTCCGTCGATATGTCATGATGGTGACATGTACTGGTCTAATTAGACCAGTATACTTCACGGCTTTTTAGCGGTTACTGTTGAATAACGCATCAGTAGTTTCATGTGGCGTATCGGCCGTACTAATGTGTACAAAATTGACTGTAACACGCATACCGTCCGCCAGCTATGGATTGACAGAGGGGTCTAAGTAGGCTATGCACTCACATTTTAACAATAACCTATCTTACATTTGCAGCATCAGCTATTAATTGCGTCTACAATAAAATTGCTCAAATAATTATGGCTGATTGTTCCAAAATTGATAAAGGTATTGTTACCCGATTTACATCTTACTTTAAATTGCGCGTCTTTTTGATACAGGGCAAAAGTCTTGATACCGTTTTCCGAATTCCAGCCTACTGACGAATTGGCACTCGAGCTTCTCCCATTTTAATCATTCGGGACAGAAAAATGACTCATGATCCGGCAATGACCTCTTCAGTTTCATTTAACAATATGTTGTAAATGAGGGTATACCCTCATTTCCTTTTAATGGAATGCTGAGCAAATTTTGTATTTTTGTCCTGCGACTGCTCGGCACAAAGACAGCGTAACTGTTGCTTGACCTTCTTTTACCAATACCTATCGCATTCAAGTGTATTCTGATGTTGTACTGTGTGACCTTTTTTCAGTTTGAGCATTATTGCTACTCTTCTTGGCTGGTTTGTATTTTACTGGCTGGATTTCAGAGATTGCTAAAACGACGATATGGTTGTTTTGCTTTATTGCAGCTCTCTTTCGTGTCGGACCTATTACTCGGAGTTATGCGGCGCTTCTACCTTATAAGTTTTATTCTCCTATGTTTATTTCGACCTTATCGCTGCTGGAACGTGAGTTTTGTGTATTATACCTCACCCATCCAAATAGCTTACGGCCGAGTTAAATCCTGGCTGTGACAGTCTTTGTGATGAAACTTTTCCCAGTCTAGTATATGTACGCGGACAAACATCTAATCGCTCCATCCATGTGTTTGCAGCAGCTTCTAAAATGCTCAGCCCTCCAAGCATCTTCATTGTAGAAAGTTCCGCTTCACAAGCATTGGCTAAGATTAACTGGTCCGTCTTACAAGGAGAACAAAAGTTTGACGCAATTTCCGTTCCGGGTTTCTCCAGCGCCAATGGCGTGTCTTTCCTCTCTGTAAGTCACGGTTTCGAGATGTTTGACTTCTTACTCGACTAGGTCTTATTTATACCTGAAAATAGATATTATATTTGAGTGCGGCCGGTCTGAGCCATTGAAAGACTATAGAATTATGCATAAACATCGGGCAGTTGACATAGACACGGCAGTCGTTTGATTGATAAATTATAATATGGGACACTTCGATATGGTAATAATATGATAGTGCAAATGTATGTCTGCTTTGCTTTTTTCCAGACGTGCTACTTACTTGAGTTGTTTTTAGTTTGCTGATTGCACCTTTCACCAACTAGCTCACCATCATATGGATTAAAATTTAAGTAGGTGTTTAATTTAATCGTGTTTATGTTCCCCAATACAACTTGCATTCTAAGAACAGGTTTTCACACAAGCTTGACACTTTAAAAAATTGAAACTTGCATCACTCAGTTGTTTAGCCTCAAACAGGTGCTAGGGGAGCGTCGTCGATTCCAACAAAACGAAAATGTATGCTTTAGGGGCCAAGTAGAATTATCCTTGAATAAAGTTGCAGATAGATGGTGATCCTACACTTACAGCTGTAGCCTTTGGTGGAATTTCACTGAACGATAGATGATTATATACACCAGTAGAACGTCCTCGTTTTAGTTAGAACACTTGGGTTAGTGATTCTCAATCGAAAATCATAGGGAGCTGTGGACAAGTATGTCTTTTTGTTAAGTTACCGCGGTACATCATTACAGTGTTCATCAATCGGGTTGGCCAGAGTTCAGGGGCCGAACTACGACCCAAAAATATGGTTCCTTCGTTGACCAATTGTTCTATCTGACGTCGTAAAATTGAGGAAATCAGTTATTCAATTTTCATCAGAATTCCAGTAAATAGTGAAAATCATTCAGGTTGATATCTTGGCGCTTATAATGACAAAGGCTATAGCCGTCCAGTATATAACTTACCATTTTATTATACCTTTCTACATTTCCAATATCGCTTTGCAAGCAAATTTAAAGAACTTCATAACACACACAAGATAATATGCTTGGATTCAAGATAAAATATCGAACCCAACTTTGAACTAGTGGAACACTTGTTCCCCATTTCAATACATCTTGGGAATTTCAATACCTATTCCATCATGTACCCCAGCCAGGATGTCCAAAAATAAATAACATTTTGATGCAAAACGGTAGCCAAACTTTTACGTTTATGTGTTCTTGATGTAAAAACTTTTCGGGATTTGTCACTTTACTACTGCGATGATGTGTTGTTGAGCAAGATCTATTTTTGCATATTGTTACTTCATCTACTCAAATACCCCTTTTGCTCAGAACGTCACAGTTCAGACCTCTACTCAGCACAAAAGTAACTGGGCGCTGCTATTTTAAGTATCTTGTTTGTGCAGCCAAAGAGGTTTGAACGAATTTTATTCGAAACATAATCCTCTTTGCCGCCGATGTGGAAATACACTGATTGGTCCTAAGTGTTCTAGCGAGGTATCGACGTCCACGGTCGGAATTCCAACTGTGTTTCAAGCTGAATGGCAATAATATCAAAGGAAAACCAACGGCATTTTGGCAAATTTGTCTTATTCTGTATCCGCCATTTTAAGTACAGCGGCTTCCTCGTAATAAGAGCCCACTAACTACCTTCTCATCCATAAAAGTGGGGAGCAGCTAAGCATTAGAGTACACTCTGTCTCCTGAGATTGTGTTCCCTAAAATTGCCGGTTTTCGTGAATCTGCAGTTACTTCGGATTTTCAAATGTTCATCCTTAATAATATTCTTTGATTTATGTATTTTGTCTGTTCGCCAAAAAGCGTGTGTTTTGGCTCCTTAATAATTTACTACCGCCGAGAATGTCTGAAACGACTACCCTTCAACATTATCAACCCCTTTTTCTCAATAAAGTCATCCTGCACTTTCAGGTCGTGGATTATGATGACAAACACTACAGTTTGGACGTGTGGCGTGCTATGCTATCGAATAAAAGCTTTACAGAATACTATCTATCTAAACTGGAGTTTTCAGTCGTCAAATACGACAAGGTCCCCGACAAGAAAACGGGTCAACTACAAATAATCTTCCAGTCTGACGGCAACCCTCAACACAAGTTATTGTGGGAGGGTGGTTTTATCCGATTAATTGCAAGTCTATTTGAGATATCTTATTTTTTTATTTTTACTTCGAGGCAGGCCTTTTTAACCCAGCTTTTGAAATTTTTTATCCAGCGGGTAACTGGCGTAATAAGTAGTTGGGGAGAGAGGGCATTCTTCATCTCCGGCAGGACAACGAAAGCTAGTTGAAGCCCATTGTTTTCTTACTGCGTCGAGTTTTCCAACCATATTTTGTACACCAATCTGAGTGACCATGTGGGGCATGTCAACGGAAGTTCTCCTGGTTACAGTGATTACAGTTGACACAGAAACTAGTGACCCTCGTTGCTTAACGTTCGCCGATTGCTCAGGGATCGCTCATCCCTTGGGGCTCATTCTCGAGCCCCGTCAGCAGCCGCACAGTGGTTAGTAGTCTAGGGAGACAATTTCCTTTGTCTGAGTACTTAAACAAGTGAGCACTAAAAGTGGCCGACTGTTATATTTGGGGCCGACGAACTGTTCAACAGTTTATGGTGAGTTTTATAGTCCTCTCGTCCTTTTATGCGGTTTCAAATCCTTAGCAGGGTGCTCGTAGCCTGTGCCATGTAAGGCATGTGCTTCAGGCCAGTTTGCGACGCCCATTTCACCTTTTGCCACCGTTTTGCTTAGGTTTCATCGGTCCTCTTCCTGTTGCTGAAGAACATAGGGCCATAGAATTTTCAAAAATTCGCATTCGTTTTTAACCTCATTATGCTCCTGGCTTACAGCGCTTGTCATCTTAGGAGGAATACTTCAGTAAATCTACGGCCACCTTGTCTTCTGGTCATGATGGCCATTTCTGACTAATTTGCTCTCCTCAGCCAGGCCTAACCCAACCTAGACTGCAAACATGTGCGATGCAGGTATCATTGAGATTATCAAAAAAGTATATCATGTACACTTAGTTCTGAGTACTACCCTTGGTAATTTCTGAAATTATTAGCATGATATGTTACTCAAAAAATCTACATGAAAAGAGTGGGAGGAATTAAAAGAAAAACCGTTGAAAGTAGCGTTTCTTCGGACTTAGTGCTGTTGATTATCTGTTACCAGAAAAGTCCGTGATTGTAGAGACTGACACGCCAAAAATGTATTTGGTTATATACCATACATCGCTATAACACCAAGGCGCTTCGGAATGCCCAAATGAACCATGACTTCAGTTAACTTGCCCAAAAATAGAATATACTCATCTCATGAAAAAGCTGCTCTGTTTTATAGGAAATATTTTAATCCTTGGCTGGCAGTACTTATTAATTTTACTCGCACTTCCCACAAAGGTAACGATTTCGAACAAGCCCTCGACTGACAGCAAATTACCCTTCCTTCGCCTCGTTGCTGGCCTTGCGTTTCGTGTTGATTTAGAATTCAATTACCTGGTGACTCGATTCCCCAACTCGCAGATGGCCGTAGGGCTGGTCCTCTTCTCCAACAAGAGTCTATCACCGACAGCGGATTTTCAAAATTCGCGGCGTTACTTCAGTCATGCAGACGGTACCTCCCGACGCTATCAAGTATGTTCCTTTTTTGCTGAATCGTTTTTCCGTTGGAGTCAGCGTTACTCGTCACCTCTGAGTCTCTGCTGACTGGATGTTTAATGTTATGCATTGAATACGTTTGTTTTTTATTTCTCATATGCCACATTTATGTGTAAACACATGACTATAAAAATATCACAACTAGGTGTTCATGTACAGTTGATGTTAGCTTATGCAACGTCAATCAAACTTGAAATTTTATTTCGCTGTAATATTATTTGCGAGATACTTCAGTCACCTCAAGATGCCGGTTTTTGAACGAGCTTTTTTAACCCTACAGTTAGAGCTCACCCTAGCCATAAACCTAATCCTATTTTCACGGGACGTTGATGCTAAGATGCCTCTATCGTGGGCGGTCTCTAATCTCATGTCCTCTGTTGGGCGTTATGTAAGTTGTCTTTACCATATATTTAATACAAGGATGTGTACGAAAACACTATTTTAATAGTTATTTGATAGAAAATTACATCTTATTCAACTTTTATATTTGGTAAAAGTGTATCTTTTGGTTTTAAAAAATGCCTTATGATGTTCATTGCAATCTACAATTTCACTTGTATGCCTTGAATTATCCGAGTTAGGGATAACCATAAGTGGACCGGTGGATCGTGAAAATGAGTTAATTGCCTACTCTTCTGCCCACTTATCAAAACCTGCTCTATTAACGGACTGGATTTGTTTTGTTTTGACCACTTCCGACAGGTTACCGATGTCAAATTAGGTGACACGCACAATACTGGAGCGTTTCTTCTTAGCGCCGAAGAACAGGGCGATCGCAATCTCACCACGTCCACACACTCTGCTGCTGTTTTTCGTCCCAGCCCCGTCTGCTTCTACGACAAGGACAGATCCAAGAGCGGACCGGTTTTTACTGGTCCCCGAACGTCTCTCTCGGAGCCACGCCGGCGGCGCCTGCGGGGTTCCCTGGCGAAGGCCATCTTTGGCACCAGATATAAGCAAGACTTTCACTTTAATGGCAAGCGAAATGAGCGTCGGCGGGTGAAGAAGTCGAAACCTCTTCCCATTGGGATGCGTCTGCAGTACTTTGCTTTTGGGTCACCTAATGATGCATCCCTGAAGTCTTCAAAGTTCCTCCTCTGGTACGTTCTGCCTTTTTGTTTCACTGTCAAGGGATTCATGTTATCCTTATTACTATGCCAAGAACACAGCAATAACTGCCTCCAGTGTAAACAATGGGCATCAAACCGTGTGAGATATTGTCTGAGCCCTTTGAGTGTATTTTCAAGTAGAGAAGATACCTTAAGTGGACTTGCAGTGCTCATAGGCACTATGTAGCTGCCCCCATTCTGCATATCAATCAGACTAAAGCATCTGAGGGTAGAAGAGGTATTGAAAAAGACAATATTTACTGCGCTGACAGTTTCTGGCTTTTTAAGGGTCATGAGCCAGCCATCCTAGTCCCCAGGTCTGGATAATTCTGGCTGCTAACCCAAATTGTTTTGGGTGATTTAGCGTTAATTAATCCAACGCTCTGCCATAGGCCCTGCGTTTCTGTCAGTTGTAATCGAGAACCATCGCAGGCAGTCACATAGTGATTACTCCTATATGCGTGGAGGAGTACTGATGGACAGGAGATGCACTGGGCTGACTACTTTGGGCCTGATAGCCATCGTCAGCCAGTCATGCCCAACCACATGTTCGGCTTATGTGCCATCCTAACTCGGACATTTGGTTATTGAGCATTAAGTACTGCTGTTGCGGTCCGTGGAATTCCGCGCCGTAGTCTTTAACATTGACCAGGAATGTAACTGCATATCTGCTCCTCAGAACACAGGCATGTGGGTTATCTTCAAGGTTTTAAGAGCACTTCCCAACGCTTGTCAGTTTTCGAAAAGTACGCAAATTGTGCAACTCTCAAAGTCAAAATTTTCAAGCCGGATGTTTTGTGAAGGTTCAAGTTCCTACAAACTTACAAAATATGTAATGAACTTGCTATCCATTTAATTTTTAATTGACCTCCTTGAAGCACGAAAGATTGGTGAGTTAAATCTTTACTGCCTTCCGTTCCAGTGTCAGTTTCACCGAGGCCAGTATTTTGGTCTTTGACTATCCAGGAGCGTAGGTCATAATCTCTCATTGAGGATACTATGATCTTGCGCTTTAAGCAGTAGTACACACATAAACTACTCTCATACTCCCCTTTGTATGCATCATGGTCCAAATGCAAGTACCAAACCAGCAGTTGCTAGACAAGACCAGTTCGAATTTCGCTCTCAGACAACTTTTATCATTCCCCAAACATTGGCGCGCGCACAGCAGAGTTCAATGGACACAAAAATCAATAAGAAGGAGCAGATGTGCTCGCTAAAAAAGACGTATTCATCTCTTACTTGTCCGTCGAAGATCCAATAAACAGAGGCGATGGCAGAATGGGATCATTCATCCACAGGGAGCTTGAGTGTTTATAGGATGCAGTCGCTATACTACTGCATAACTATGGAAATTAATGGCTCTCCTCTGCCTACAATAGTTGCTCGATTGTGCGTTAATTGCTTGATGGCCGATATGCGGGTTGTGAGCTGCTGGACTTGGGCGTGATGATTGCTCGGCCATCTAACTCCCTGGCGCAGGTATTGGAAGCCGCAATCGCCTATGCGTTCCAGAGGGACGAATTGTTGCGGCCAAACTGAGCCTCAGCACCTTATATAGATCAGTTAGCTCGGTGCACTTATTTATGGACTGGGGTCCAGGAACCATGACTTAATTAAAAACCAAAGTTTATGAGAAAGCGACAAATACAATGCAAGTACTTAACTTCAACAGTAACCACCCAATCAGCCACAAACACAGCTGCGTATGAACGCTTTATCAGCGTGTTGAGACCAACTAGAGCGAACCGGAAGACAAAATTACCAAAATGCAATATCTCCGACGGTTGTTCGGGGAAGATTGCTACCTGCACAAATTTATCAACTGGTGAACGCGTAAACGAAACGAGCGATAAAAATCACACCAAAACTAAATGCTGACGAGCGAATTTATGCCTCATAGACGTCTAGGATGTCGCCGGCCACCTTCTCGCCCCACTTGCAGTTAGAGGCACACATAGACCAGAGGCAACCACAAGGTGTTAGTTAATGAAACCAAAAGACTCACTGTCACAGCAGGAAACCTCTGGAGTCGTCTAAACGATCTGTTGCAGTTGCGGAAAAAGCAACTACGTCGGAGACACTAGCAGACTTCGGAAGATGCCACTTGCCGAACACACGGCAGCAGTGCGGAGAAACGCCGCCAATTCTCAAGTTGCGGCTCATTCGACGAGACCAGGCCACGCATTCAAATTTTATGCGGCGACAATTGTGTGGATTGCGAATTACTTGGACCATGGTTCAAAGACTCCAGCCGATAAAGTAGTGCAACAACCTGCTCAATCCATTTTCGGTGCTGAGGCTGAATTTGGCCAAAGCAGGCCGCCACTTGGGGAACGTACACGCCAACGCGTCGTCTAACGCCAGCACCAGGGCGCCAGATGGCTGAACAATCATCATGTCCAGGTCCAGCACGGGTGACGAAAGTTCCGCAGGTCATCAAGTAATTAGCGCACAAGCGGACAACTATCCTTGATAGGAGAGTCGTTAATCGTCATAAGTGCGCAGAAACATGGCGACTATATCCTGTAAATACTGCAACTCTATGTATGAACCACCCCGTTTCTGCCATTGTCTTTGATGATGAATCCATCAGCCTTGGGATGGTTTAAACCCACGATAGCAAGGGCGAGGCTTGAGTGCAATCAAAGCTCTGAGTTCCGAGGCTCCATCGGGAACTGTGAGTTTAATCACACTTCGGTCGAGTTACCCCTTCCACCCCGTATAGATTCCACTAATTCTGATATAAAAAGTCTAGGCTTTTATGGCATACGCTACCAACAAACAAATAAGCAAGGTAAGCAGGCTGTGACCATATTTCAGCCACGCCGATTCCTATGGTAAGTTAACTGAGTCTCGAATTTATATCGGTAGTAGGACTGCCTTCTTTGCGTTACGCGGCAGTTTAGCCGGTGAGGGCTAGTACTTTTTGAAGCAACCAGGCTTTCCTGCAAAAATGCTAACGTCAGCACTTGGGCGCAATTACTGGAACAACCCAACATATGAGAAAGCTTTCATACGAACTGCAAATAAGGCGATAGGAGTCTTCGACCTTGTAAATTAGTTTTTGATTTGTCTTAAAAGGCACGCAATTGCCTAAAAGTGTTTAAGGAGTTATGATTCACCATAACTCCACGAATCTGACGAACGCGTGCCCCTGGCTTGAGGAAGGTATAATCTAACAGTCGGATAGTATTCGCCCCTTCTTGTTCTATTTTTCTCCTTTAACTTATCTATGCGTGACATTAATCTAAATGCTAATGCTTCCAAAGTTACAAGCAATTTGTCCGCTTGCTGTTTGTCTATCTCAGCTATGTAGTTTTCTACTCTCCTTATCTGAAAGGTTGGCTCTAGCTAGCACGGAACCTGCTCCTCTTTTCTCAAGAGTTCAGCCGCCGGTTTTTCTGTGCCCCAACGAAGTCCGATACTTCTGCTTTTTCAGCCTTTTCTTAAGTCTTGCTTGCTGCCTTGTAGGTCGTCCATACTCTCAGTGGTTCCCCTGGACCAACCCACTGGTCGGGAGGCTTCGGATGTTTCAAGGGAGTCCTTACTGGCCTGGTACCTCATGGCTTTGAACTGGGACTCCGCCGTTTCAAGTCAATTGGGATCATGAGCTCTTTCGCACGTACTTTCTGCCCATGATTTATTGCATGTGCACGTCCATGCTCAGCAAGCTGAAATTATGCAATTTTTCCCGATTTATTTTTAAAAGAACTCTGCTCCCGTCGCTTTGTATGCCTACTTCTGTACTGTTGGTTACTAGCCAGCAGTCATCCACGCGGTCCTGGTATGCTTATACTGCGAGGAGTGTAAATTATAAACACAGTTCAGAAGGAAAAGTCATGGTGGGGCTTTGGACAGCACATTTTACATATAGAATACGGTAGTTGGACAAGTCAGGCTCAGCAACGATGACTTCCTTGCGTTCTTTTATAGTGAGACGGACTTTCGGAACACCTTCCCTCACCAATCTTGCTCCATCGCAGGGTGTTGAGTAAGCTTAACCCTAGCAACTGCGATCTTCAAACCATGGTTACTTAGTGGAAAAGAAGTCGGTGAAGGCCAGATTAGAGGCAAGTATATATTGTGTACATATAAGAATGGAGAATAAATGGAAGAAGTTTGACCTGGGAGAACACGATCACCCAGGAAATTGGCCGGGTCTCAAGTGCCAGGTTGACAGCAGTCGGACCAGTAGACAGAGAAAGAGCGTTCATTGGCTAGGTCGGCCTGTGATTGGTTGGACAGCAAGTGAGTAGAAAGCGGCGTGGGTGGCCTGTGTCTCGTGCGCCAGCAAAGCTGGCGGCCGCTACGAACTTGAGGTCCAGAGGGATTGAGGTCACGACAGGAAGGTCAGGCGTCGGGCAGGCAACGACCACTACAGCTCCACTTTCAAGCCAACTAGACGCGAATGGAAGCGTAGTGATTGGCAACGTTTAACAGTCCGCTTACGCGTGCCGCACAGCATCTAGTTCACATTTAATATGTTTTAGACCACAATAAGCGCTGCTCTGACCTCACATGGGTAGGTGTGACGTAAACGCCACATGCCGCAGTAGTCATTGCAGTTTGGCCCCCAGTTTCAAGGAAGAGCAACTAATGTAGTCACTTGCCAGTCGTCTTCATAAAGGTGTCGCTGGATGGAGCTATTAAGGTGCTTTGTGAACACCCATTACACACCTACGTGGATCTACGGCAGCTAACTGAGCTACTATAGTTTTCGACTACAAGGGTCTACTTCCTAATTATTGGACAATCGTACGGACGCATTGATTGTATGCATATGAGTCTCCCACTGGACCCAGTCCTAGTGGGCATTTTCGTGGCACGTCTTGGATGAAACCTGTTTAAATGCCGAACAACCAACCGTATCTTAGAACATATTTAAACTTAATTTTCTCGGTGGAAAATAGTTCGAAAAACTTCGAAGTATTACTTACTGCGATGAGCGAGTTGCACCTGGAGACCAAATTTGAGGGTAAGCACGTGGAAAACCGGTTTACTTTCACGGATTTTTTACCTCAGTGGTGAGAAGACAAGTCTGTCCAATGAGTCCTTTCCCGACAAACTAGTACGATAAGACAGTGCTTGTGTTTGGTGAACGTCGCATCACTTCATAGGATACGTGTTATGATCCGCGCTTGGACATCTAATTAATAAGAACAGTGAGCTAGCCCGGTCGCTGTACCCAAGGCCCGTACGAGAGAGGCAAAGGAACACGAGCAGTGTGTATCCATATATAGCAAGGTAGAGCAAGTCATTGTCACACAGAGGCTAAGCGTATTAATGGTCCGCGCCGAGACACTATCCAATCGGATGTGGACCAATTAGAATTGAGGACACATCGCTTGCCGGGCAGGGGTAGTTGATGACTGCCTTTGCGTGTGCTGACAAATCGTGGGAATTGACGCATTCCCAACATTATAGAAATGCCTTTAAACAACGGAAGGTTTCCCTAACCAAGAATCTCAAAGATACAATTACGTGAGCAGTCGTTACTGTGATGAGGCGTATGCAGGCATCCCAGAAGTCGACGGTACCAAACGTTTTACCACGCTGCGAGCTAGCTGTTCCGTTAACGTCTGCGTGAGCCACACCCAGCAATGGTCAATCAATGAGGAGCAAAGTATCGCTGAACAGCACTGTGTTGATAAACCAAGACGCTGTGCGGGCATTCATCCAGCAAGGAGGTTCGGCAGCTGGTCCCAGACCTATAAGACCGCCGCATACTCCTTTATATTACATTTGTGGGACAACAAGTGCTCCACAAATAAGGTGAACGGCGATATCGGTTTTTTTTTTAAGGGTTGCCTGCCGACTGTATCACAGTTTGGCCGTCGCTTTCGACGATATCCAGGGGAGTGCATGAAACAGTACTTGCACATCACTTACGTCATAGCAGCAGCAGACTTACGCAGCATCTACCGAGCTCCCTTTTCCCACAACCATCTGCCCTCCGTATGCAGGCAGAGCCAAACAGCCCGATTACATGTGCTGCACAGGCTTGCTAAGCGCAAAATGGACCACGATTTTACACAAACAACAAAAGATAGCTGCTCGGATCCTAACTGGGTACGAGTGTCACAGCTATCAGACTAAGAAGGTTACATTGCAGTCTTACTCTCCACCTTGAGATAAGGACTGAGTTATCCTGTAGTGTTCGTTTCTGCTCGACGCCCACCTAACTCTTGACGTCACAGACAAGGTCACTCAGAGCAGGACCTTGCGCGAATGTATTTTTCGGCCTGCCTCCGAACAGACACAAACTGGCGCACGAGTCATGGACCACACACGCCAGTGTCTACCCCCGGGCGTTCCAACCAATCACCATCAAGGCCGCGAGACAGAGAGAGGATTCGGCTGCCACCCCCGATTGCTGACGCCAGATTTCACTCGGCATTCCGCCCCTGAGCGGGACGGACGCGTCAACACTGCCGCGCTCTCATGGCCCTAACGGCAAACGCAACGCCAGACCGAATCAACCTTCGTCTTAACTATTCTTCCATCCTTTTCCAGAAAAAAACTATTACTAACAATCTGCTTTGCCCAGGACTTATCTCATATTCCAAGGAACCGGGCCTGGAAGATCGCAGCCTTTAAGGTTAAACCTTAGTAGCCTTAACAACTTTGCGATACTCCTGTCAGTTGCCCGCCTATCAAGCCATGATCTAAAGTTCACTGAATAGTTTAGAAGCATACGAGCTTGTTTAGAGGGAGGAATATACGCTGAGTGCATTCGGAACGAAGTTCATAGCGTTGACCTCATTTCCTATTTGCTTTCCAAGACACCGGTCTACTGGACGCATCTAGCTGCCAATCCTACACATTCCATCTACGCTTGTCAAAACACCATCTGCCCATCACACGGCTCAAAAGGTTTTCCCACAACGGGAGTGAGCGGCTTGAACCTCACATGCGTGGGGGCGCTATAGAAAGAGACACTGAGCCTGATTTCCAGTCCATCAGTCAATCACTTCGTAAAAAATGGGCATTTAAGCGACATTTGTTTGGCAAGTAAATAATTTTCACCCTATCTATTCTAATTGTATGGCAAAAAGGAGAAGAGTTTGATTGTCTAGAAGCGCAGAGTCTAGGATCCACCCAGGCTATCGCTTAGGGCAAAGAACCAATCGGGAAGGCGGGTTGTCCGTTAGCGTAGCTTCTAACTACCCGGCGCGTCCATGGGCGGCGGATAGTGAGACGGCTTTCAGTGAAGGTTTGCCGCGAAGTAAGCAGACTCTCGGGTCTAGCGAATAAGTAGTCGCGGCCCAGCAGACTAGCCCCCGTTGGATAGAATCTGGCTGTCTAAATCGTTCACAGGGAGTGTCCGGCTCTGTGTGTTTTTTCTGCTGGTGTGCATTACGCACTCCACTGTAAAATTAGTAACCAAGGCTCCTGTGCGCAAAAACTCAGCAGGGAAGCTGTTATCACTTTCGTTTACCATCTGGGCAGAACTATACAAACAAAATCTGGTTTATGCTGGCGTCAGCGCTTATATTTACTGCAACTGCATGACAATCAGTGCGGACCGTGAGATGCAAACAAATTTAAACATAAACCTCCCGGTTTAAGATGAGGGCTTCTGGCTGAAAATAAACAGATCCAAAACACACTTAGCACTCACATCAGTGATTGCATACCTGATATCATATGACAGACTTCTGAAAGTGGTCTTACATGAACGACAAAAAGGCACTCCTCACCAGAATGTCGCCACCTGTCAATAGGGAGTAAATGCTTGACTTTAAGGCTTAGCAGAATTACGTTCTGTTTCAGAACCACGACAGAATTGAAGAAAAACACCTCGCGGGCTTCACTTTGATGTTTTTAACAAGCTTAGTGAACCTGGAACCTCCCAGCTTGCCGTTCAAACTACACCTAAATGAAAGAATAAGCGACTGCAAACTGAGAGTCGTTTTCATCGAATTACTTATTCCGCAGTTAGATCCTAGGGCCTGCGCTGACTTAAATGACCCACTTGGTTAATATCATTCATACTAAATACATGGCCAAAATGGCCGTCAAAATCTGCAGACCATTTTCATCCGGAAAAATCAGTTAATGCAAACAGTTATCGGGTTTGGCCACGAAAGCTGGGATCCATGGTGCTTAAGGTGAAGTCCCAACTGGCAGTTTGGAATCTTCTAACGCGCGTACTCCTACTACTACTTTGTTACAACGGGTATCCTCCCTGTTAGAATAGGGGCTATCTCCAGCATTCGATGTCCCATTGACTGATTTATAGGGAGTTCAAAGGTATTTACCTATACTTCCCTCAGTAAAACCTCACCTGACCTTTTAGTCTTTGGCCCTACTCCGAACGCCTGATAAAAGGATGCAGCCCTCGCATGTTTTTGCATTTGCGCAGCAATGGTAGTCTAATTTCTGACTAATCACGGTTAGCCAAACCCACCGAACAACGTAAAGATCGACTCAGACGTGCACTAGCCCGGGGCACATAATTACATCTCCCTCGGGCCGCTACATCCACAGCGGTGGACGTACACTCTCCTCCCGGTATTTGGTACGGAATGCAACACGCTCTACTGGCGTCCAAAGTTTCGTCGTCCTATTCAGGACCTGGCCCTAGGGTAAAGATCGCTGAAGCTTTCCTAATAGCCAAAGCTGACACGAGATTTCCGCACTCAAATTTCGGTCTAAATACCAGTAATTTCTAAGGCCAAACAGGACGAACAGGTGTCAGCTAAAGCACCAAGTCGGATTAGAGATCTACCGCCTGAAGGCGGAAATTTACGTCGGTCTATTCAATAAATCCATCACCCACAGGCACAAATACGCGAATACAAATGCACTGCAATGCCGATATGTGATCTGCACTTATGACACACAAAAATGCGTACCCATAACCACCAAACCCTACCCCATTTGACCAGGGTTTACTAGCTGGAGACTGCACAATTCTTTACGTGTCAATCCTGGTAATAAACCAGTCTCCCTGACACCACTGGCAATGTTGGACTTACTACGACAACCTTTGCAAGGCAGTAAGAACGAAGGCATCACTCGAGCAGAAAAGCACAAGAACGCATACGGCAGCATAGAAATAACGTTGCAGCAGAGGGGTTAATTAATAGTCGGCAACGAGAAGGCAGCTCGAACATAATGTAAGACGAGATGAAATTCCTACGTAGGCGTTGCGATGCGTATAAATCGAAGGGTATCATAAGAACGAAATACTGAATTACGCATCCCGTAATTACTAATTATACGATCGTAGAGCCTTTTCGGACTAGAATTAAAGTCCGCCCGTAAGAATCTCAAAAGACCAGTGTCCACTGCTCACAAGCGCAAATAGCGACGGCAAGAGACAACTGCGGTAATTAAGGAATCTGACTTGTCACATAAAATACGACTCCAGCAATGAATATGGGAGTGGCTAATTACAGACTACATGTTACTGAAACATAGTAAGCTAAATATACTTAGGCATGTGGCAAACGGTTGTGTGATCACATCCACCCATGACAGCTGAAAGGCATTAAATACCAGGGCAGGTGTGCCCTGCATATGATCGATGTACACATATGTACTAGACTACGTGTTTGCATGGAAACTGCAATTCCGGTACTCCCACCACCCTTAACTGATACTGCATCTGATGATGGGTTCGAGGGAGGATCCGAAGCTTCAGGCAAATAAACTTCTTCCCGCAACGATCGCATCGCTTTCTCCTGAATCGTTGCCCGGTGTGCTTTTTCGACTAACTCCTGAATGCGAACAATAAAAGGGCTACTGGCAAGTGAATAGTAGTTTATTCATTCTGGTAATTTAATCAAAATAGGCACAAAGTAACGGAGTCTTGACTGGCAGAGATACAGTATCACATTTAATAAATCTGAATAAGTCTGGTGTGAAGAAGAAAACAAAGAGTTCAAACACTGACTGAAGTTCATCGATTACAGCAAACTAGCGTCGGCTGTCGTTGGAGCATAAATATCTGCTCTCCTGAACATCCATGAAGTGATTGCTGGAGGCTGCAAGAGATGAAACAACGGATAATGGAGTTCAGCCTCGACTTTGGCCAGGCACCCTTTGCCGATCCAGCCTCGAGGACAAGACGACCGCGAGGAATTGGAAGGGGCACCAAGAACGCATGTGAAGTGACTAAGAACTCAAAAATTCTAATCTTAGAGGGGCAGCAAAACTTCATCCTGAGGGCTCTCAGGGTTGACTGGGGAGATAGGAACAAGTCAACATGAGTAACCGAACAGATCGAAGAGGTGGTCGGGAGGTAAAAGAAGACAGACAATGAAGAATACTTTCCGCAGTAAACTCCACAATGGAGCAATATGAGTCTAGTCCTCGCGAAAAAACTAACCTACGTGTTAATCCCCTCACAGTACTTGTGCTACCCAACTGACTCCCTCCCATCAATTTCTAAATAATCAAAAATTAACTCCACTCATCAAAAAGGCCCCCAGGGTGGATATTTTCTATTTCAAATAGTATAGGTCTGAAGGCAAGCATAACTGCGAATTTGAAGGAGACTCGTACGACTTGCTGAGTCATCTTTGGATTAAAATTGTGACCGCTCTAACGCCCGCACTCTATAGCAAACACCCCCTGCCCCGCCCTGAGCCAGAGAGGGCAGTTACTTCTGCAACACTGACCAAAATTCGTAATTATGCTTTCAAACAGAAAAGAGGTTAAGTACTGGTGAACGCAGGGCAAAATGTTCAGATAATCAGCCAGCGGAAATTTGCTGACTTCAAACTGTAGATTACACAAGCCGCGCATAGTGATTCTATGCAAAAAATGACTCCATTAGAGGGCACAGGCTTTCCATAAGACGAACTCTAATTTCTTCTGTTTATTTAGCATCAGCAGCAGCAGTCTTATCAGATTTATTCGAAACAATCTAATGCTTCATTTTGTAAATCATTAAATTCGATAACTTTCTCCTGTTCTGAAATGCAGCACTCTAAAACACTTAGAAATTTCATTCACCCATGACTTCAAGGCTGTAGATTACCAAAGTTTGAGGTCAGAAAAATAGTGCAGTCAAGATCGATCAGCCAATGCCGGGCGCAATCTCAATATTGTAAAAACCATGCACGGTCCTTCCAGGAAACCAAACGATGGCATCAGTAAGCAGCATGGGCGACAGGAAACAAACTTGTCAAACACCAGATCGAATATACGAGATCGTTTTGGACCAGAACTCCGGTATTTATGACACAATGGTAGGCCTTAATCATGGCGATGATGTTCGCCGCCACAGAGATTCGCGCTGCAGCGAATTCAATAAAGCAAACGCTTCTCAGTTGCCGGTAGGCTTGATGGAGCTCTGGGATGCGCAGCTTTGTGAATATCTGATTGGCACATTCAAGGAGCCATACACCTTTTAAGTTCTAGGAACAGGTATCCTTAACCTCCCAACACCCTAGAATAGATCTGAATGGACTAAAACCCGGATAACTTAACCTGTAAGACAAAGATATTTAAGTAAATGTCACAAAATTTCCCTAAATAATACACTATTTGGATATAATTAGTGTGAATATCTCTACATCTACTTTCAAGAACAGGCGCCAACAGAACAACTCGACGATACACATTTCCCAATGAATGAAAAGGTTCGCGTTCCAGGTATGAACGAGAAAGAAGACTTGTCCGGTGCTCGACAAATCTTCTTCCTCATACACATTTCCGTTTTTCTGAGAAAAAAATCGAATTTGCACTAACGTCTACACGCCTTTGTCAATGGTAACAGAGAAATATGTGAAAAAAGTCAGCATAATGAGTTGGTCTAGGGCTACGCTTACTGTTGATCGCTACTATAATTCGAATCGAGTAGACTTCTAGTTAAAAGCGTACTTAAGGACTTCGATCAGAGCTTCACTACATTCAGCGCCTACTATGTACGTTCGAAATAACCAGCCTGCTGGTGGCGGCAGCGGCGGCGGCAGCAGCAGCTGTCGAGTCTCCACTTTCCCTGAGAGGGGCAAAGATAAACTTGACCTGATTGGACTGATTGTTGGGCTAGTATGAGAAAGTTGGATGAACGGTTCGATTGAGCCCTTTACAGAAGGGAACATTCGTGTTCAGTCTACCATTCTTACAGTTCTGACTGGCTGATACAACTACTCTGCGCGGATGTACTCAATAAGGTTTGGGTTGCGCTATTTTTTTATAGATATAGGGTCGAAAATATGCGTTTTCTAAACAACATGGGCTGGTTTTGCAACAGTTACTACTGGTATTTGATTGTCCGTAGACATGGCGGCTCTGGTCAGAGTTCAATTCGGAGCGAAAAGTCGACAAACTATCCAGAGTGAACAATTAGATAAGATTAGGGGAAAACAGTGGTGGGAAGGAGGACGACAGAGAATAGAAATAAAGTGTAAGAGAAAAAACACTGAAAAGGTGAAAGGTCAAGGTTTAGAGGGTAGAGTTACCGAGAAAAGCGATGCAGAATTCTTGCTGATGCCTCATAAAGATAGGCCGACAGTCGTGTACCTGTATGGGTAATCAAAATACCATAACTTCCTGACATAGGTGAACTCTTTAGTTTCACAGACACTAGCAGTATTAAAACGAAGGTTGGTTAGCCAACGCCGTCTGTTGCAATGACAATGCTCAGCGGCACGCTACCACGACCATCGTAAATGTCAGTACAATTATTCTTAAGATGGTTAAGTAACAGCTTTTTTCATAGTTCTACAGCTACTAAAACCCGCCAGATAAATAAAGACACCGCAGAATAGTCTTTTGAATGCAAATTGGACGCTTCAAAGTTGGTGGGGACGGTGGAAGGCCTCTGAAACGCAGAGGCGAAGCACCTTTCCTGGATCGAGGTGGATGTAACACTTTAAGCAGGCCGCTTTAACGTACTTCTGGTTAATCGTGCCATTAAAACTCGCTGAACTACAATTTCGACTGATTTAAAAAAAACATACTCGATATCAATGGGTAGTTGTTAGGGATGTGACACTATAAACACCAAAAGCGAGGTTAAATAAGATGTTAAAAGAAAAAATTGAATAACGTACGGCTGGTTGTACTAGGATTAGAGTATAGAAGTTGCCTCAGTCACTGAGGGTTAGGTCCTCCCCCCACCAGGCGGTGATTGTTGGCAGGGCCAGGCTCTGGACGCATGCTGTTGACGGTTTGACACCTTCGGGCTGGTCGAACACCTCGTTCACAACCACCTCCATACCAGTCCGCGCAGCTTCGGCCCTCACCATCATTCGAAGACGGTCCACATCGTCAGTAGTATAAAGGCTGCTAGAAGATTCGGTGTCAGTGGCTGCAGGACCGAAGAAATCTCGAATAGTAGCCGCGTAGTGACGCCAGAGCAGGCAACTTTGTGGCAGCAGGGCAAGCGCCTCGGCATAGCACTCCAACAGGTAATTTTGTAACCGCAGCCTTACCACTGGATCTACTAAAGGAGTCAGAAACCGTACACCTAATGACACCACCATCAACCAGAAGGTCTCATCGACGGGTCGTTCGAGACGAGAGATTAGACAGAGACTCTGTAACAGCCTAACATGACCTGCCCTAAGAAGTGAACCGAACATGACCTTCAGAGCGTTGTGGCCGTAAGTTTCTACAAGCCTAACGCACAGACTATTAGGCGGATGCTCTTCAGTAAACTTGCTCCAGTTAATCTGCTGAAGAAGTTCTAGGAACCAGGGAGGCGGTGAGTCGCAAAAATAACTATCTCCAGTGAAAAGGTCTAGAAAGAGGAGGGTCTCTAAGGCAGAGTTGTAGGCTTGGGGTGAGTTCTCGCAGGCGGCCAAATGCAGACCTAAATGAATCAATAGAGCAATACAAGGGAAGGGGAAGCTATCGCCAAAATAAAAGGAACCAAAGTCAAAAGCCTGACAGTTTGTAGTAAGGTAGTGCAGTAAATCCTGCAGGAGCGAATCATTGGAGGAAGTGGAGGTAGAGTACAGACCACAGCACATCCAGAGGAAGAGAATGAAACGCGGCTCGAATCCCTTCAGGTTAAACGGTTCATTCAAGCCAAGAAGGACACGAAAAGCGGGATATACCGCCGAAGGCTCTACTGAGGGCAGAAACACAAGGCTCCCAACCAGTTCGGAGAGCAGACTGCAGCATAAATCTGTCTTTCCAGAGCGATGCATAAGACACGCAAAGAGAAACGCATACTCGCTCTGAAGGCGATGGTTAGCAATGTTTGAGACACAGTTGAAGGCCTCGACATCACCAGCTTGGAGGCAGAGGCTCGAAAAGTTGACAGCGGTCGCAAAAAGAAGATTATCCTGGAGTTTTAGAGCGCCAGCAGGCTCCAAAAAGTTAAGACAAAAAGCGGCCGCCTGTGCATTCTCACCAACAGCCGCAAGGAATTGTACATACACGTGAATGAAAGACAATACAAAGGAGTAGGTAGACTGGGGCAATTCAGCGGCCTGACAGTCGGCCAAAAATGTCCGGACGCTAGTGGGAAAGCCCAAATCATCCTCAACATTACGAAACAGATTGGCCTGTCTAAGCAAATGTTCAGACTCAAAGAGAACTACATGACCGGCGGCGCGGATGAAATCGTCTTGTGGAAAAGTGTTAGACAAATCAAACAGAAGACGAAGGTACCAAACGCCCCAACGGGCTGGATGACCAGGAGGCAACTGCCTCCAAGTTATCTTAGTAAAACCTAAAAGATCGTCAGCCAGTTGGAGACCAAACCGAGAACGGCACACATCCCATTCTAGTTTGGCTGCATAGAAAACGACTGTGGTTATGGGATTTAATAGGCGCACTGATTGCTTAAATGAATCAATGTGGCAGTGCGCTTCCCTCAGAAGGTGCCGCAAGGCAGCCCTCAGAAGCTGGCGGCGAAGTGATAGAGTAAGTGAGGGGTGGCTTACGACGTAGGCAACAAAGTGGACGGAAAAATCTGAACAAGCTAGACAGTTGATAACTGTGCGCACAAAATCGTTCGAAAGGCTCTTGCGTAACTGTAAAATTGTATACAGATGATGTACTATGAGGCGTCTGTCAACTGAGAAGGAACTGATAGTTGGCGAAGTGAGGACAAAGAGACGGGTCCAATCGATTTCCGAGCTTGGAAAATTTGCGTAGATTGAATGCCAGTTGGTTAAGTTGTCACAGTGTTGGGGAACTGCATCAGAAACTTCATTAAAAACAGTATTACAAACGGGACAAACAGCACAAGAACTCGGAGAATGGGCCCTATCCTTGTTGGCCGGGGAATAAACGCCTCTGTATCGCTGTCGCGAAAGCACAGGCGGGTTACTCAAGCCAGTGGAGGGGTGTTGAAATTTACACGCAGAATCAAGGCAATTGCCGTCGAGAAAAAACGGACATATTGGTGTGAGGGGGTCAATTTTTTCAGCACAGATAACTTTAGTAGACTTGGAGGACGTTGCATTCATTGGACGATTTGCGGGCTTATCTGTCGCATTTAATTGAGGTTGAGGTAGGCCAAAATATCCGAAAAATGGCGATGAAATGCGAAATGATAACTCAAGCTGCGGAAGCAGAGCCTTTAAATTTTTGACGGCATTAATGAAGGTCGGTGACGGAAGCTGAGGGGGCAAAGGAGGTCGCGGTGGTGGTGGGAGAGGAGGCGGTAACGGGGGCGGTGGCAAGGTTTTCGGTTTGGTTTTCTGACTAGAAATGGCAGCCCTCCGAGCCATCTGTTCAGCAGCACTATTCATCCTAAGTAGCTGCTGTTGAGCACGTTGAAGCTCCGTTACTGTCATCGACTTCTGCCTGTTTACCTGCATAGTAGCTAGGCGGGCATTAGACTGCAACTCTAAAGTACGCTGTAATTTGGCCCTGAGAGTAGCTAAAGCAGTGGTTAATTTTGCTTCAGTCTTTTTGCGTTCTATTACTAGCTTCTGCTGACGTTTTAGGATAAGTTTAAGTTGCTCGACTTTAGTAGCCTGACGCAAAACCAGTTTTTTATAGGAATCTAGAGAGAGCTGAGGCGTGGAACGTTTAACAGACAGGGCACCCGTTAGCGGTTTAGACTTATTGACAAGGGTGGAAGGGCTGGCAGTAGACACAAAAAGTGACATCTTTTTGCCGTTGGACGAAACACCATTGTCCGACAAAGAGAGGGTGGTTTCTGTTTGCGAACGCTTCAAAGTAGTCTTAGAAACTGACGGTTGGGAGGATAAGATGCTTTGTGTTCGGACAGAAGTACAGCCAAGAGTGACGCTAACCACCGGCGCCGCATGGCACATGGATTGCAGCTCATCGTCACTCGATTCGTCGGATGAGGCGCTGAGCGTCACAATGAATCGTGACTTTGGCTGCGGAATGAGTGGCTGTAAGGGAGAGGGCGAAGAAACTGGAAGGGACCCGGCCTTAACTTCCGTGTCTGCAGAGGATAAGGACTGGCTGTGATTTGCGTGTTTTGAGAAACTAAGTAGAGCTTTCTTTCGAAGTTCAAGTTCATCCGTCGAAACCTATGAGTGTAACAAGCATGATGAAATTTGCAAGCATACATTCGAAGGAGTATCCTCGGGTGCATTCTTTTCTAAACGTAGGATGAAAAATGCGTGTGCGGAGGAAACATACCCGATAACTCGGCCTCAAGATAAGGTACGTCAGTAATTTGTTCTAGATACGCTCGGATAGGAGAAATAAACTCACTTGGTGATGACGAAGAGTTCGTGAAATGTACGGCGGTAGATTGAAGACTTCCGATGAAACTTTTAAGAGCCAACTGACGGAGACTTTCTTCATCAAAATGGGCGGACTGAGCAGCATGACCTTCATACAGAGTGGCTGCTTGGGACTGCAAGTTTTCTAACTCTGGGTCTTGTGCACAGGTGGGAGAGATCATCTGTAAAGAGAAAAGTACTGTTTAAACAGCCATAAAAATCTATGTTAAGCTGTGCAGAAAGTAAATGAATAAAAGTAACATGAACTGGTCACGACGCAAGATTTTTGGGGGACACATTTAAAATTGATCACTCACATAAAAAAGTTTTTGCCTGTCTGACCCTGAGGATCCAATATCATAGGCGACCAGGTAAAACTGTAAAGTGCTGGACAACGCACATAACCCTCGATGTTTAAGTCATAAGAGCAGGTAAGTTCCCTGCGTTTCAAACCGTTTCCAACATAGAAGATGAACTTATGCAACAAAGCAATATGTGTGCATGCGTGTGCATTAGTCCGCTCAATCAAGGCCTGTATATTAAACATGTGCCGACGCTGATCAACCCAAGTACCGCATACTACCAACGTGAACAGATAAAGGGAGGCATTCTACCGCCAAGCCTATGAATCCAGCCAGCTGTCAGTATATCTTGTAACAGTCAGACGTCGAAATTAGGAGTGACAACAGCATACAGTGGAAAATAATTGGCGGATTAAATACGATTAAATTAATAATTGGTAAGCATGGAATTGGCAATTCCTTGTGTAGTCGGAAGTCTGGTGAATTTGCGTACAATTTAAATAGCATATGCTTGGGCATCAAGTAAATCGTCTAGTGAGCTTAGTTTCGAGCTACCAAACAGTGACTGATCACACACCCCAATTGATGTAAATGCTTATAATTTTGTTAAAAAAACGGATCGATCAAACAGCATATACCAGCTTGTCTAAGAATTCGCGGATGCAAGAATGGCGGCCACAGGATACTAAAGAAATGCCACATTTGGCCATACCGCACTACTCGGCTGCAGAAACTTCGGTTCAAGGTGCAGTCTCTATTTGCAGCAGGCATTCACCAATAGCGAAACAGTGCAAATAGCTTATTGGTGGGAAAAGAGCAACCCGCTGCCTTCTTATTGAACCCAAGGCAATGTGGTCTAACTGTCATGAAATCGGTAGGTATTACAGGAATAAAAAGAAGCTTCAGGTCAAAACACTTTAATGAGACCCCCCATCAAGACTAGCTAGTTTAGTTCTATCGTTGGCTATTTCTTAAACAATCTAGTCATGTGACAGACCGGCTTTAGAAACGTGATCATGTGATTAGACGTTCTAAGCCACTACCTCGAAGGGGTGTTCTATGGCACTTGGAAATTCCTGTTTCACAATTACGGCCCTAATACGGCAGAAACACAAAAGAACATCATCAAATATCGTGAATTTATTGCTGTGGAAACTACACCGCGGCTTGCAGTCCGATATGGCTTTGCAAAGAAGGTTGTTTATAAAATTTTCAAAATGTACTGACGTCAACTTTCTTTGCAAGTCAATAGTTACATCAACGTAAAAATTTACGGAGCGCAATAAAGATCCCTCTTTAGTTTGTTCATTGTGCAGAATTGTCTAAGCACTATTCGAATAGCCCTAATACGATTATCCCCTCTTAAAACCATCATTTGTCAACCGACACTTCCGTCTTATGTATAATTCTGAAGACTGACACTATTCAAAGTTAAAAAAGATTATCAACAGCTCATCTTCGTAGTTAGCAACTGTGAGTTGTCGAAATCATCGAAGACGAGTTTACAACACGCTCATCACTACGTAGCGACAGTCGTCGATATATGCTGTTCATCGTGTCGTTTGATCAGGGCAATGCGCCAAACGGAATGATAAGAAACTATTTGAAACAAGCAAAAGAGTTAAAGAATTGAACGTGCTAAAAATCAGTGAGGAAAAATATCTTAAAACATTTTTAAAGGACTGCAACAAAACAAGACACGAACCATGGGGAAACGGAACTAACCACCATATGCCAAAAATTTCGACGAGTAAAATCGTTATGAAGTTAATTCAAAGTTAGAAGTTATTAAATTCTTCTGACGACTCTATATGTACTCAGAACGCATCCGTTTCTTTAACTTTTGCTGTTCTTCCTTGATAATTTGAGGATATACAATACACAGAACACTGGACTAACTTTTTTGCAGTATTTAGGAGGTTTGGCACATTTGCCGCCGTAAACTGATAATGTGCAGGGAAGGCTGACAACTAGAGAGATATACAGCAACCGTCCAAAGGGTTGGCAAGATTGCCAGCTTTTGCTGATCATGAAAGTGAAAAAATCGAAAATTTATATTCAAAACAGAAAAACTGACCACAAATCATGAATGGAGAAAAATCGGTGAACAACGCAATAAATGGACAACTAGCACCACAGTGGCTACCTGAAGTACGTTTTTGTCTACAAAACGTGCAATAAATGATGCCCTGCCAGGCAAAATCTTGCATTTCCAGTTCTATAGGAATGAGAACATGCAGTTACAAGCTTATTATTCCTTACCTTATTTTAGATTCCACCAGAAAAGTTTTTTTCTCTTCAGTAAGCTTTCTCCGCGCTCTTATACCTCTTCTCTATATATTGTGCTTTCTCACTCAATTTGCTGCAAACAACTCGGTCCATGGATTCGTAGGCTCATGGTTAGAAGAATTTTATGTCAAATTAGTTCACTTTATTAAGATGAAAATTCTTTCGCGCCCGATCTCTCAATGAATGTCTGAAATAAAAGAGCATTTTTATTTACAACAGTAATTCTTGCATTCGTATGTGTAAGCTAGACGTGAACTCTGAGCATACATGTGATTTTGACTATATATATAAAGTACTTTTTAGCTCGTTGTGCATGAATTTAAACTTTATAACAGTGTCTGAAAACGCTAACGCAGCAGATAGGCCGTTCCTCTCGCCAGCAGCCCCCTGTGTTGAGGTTGGCGCCAGATTTCTGTGTATACTAAGTTCCACTGAGCTTTAAACAGTGGCTACGCAATCAGTACGTCCCTATATCTCAAAGAAATCATTGAACTCTTGCATGCATTCAAGGAATTTCGCTATCTTGTAACTCTGAATGGGGTCAACGCTAAGTTCCCTGTTAATTGAAGAAAGCAAAAAAGGTTCACTTAGCCTGGCTTCATCAAACAGATACCTCACATTCTTTTATATTTTTGTAGCATCTGTCTGAATTCGTCCCAAAGTTTGATAATACTTTTTAAGTCACGGGCTCTATACCTGTATGACGTACTTAATTGGAGATCGAATGAACAACATCTCCGTAGTTTTTACCAGATATTTCCTGTCTGATCTTTAGGAATATGTACATCAGCGCGAAGAACACCTTTGTTGCGATAGTTTCAGTAATATCGTTTAAACACTCAGTGTGCTGCTTGCGATTAGGCGGGGATTCGTCAACATTGACAAGGAGCTCTTCAGGAAAACCTACGGAGCGTTTGTTCGGTCCCACTTCGGGCATGCTGTCCAGGCTTTGCGTCTGTGGTTCAAGAAAGATTATCTGCACCTGGAACGAGTGCAGGCGAGGGCTACGAAGATGGTCAAGAATCTTGGTAATCTGCCTTATGAAGACAGACTGACCGAACGTGATCTTTTCCCTCTCAATTATAAGCAACTCCGCGGGGACCTACTGTATTGTAAGAGGCCAAAACTGCGCCCTAGAATTTGATGATTTCTTCGAATTGGCTCGGACTGACTGATATAATGAACAAAGTGTCAGTAGCAGCACTTGCAACTGGCTCACACTTATCGCTGATGTTAAGCCTACATTTGTACATTTGTATTATGTACTATTGTTACGGTGGACCTATTATGCGATTTTGGTTATGAATAGGGAGCTCAAGGGTGAAAGCCTTCTTCCCTTAATAAAGTGACTTAAATTCAGCACGTCAAAATTTGCAAGGTCCAGTCTATCAAGAAGGTATCACAAAGACAAGAAGGACAATAAGCTACCACACTTCTTCAATTCTTTTTAATACTGCTATTATAGGTCCTGCGATCTGGGCCACTACATCCTACATGTGTGAGGAGTGCCGTTATGTTTATTACTTTTAAAATTAGTATTGTTCGGAGGATTATGGTCTTGGGACTAGTTTTGGCTCTCAGTTGTGGTTCATTTGCAAATAATGCAGAGCAACTGGTCGTTTTTTATCATCTCATGTGTGAAGAAGAGGTGAGAGTATATGCAACTGGGCCAGGCCTATAATCGATTTTGGTCTGTCGTCTTTTCTTGATTTTTGTTTTTGTTAGGTGATAATCCAATTTTATTTTCGAAAAGAACACCTCTATATCAGTATTAGTCATTAAAAAACGGCTGATAAATGAAATAAACCTGCGTCCGATAGAACTTTTTTTCATAAATAGCATAATTATAGTTCGTTACATGCAGTACCGATCCATAAAAACGATTGGCTACCTCGAAATCATATCAGTTCCCGAAACAACTTATTCTGTTTTTGTCTCGAACTTGATTAATCAAATGCAGTGTGCAATTTAAGAATCGAATCAGCGTTTTATTTCAAGTAAGGGTTAAATCTTCAACGCTGATAAGCGCTCTACAACTCTGCTTCACAACTTCACCCGTTAAAGATCCCAAATCTGCGCCACAGGTACCCTTCGAAGATAGAAGCAGGTCCTGATTGACTGAGGACTGGGCAGGGTGGACTAAACCCGTGCGAGTATAAAATTTTTCACCAAGGCGACTGGCTATTTTACGTGGCACTGGCAGCAGTTATTGTAGGGCTATTTTGGCTCAGTAAAGCTACATATTCCTCTCAACTCTCTCTTGCCTGACTCTTGAGTTGGGGATCCGTCTGTTGTCGATACAAAAACTTACCCTCGACATGCTTTCCATTCGTCGGTTATGACCACACTGCCTGTGTTATCCATTTGGTTACGACCGCTCTTATAGCAGAGCAGCTTCTGTTATTCACCTGTTCTATGATCCATTTACAAGTCTTCATAGCATGCATTTCAAGAAGCCAAAACTGTTCATTTCTCTTTCTTTCATTGAACTGCCGAAGACAGAACAGCGTTTCATCCGCTTAGACCTCGACTTCAGTCCCGCTCCGTCTATATTAATCGTTCATGAATGCCATAGAACATACGTTACGCACCACATAACTGCTCTTCGTGTGCAACTCCGTTACCCTCTTCACCAATCACCACGTTCGATCCTCATACAAATGGGAGCATTATCGTCAGCACCGCTCTGATACTTTAGCTGATATTTTCATAAATTATGCTGGTTCTCCGAGCTCTGTTACCTTTGAATTTGCCGCATCGGAACAAAAATCATTCCATGTGTTTTTGTAACAAGTCTCGGCAGAGGACTACAGATAAATGCTTTGAAGGCCAACATGTACAATAACTGCTAAATTACACATTTGAGCGATTGGTAATTTCCAGAATCATCCAATTGTTCCTGCAGCCGCTGGTAAAGTACGAAATGGTGATCATGTTGGATTCTAGAGTGGTCTTTGGGAGTCCAACATGTAAAATAGCCGCTTACATCAGCTTATTAGACAAACTAACATTTCAAATTAACGATGGGAATAATCACTCAATTTAAAAATTTAAGATGGCAACAACAGCAAGAATTACTGGATCCATGATATTTTGAGGGAGCTCTTTAGTTGCTGCTTGTCATTGCATAACGTGAACCGTGTAAGAGAAAATGCAATTTGAATTCATACAGAATAATTCATACAAACAATAGGATCATTAGAAATGGCTAAGGGGCTAATCAATAACATAAGAAAGTTAAAACGTTATGGGCAGCACAAACGGTGGAAAGATGCCTAAGGGAAGAAGTCGGGAGGGTAAAGGTGTAACCAGAGAGCCAATATTACCACACCAGAGTTAGGTTCACCACATGTTCCAGCTGTTTACATAGGTTGGGTTAGGACCGCCGTATGTAGGTTGTCTCCAGGTAAATAATATGATATAGTATGTTTACAGGCAATTGTAAAGAGTTGGTAATGCACCTCATGGGCGCCTTCCAAAACCTCGAAGACCGGAAAAAACCTAAAACAAACTACCTATGTTGCAGCCAGTATTGGTTTTGTTTCAGGTTTTGTGTTTTGTCAATACTGGGCGAGATAGGGAGCTTGTTTCAAGTGCAAAAAACCTGACTTCAAATGTTTGATACAAACGGAATATATGTACAGTTGTCAGCTAAGTTGACAAATCAGCAGAAAAAATGTTGCAGATCGTTTAAGAACATTAGTTCGAGATGGGGAGGGTCAGCACAAGAACACAGTGTTCTCAGTCTTCCTTCAATGGTTGTCGGCAAACGTTGCGCGCTATCGACTGAAGGTTAACATACTGCGGGCTGCTGCTTCAGCAGCTTTATCTTCAGCATGAAGCCTGGTGGGGTTCAAAGTCCACGAACGGCATCAGCGTGAAAGAGAGCTTCCACCGAGTCAGCACCCAAAATTAGTGAAAGTTTTCCTGAATATAAAAAACTAGTTATAGCTCTCTTAAACATAGGGTAGATTTGCTGGATTTTAAGACTTTTGGGCAGCTTATTCCAGATTTATATGGCGTTTACTGAAAAGAATTGCGTAAGGTATGAGTTGTTCGTGCCCGAACAAGTACTCAGACAGAAGTTTTGGGGTCAACAGGATGGCCCATGTCTAGCAGATGTTGAGTTATCGAGGAACGGGAAATTCTGTTTTCTTGTTAAAATAAACGGTTAGGTAAATGCTCCTTAGCCCTGGCGGCCAATTGCCGTTGCATTAGCCTTATGAACTTGCATTGACAAGTGCATGCAAATTTGTACGAGAGAATCAACCTTCGTTCCTTGACATTTACTTTTCCAGAAAGAAAGCTAGCTCCATTACACGGATGGTCTCCCATAAGCATACCTGGAAAGGTCAGTATTTGCATCATCTGAATTTTGTTCCCATTTAATGGAAACGCAACTTGGTATATACTCTTTTCCAGAGGACCAGAAAAATCTGTTCTATGGATACATTGGATAATGAATTAGCCAGCCTCAAAGGTACTTTGTTGAAGCGGGGATATCAAACTCGTTTTATACACAAGTACAGTCAGTCAGTATATTTGAGGGAAAAATAGGCCTGCGCCTTTGAACTTTCTATTTGTCATATCAAAATCTCAAAAACTTTTAACAATTTTAACAAGTTTTCAGTCAGAAAATATATACAGTCACATGGTGCAGTGGTGTTTCAAGGCTAATCTGTCACATATTTCCCGTAGTGCTGTAGCATATGTATATAAAGTCGGTTTTTCAATGTCTCCACAGATTGGGACCTATTAATCATCTCGGGAAAGTTATTCCACGGCTCCACGACCCGATTAGGAAAAAGATACTTCCTCACATCCAATCGTCCTTGGGGGCACATACAGTTTGAAGGGATGTCCCCAGAGATTAGTTGAAGTGGTGAGTTGCAAAAAGTCGTCACACATGACACTTACGACATCAAAAGACTCAGCAGTTAGCGCCTAAAAAGTTTGTTTTTCTTTCTTTGTCCTCTAAGGGCGATAACATTCTGAATAACATAAAGAGACGCCTTCTCAACGCCATTGAAAGAACTTACTATGCTGCCGAACTCATAATTTACAATCCAACGAAGCCCTTACCAATTATTTGTGCGAAGGATGCCTTGCAGTTGCACGCCACTTCAAAATTTGTTAACGAATTTACATGCACTTGCGAATGCAAGTACATAGGGCTAACGCAACGGCAATTGGCCACCAGGGCTAAGAAGCATTTACCTAACTCTTTATTAAAACAAGAAAACAGAATTTTCTGTTCCTCGATTAACGATCATATGCTTGACACGGGCCATCCTGTTGACCCCGAAACTTCTGTCTGAGTACTTGTTTGGGCACGAACAACTCATACCTTACGCTACCTGGAGGCAACCTACATATGGTGGTCCAAACCCAACCTATGTAAACAGCTGGAACATGTGGTGAACCTAACTCTGGCGTGGTAACATTGGCTCCCTGTTTAAATATTTACCCTCCCGACTTCTTCCCTGAGACATCTTTCCCCGTTTTTGCTGCCCAAAGTGTTTTAACTTTCTTAGGTTATTGATTAGCCCCTGAGCCATTTCTTATGATCCTGTTGTTTGTATGGATTATTCTGTATGAATTCAAATTGCATTTTCTCTTACACGGTTCACGTTATGCAATGAGAGGCAGCAAATGAAGAGCTCTCTCAAAAGGTCATGGATCCAGTAAATCCTGCTGTTTTTGCCGTCTTTAAATTTGCACCTAGGAAACCTTGCATTTCCACGTGCATTTCCACACTCTTCCAATTTTCGCCCGCTCACCGTCAATCCAGTTGGGTTTTGTGATTTTATTAAAAATTGTACATCATTGACCTCGCCTTAGTTTAGCGAACACCCCTAATATACACGCGCTCGCCGCTGGTTAATATTGGGATGCCGCACATCCCATGATGATTCAACGCACTCAACGGCTTCGCGAGGGCTTCCCGCCGTGAGCCAGTCTTGTCGGCTTAATTCTGATTGGCCACTGTCAGACAATGTCTGTCTCTCGCGTTCCCTTAAAAGTACATACACCCTGTGTCTGACTGACTTGCGCTTGCTTGCATTAACGCGCTGTACCGTGCTCTTGTCTGAGTTGACCCTTTGTCTAGCCGACTGGTCTTCTCACTGTCTCTCTTGCGGCTGCTTGGGGGAACCGGTTCATGCTGATTAGAAGTACCAAGGCGGATCATAACAGTTAAGAAGGGGTTAATGATGAGGTTAAAATGTACCTCAGTGACCTCGCCCAATGTCAACGATCACATCCCCCGCCCTCAAGTTACACGGGTAACTTTCTTAATTAGCACGATTATTGTGCTCTGATTCGTACCCCAATATGCCTTGATTCATTCCTTCTCCTAAACCAGCTGCCCATATTGGAATAGAGCGTGCTTCTTGCGAAGTGTGTGTTATCCCAGTATAGTTCCTTACCCAATTCTTGCCACATCCTCTACCCACAGCGGCATTTCCTATCCGTTGGGAGTCGTCCGAGAGTCTGACATTTTTGTATGATATCATCGAAGTTAGTTGCATAGTTCTTCCAGCTTCATCAAGACATATTTCTCTCCAGTTGACGTTCATCAGTAACCTTTTCTCTTTTTATTTGCTTAAAAGGATAACGCATACGTTTAAATTCTGTCGCCGAATCTAGCCTCTTCCGGTCTCGGATTTTGGAGGGGCTACGCGGGGCTAATAGTGGCCGGATTGTACGGTTGTCAGTTTATAAATTTTTCAATTATCACGCGTTATTTTGTTGATGTGTTTTAGCTTTTCATAACATTTTATTTACTGTTTTATACCTTAGCTATATTTGAAATGACCATGATAACCCCTTTTACTACCGGTCACGTATTGTTGAATGTTTAAGTTGTTGCTTGCTGTAATGAGCCTAAAACAAATAAAGTGACACAATAACAATCTACTCTTAATTTCCGTAGTTGCCTTCGGAAGTGACTACAGCGGTGCTCATGCGGACCGAGCTTAGTAACAATTGAAGCGTCAGTGAGGCGCAGTACCATACAAACTTCATAAGGTGACTTCTACCTATTGAAAAGTAGGTCCTGATGGGGTGTGCATTTTCAAATTGGACTCCTATAATGAGTGGAATTCTGAAGATTGCTTTTTTAGGTTCATTTATGATATTTATTCGTCTGTGGGAAATACCAAGTCTCTCGTTAATGTGGATCTTTTAAACGGGTATATATTTTTTCGTAAAGCTTTCGTATTGGGTTGTCCGGAATTGATTAATTCAAATTTGACAACCTTTCATAGTGGAACTCAATATGGTTAACGCAATTTTGTCCCTTCAACTAAAATTTGTAAGGTTGCACTCTGATAGACCACTCATCTGTGTATTATTTCACGCTAATCCGTTGAGGGAATATGCCTACAGCAAACACCTGGGGTTTACATCATACCAATTTTCCAAAGAACATATAACTTTTTATGAACATAAGGCTTTTAGATCCACAAAGCTTATCGATTTTGCTGCTGATTCGTTATAAACATGTGGATTTAATCATAAAATAGTGAATGTCTGTCATCTCATCGAAAAAAATCTACGTATTTTAGGTATACTGCTTTTGAAGTATTTTCCCGGGTATCAGGTTAAAACAAATGTGTAAAATAAGGTTTATTGGCACTATCCGTTTGCGCGATGGCTCATAGCTTCATCTTGTTGCTGTGTAGCATGAATAACAACTGCGAGAAGATAGCAAATTTTAATTATTTTAAAGGTCAAAGTTTGGGACGCAATTAACGGAAACGAGTGTGGAATAAGATGTAGTCCGGCCATAAAATAGGTGATTAAACGTATCTCAACATCTATAAGCTAGCGAATATGATAAGGCACGCAAGGCCATAGTGTCAGGGAGCATTTACTAAGGTAGGAACAAGCGTAGAATGTAAGCAATAGGAAAGTGACTCCCAGAAAAGTGCAGTCCAGCCATGAATGGGCCGGAGTCCAGAGGTTTGCAACCGAACACTGCGTAATCGGCTCTGGAAGTAGTTGAGTGCAAACAAACTCCCCCGCATCTTGCGCACTGGTCTCACCTTGAGCGTGATTGGCTAGTGAGGCCAGACAAGTCTCGACCTTGAGTGGACGCTTTGACTGTCGTGTCTTCCGTCCGCGTGGTGTTTACGACAGACATTGCTTGTGCCCACCACGAAGATGCCCTTTATTTGCTGATTCACCTCAACTTCAGCCGTTATCTTTCGCGTGTGGAGGTTTTCACTCCAATAGGTCAGTTTTAGGTCATGCGTTATTCCTCCATAGTTATTCCGGTGTTTTTTTGCCAGAAGTTGAAACTCTCACATTCCTTCTCATCCAATTCAGGAGAGGTCAGGTCATGTCACGTCTATTAAGAGAAATACAGATGAACGCCTTGGGTACGGAGACTGGAAACAGGCGTACGTCTCCTTTTTTGCCTGAGTAATAGTTCAAATCCCTCCAAGATTTCTGTGCTTGATATCTAAGAAATTCTGCACAAATTTTATTTTCTCCTGCATTCTCAATATCAAAACGTTCTCTTTTCTTTGCTTTTGGTATAGGTTTTTTAGAATAACTTGTCAATTGAAATTAAGTCGTTATCTAGTCTATCTGCATTCAAGTAAAGACTGCACATTTATTTCACACTGATTCAATTCACCTTTAATCTTAGAAGTCAAGTTGGCAAACATATGTTTTCAGCAAATCATCATCAGGCCAAAACATTTGTAGAATAATGAAAACTGTACAGTTTGACAGGGTTAAATAATGTAGTCTTATTGCAATTCATCGTTTACTTTTCACCCGCATGGCAAGGTCGGCGTATAGAGGTTCGTGTGTTGGGGAGGGTAGGGGTAGGGGAGGTTATTGGGTTAGGCTGTGGCGGGTTATCAGAGGGCAGATAAATGGAGGGATAATTGCTGCTATTTGCGCGCAGCGAACGAATTTAACTGGGTTCGGGGGCAAAATGCGATCGGCTTCTGGCGTCGGGGTTGGCCATGGAATTGCAAGTGCTTCTATCTGCTTCTTTTGACAACACAGCACTGGATTTGCTAGCCGCATAGCCACTGCTTCGGCTGTTGCAAGCACCCGTTGGCCTTGACCCTTGAAAAAGTTGGCTGGTGTCCGGTAGACAACATAAAAGGCTTCGTTAGTATCAACTCGATGATTCGTATCGACAAGATGTGCAAGAATAGAACTCGAGATTGATGTTGTTTCACATTTACTCAACCAGACCAGTATTTGTTCACTTACCCTCTTTTCCAGGCGCCTCGTTGTTCGGCCAATGTATCCCGCTCCACAGGAGCAAGTCACTTTAAGTCACTTTATTAAGGGAAGAAGGCTTTCGCCCTTGAACTCCCTATTCATAACCAAAATCGCATAATAAGTCCACCGTAACAATAGTACCTAATACAAATGTACAAATGTAGGCTTAACATCAGCGATAAGTGTGAGGCAGTTGCAAGGTGTTTCTACTGACACTTTGTTCATTATATCTGCCACAGTTTCTCAGCAAATGAGAATCAAGTTTGTGTTTAAAAATGTCAACAGTATCTGAGAGGACCACATCTTCCGGGAGTCCGTTCCACGCTCCAATGACCCCCTGAGAGAAGGCGTTTCGTCGAAAGTCGATGCGGGCCGGTTTCCTCTGTAGTCTAAAAGGATGACCTTACAGATGGTCAGTCCGAGCCAATTCAAAGAAATAATCAAACTCTAGGGCACAGTCTTGGCCTCTAACAATACGGTAGGTTTGTATGAGGTCCCCGCGGAGTTGCCTTTAATTGAGAGGGAAAAGATTAAGTTCGGTCAGTCTGTCTTCATAAGGCAGATGAGCAAGTGAAAGAGTAAATGCAGATGGATGTGGCCTTCAATGGGAGTCGGTCTTCTCCTTCCAATCGTAGGAGAGGAGAGTTTGTGAAGAGTACCCGTTAGTTCACCGCTTGAAAAGCGCTTGCGATTGTGGTCCTCAGGTGTTGTCTGACCAGCTCGCTTGTTGCATCGCCTAGGAAAGGCAGTCTTATGAACACGTCTTTCTTTTCTACGGTTAAGGTGGCGGGCATTTTGGCACGCTCGCCAATATTCCTGAGGATGAACCTTACCGAGTATCCATCTTCAATTGGTGTATGCTGTTGGAGTTCTGGTTCAACAGTTTCAAGAGAGCAGATCTGTCGTACTCTAGCTGCTTATTACTGGACCAGATTTTGTTTTATATTTAGCGGAAAAAACTGTAAAAGTTGGTGTAATGTCCCGTCCAGGTTTTCTTTCTGAATATCCTACGTAGGATAGGTCCATCATCTTGCTTTCCCAGAAGGACGTCAAGGAACGCACTTTCATGGTGAACCTCAGTCTCTGCAGAAAATTTGGGTGACTTTTAAATTTAAGCATGAGAATATTTGCAGAACTTAACCTTTTATTTTCCTGATCCTTCCCTAACAGTTTTCTCCATGATTCCGAGAAAAGACCATCGGGAATTGAAACTTTTCTTCTCTGCTTGGTGCTCCCCAAGAACCACGATGTCTATCACCATCAGTCATTCAAACGACGGAAGCCACAGGGACCTACCCAGTCTAACTTGCTCCCGTTTCCTTGGCTACTAGCCATCATCAGAATGGCATTCTTGCTCCTGAGATGTCCAGGCCCCACGTCGTTTGACATTTTTTTACGATGTTTCCTTTCATGCGCCTTATCGATCACTAGCAATCCAGATATACGCTTCATTATCTCATTCTGAAGTGCTATCGTAGTAATAGCCTACTCTATCCCTTCCCAATGTAGTTTTCCTCATCAGTTTTCTTCTGTTCACTCTTTTTGCAAATGGATGCCCATTGAACTTTGCCTCTATTTTTGGCGTGAGAGTTTATCTCACTGCTGATTTCCTAGTTAAAAAATAATTTCAAAACACCGCTAACTATTGCCCTAAAAGGACACTTTTGGCTTCCATTATTACAGATTTTTATATGGTATCTGCACACATTGTCATAATTATACTCCAATAGTAAGTTTTTTTAAACAGTGCCTTTCTGGTGCTCAAAATATATAATATGTTTATTATGCCAGTTTACAGGCAATTGTAAAGAGTTGGTAATGCACCTCTTGGGCGCCTTCCGAAACCTCGAAGACCGGAAAAAAACCTAAAACAAACTCCGTATATTGCAGCCAGCATTATTTCTGTTTCAGGTTTTGTGTTTTGTCAATACTGGGCGAAATAGGGAGTTTGTTTCAAGTGAAAAAACCTGCCTTCAAAGGTATGATACAAACGGAATAAATGAACAGTTGTAAGCTGAGTTGGCACATCATCAGGCGAAATGTTGCAGATCTTTTAAGGACATTAGCTCGAGACGGAGAGGTTTGGCACAAGAACCGGATTACGAGTTGAAATAGCGGAGAAAGATGAGACAGCTAATAATAGAGCTGGAGAAATGGAGAAAAAATGGCGAGACAAATCTCAAAATAAGAGAGGGACAAGTAGTTCAAGTCGAAAGGACATCTGTCTGGTCGAAGCCAGTAATAGTGATGGCCTAGCTGTTCCCCTCTTAAATTGGTCGTTTTAAATGCCAGATCACTGATTAATAAAATGCCTCTGCTCCAGACTATGGTTTTCGTCAACCGCCCAGACATTGTTATGGTAACTGAGACATGGGCATCGGCCTGTGCAGCTGACTCTGAACTCTCTGTTCTAGGTTATGCATGCATTCGGAATGATCGAAACAATGGCCGTGGCGGAGAAAGCTGTATCTATACTAAGCAGCCACTTATATGTCTCTCGTTGGACTATCCACAATTCACAGCGGTGGAGGAGAGCTGCTGGCTACGAGTTGTTCTAAAAAACAAAAACTCCTTACTTGTTGGCTGTGTTTATCGCCCAACTAATGCCAATTCGGACTAGGATCTTTGTCTCTCGCAGGCATTTCATGCCGCAGCTGACTTGAATCTTAAGTATTGCTTGATTGCAGGCGATTTTAACCTTCCTGATGTGCATTTGTTTCCACCATCCGGTCCTTCAAAGTTCCAGAACTTACTTGAGGCAGTAGGTATCGGCAGGTGGGATCAGGTAGTCGATTTTCCTACTCGATGAGCAAACATACTCGACCTAATTTTTTGTAGGGGATACGAATCACTTTCAGTGTCATCCTTAGGCGCACTTGGGAGTTCAGACCATCTTAAAGTTGTTAGTGAACTAGAACTGGCGGTGGATGAAACATTTTCCCAAAAGTATAGTTTTTATCATGACTTCCGATGAGCAAACACGGCGGAATTACTGGCACATCTAAACGCTCTCGACTGGTCTGAATCTTTCTAATGTTTGCATATAAATGTTTGTTCCAATGCACTGTACAAAGTGTTGGATCCACTCATCCTCCACTTTATTCCCCGTAAGAAAGTAATGCATGTCAAAAATGAAGTGTACCTTCCTCTGTCTTTCCGTCGTAGGCTGCGTAAACTCTCTCGTCGTTTGCATCGGCAAAACGACAATTCCGTTCTGCCCTTGATCACACTGATCTTTGAGCAGGCTTAGAAGCTCTCCGAAGAAAAGCAGATAGCCGATGAGGCCCACTTCGCTGAAAATCCTTCCCTAAATGTTGCGAAACGCTGTTCGCGCACAGTAAAAGCGCAGAGGAAAACGCAACAGCCCATACTTCAAGACGCCTTAGGAAACCCCATAGCTGACGCTAAGTTGACCGCCGATAGCTTCAATGCGTTCCTTTCCAAAACGTTTAGTGAAAGCTCGTTCGCTGAACTTCCGGCTATCCGGGCTTGGACGGGTGCCGTCCTCGAAACCATAATTTTTATCCTCTGGGATGTGACTATAGCCATTCGTCGTTATCGTCAATCTTATAGTCCACGACCAGATGGCGTCCCAGTTAGCCTTCTAAAAGCTGAAGTGAATGATATCTTTCCGTCTATCCTTTGTAAGGTATTTAATCTTGCTCTTGAGAGCGAAACCTTTCCTTCGTTGTGGAAGGAATCGCACATAATGCCCATTCGCAAGCATGGCTGATCGACGTCATTCGACAACTTAAGGCCAATAAATACAATTTCCGCAGCCTCGAAGATCTTGGAGACCTTGATCAAAGAAAAGATGATGAGTCACTTGACATAGAACAACCTGCTTAATACAGCTCAACATGGCTTCCTCGAGAAACGATCTTGTGACACCTGCCAGCTCTCTTTCTTTGATTATGTGCTGCAATCTAGAGTCAGCGGTTTGCCATGTATAGCGTCTATTTTGATTTTACTAAAGCCTTTGATCGGGCCACTCATAACCTCCTCCTTCTGAAACTGGCCTCCTTCGGCATAGGTAGCAAACCTCTTAACTTCATATCTTCCTATTTGGATGCTCGCACACAACCCCTGGCGGGGTTCAAAGTCCACGAATTCTAAATTTTGAATTCCACATTTATACCCAGCACCTACGAAATGCATTGTTACAGCAGAAACTTTCAAAAAGGGTCATTTAAATAACTGCAGACGAAAATCGTGCAGACGTACAATGAAGAGGCCCTCCGAGCCTAAAATATAAATTTTTTATTGATTTGTTGAATAAAATTAAACAAACAGTGCTTCCCACTTGTTCAAAGGAATAAAATTGCAGGTGTAAGTATTAATCTTGTACAAAGCCTTATTTGCGATTCCACTTTTCTAAAGCCAGTCGGGGTAATTAAAAAAAAAGAGTAGACAGTGAAAAACTACAAGGCATTTCTCAGAAGAATCTTTCAAAAATCTTTCGTTTGGACTTTGGACATATCGTAAAGTACTGGTATTAAAATGAAAATTGCGTAAATACCGTGCCTTAGAAATTATAAAGTCGGTACTAGACGTTTACTTCCCGAGAAATTAACTTCTGGATTTTGAAACAGATTCCCTAAAGAGTTAAGGAAATTAGTACTCGCTTAACTTGCTCAAATTCTAACGTTCACTTAAGTTTTTCAACAACAATCCTTCAGCTCGCTGTTATGTCCATTCTTATTACACCCTGCCTCCTGTAGCCATGATTTCCGCGACGTTCAATATCATTTTCCCAGTCTGACTCCGAGAGATCTGTTGATGACCGCCGTGAATTCCTGTTTTCGCCATCTGCTGGTTGTTTGGTAGGTCAGCGAAGAACGATCATGGTCGCACCTCTGCGCTTTGATGATCCTCCGAACCTTCAATGTTGTCTTATCTCTTAGAAGTTAAACGTATTATGATCGATCGCGGTGTGCTCCTTTTGCCTGACCACCTTGGTGGTTGCTCCTGCTGACACACCAAAATTATTATGATCACACTTATAGCCACTAGCTTCAACCGGTCTAAGAATTTTACTTCAACTAGGACTAATTCAAAAGCCTGTATACTCTCCCCTGCTGGAATATCCCTTTCTGCACATATATTTATCCTCTCTTTAAAAATACTAAATCATATTTGTTCTGTCTTTTTCAGCTAAATTTAAAGGGATTTTTCACCACTGGAAGCGAATATGCGATCCACAGATTCTTGTTATAAAGAAGATAAGGGTGCAAAAGATGGGATGGTATTTGAATTGTCTGAGCTTTCGGCTTCGTACAAGAGGCCATATTGAAAGGCAATGAATGTGTAGCAATAATTTACGTGTTTTCCTAGTTAATTTACGAGAAAAGGGAGGTGGAGGTAATGGGGAGGGAGAGGGTTGCATTTGCAGTAGGCTGAGTCCAGATCCACGCCGTCTCAAGTCGTCTTCACGATGTGCATCCTTGGCTGGAAATCGGACCGCACCTCATAACCGCATGAACGAGGAGGTGATAGCAGGGGATGTATCACTATGTATATTGATGGAGATGAAGTCAGGTACCCAGACAAATATCTAGTCCAGATAAATAAGTATGCCATCCCCGTGATCGCGTCTTCATCTTCTTTGCAGTTTTTTGATGTTCGCCAACACTTATTTTTTAATCTCAGATTACTTACATTATAAATACTGACTTAACACTGTAAAGTGTGTGTTTACTTGTTTTGAATTCATTCGAAAAAGCATTCTTTATTTACCGTGAATGTACCCTTATAATTCAGTATATATATGGAAGATATGCAGGGCCTTTGAAAATTTTATTTACGAATAGATTCTGGTAAATCATGCATATTTTTCTGAGTAATCATTTATATCTACCAAATCTAAGACCATTGTGTAAAGTTTTATCAAGCCCTATTTTGAATACCTCAAAGCTTACTTCAAATAAATCTGAAGCTGTTAGTTTGTTCCAGTGTTTAGTGAACCGATGTGAAAAACAGTTGGCCCACACTTCTAGTTTCGCATGTTGTTTCTTCAGTTCGCACTGATGACCTTAGAAGTGTCGTTTTCGCCAATTCAAAAAATCAGACATCTCAACAGCTCTTCTGACGAGTTTGAAGACCATGATCATATCCCCCTATATCGCCTATAAGGGACAGGAAACAAATTTAGTCTTTCTAGCGAACCCTCATATGGTAGAAATTCCAAGCCGCTGACTAGTTTGGTCGCCTTTTGTTGAACTTTCTCTAGCTCTACGTAATCTTGGTTCATCCAGGGCAGGCCACTTGAAAGCAATATTCTAACAGTGGCCAGAAAAATGTGTAAAATACGCACACAAAAAGCTGCATGTTAAAAATAGGAAAGATCTTTTGATCGCTGCTAGGATACTTATAGCTCTATGCAGTTTTAGTACAGTAAGTTAATGGTTTGAGAAAGGGTTTCATACAAATGTACAGATCCCTTAGTTTGTTTACTTGCTCGAGTTGTTAACCTCCCTGAACTAATTATGCTCAAATATTATCTCCTTTTCGTTACTATACCATAAGCGGATGACTACAATTTTCTTTAAATTGAGCTGCAGGGACCAATTTTGCAAGTAATTCAAGCTAATTTGCAAGCTCTACCAATCCTGTTAGCTTTCGATTGACTTCCATATCTTTAGATCGCCAGTTAACATAACTATCTCACATTTAAGACCATCAAGATAGCCTTTCACCCATCAGAAACAGAATTGGACTCCAAACTCTCCCCTGTGGAATGCTACCGAAAATGGTTTTCCTTTCCCATTTGGCATCTCAAATGCAAACACGCTGAAGCCTGCATGTAAGAAAGTGGACTTACCATTTGAGTAGACTTCCAGTCATAACTTTTTGATTCGAATGCCTAGCTGAAGTCAATATAGGTCGCCTCGACCGACGAACCCATCTGTACACTTAATAAAAGAGATCTTGTGGTTCTGTCTCGTTCCGATTCCATTTTAGATTGGCTAGCGTCAAGAGTCATAGGTTTGTTCGCCTGATGGCATAGTTCGCATAAGCGCCTAGACGCACGTCTGTCCGCCGCTGTCGGCAATCGCTTTTACGAGCTGTCTATCCTACGCTCCATATCAGCTGTTTCAGACAGACGCGCTGACTGCCTACTTCCACGCTGACCCCCATGCGGCCGCGGCCACATGAACCACTATCCCCTTTTCCCCGCCGCCGACGCAGCAAAGGCTTAGTCCGCTGCCTTCGGCCATTGAACACTTAAGCGTACAAGATTAAAATTACGAGTGTCGGTTTGTTTTGCGGCTTGCGGCAAGAAATGCGACACCAAATAACTAATGCAAGAGTCAAACAAAAAAACAAATTGAACCTTTTCTAAGAATATTCCTGTGTAGTTTGCTGAACTCAACCATACTTATCGAATCTGTTTTTGCTTTTGGCTAAATTTCCACCAAAAACTAAAAAAACGTTCTCAGAAAGAGCTTCGTGCGGAAAATTACGTCTATCTAAGAGACAATGCCCCTAATGACGGGGTAATATTGGTCGCGGTCAACTTCTCATCTTACCCTCAAGCCACACTGGGTTACATTGCTATGTGCATGAGAAAAGTCAAGGTGTTTTGGTTTACGTTTGACGTTTTGGACGCCCAGATCTATTTATTCATCTTCAACCCATCTTAGCCTGAAATTGCTGCTGAACTGTTTCTCTGTCAAATGGCCAAGGATCGCCATAATAAGTCGGTGCGAGTTATTCAGCTGAAATTGAACAGCATGATAAAACTCATCAATAAATTTAAATTTTCGAAGCGTTTCGGTGCCATATGTACACTGTTGAGTGGCAAAAGAGAGGATTGCCTTACGCACACATTTTGGTCTGGCTGCAGGAAAACATTAAATTCTGCTTATGTTGACAAATTCGTATGTGCCGAGTTGGCCAACCTGGCGGCTGACCCTATTCTGTTTGAAACAGTCAAAACGCAGATGGTGCATGGTCCATGTGGTGAGCTTAACCCCAGCAGCCCTTGCATGAAGGATAGTAAAGGCACTAAAAAGTATCCCAAGCAGTTCATTGACACAACTCAGACTGACGCAGGCGGCTTCCCTCTGTACAGACGAAGACGGCCTGAGATTGGTAGGTTCACAGCTGTCGTCAATGCGAGGCAAAACGGACGTGTGGGAATCAATAACCATTGGATTTTGCTGTACGCCCACATCAATGTCGATTTTTGCAACTCTTTAAAGTCCATCAAATACGTCCGCAAATTCATTAACAACGTCTCCGATGCAGCTATGTCTTCTCTCAACCACCTTTCACGCAACGAAGAGATTACTCAATCTGAAATGAGCCGATACATCAGCAGCAACGAGGCTTTCTGGACAACCGTTAGTTTTGATATCCACAACCGAGTTCCGGCCCTTGAACATATAATCGTCCACCCTGACAACGGCCAACGGATTTACTTTACGGAGGAATCCTTAGCGGCTCAACTTCTAAATACTTCAAATTGTGCCAGCAAGATGGATTTGCCCAGACGCTTTTTATGTTGATGTCCCCTCCTACTACACTTGTAAACAACACACGTGGGCCCGGCAAAAGAAAAGAATGGTGGTTGAAGGGCATTCATAAATCAAATGCGATTTTAAACTGGGTCGGATTTACACCATTCATTTATCTAAACAAGAGTGTTGTTTCGTACGAATGCTTCTTCACGAGGTTTGGGGTCTAACATCTTTTGAAGATATCAGAACGGTGGATGTTTCTTTGTGTTCAACTTACAGAGGAGCCTGCATGATACGTGGTTTACTTGAAAATGACAATCGTTGGGAGAATACAATTGCTGAGGCTGTTATTACAAACACTCCAAACCAACTACGGTGCCTCCTTACTTTGTTGATTAGGAGTTGTGAGTTGGTATGCCCTTGCGGCCTGTAGTTAAAGTTCAGCAGTTATATGGCTGAAGACTTCCGGTATAATCTGCAGTTGCAAAATGGCGATGCTCACATTGACTTTAATTCCGCCATCTTCAACATGGCCCTCATTTCCATTGAAGATAGATTGTTTGCCATGGGTGGCTAGCAACTTCATACATACGGATTCCCTCTGCTTGGCAGGAGCGTTGGAAATCAACTCCCGACTGAACTGCAGCGTCAGCTTTGTTTAAATGTTACCAAGCTGGCAGCATACGTTTCTCTGAACAAACCAAGGCTACTGGTCGACCAACTGCCCTCATTCAACACTTTTCTTGACAGTGGTTATGGTCGCAGTAATGGTGATCACGTTTTCTTTTTGGATGCTCCTGGTGGAACTGGCAAAACTTTCGCCCTCAAGCTGCTCCTTGCCGAAATGCGCAAAGACGGCAAATTGTTTTGGCTGTTGCATCGGCTGGTATTGTAGCGACGTTGCTTCCTGGCAGCAGAACTGCTCACAGTACCTTCAAGCTTCCTCTTAGGTTATCCGTCGATGGTACTGCAACATGCCACATAAGCAGAGGCAGTTGTTCAGCTGAATTGCTGAAGCGATGCTCAGTAATAATTTGGGACGAGTGCACAATGGCAAGCAGGATTGCACTAGAAGCGCTGCATAGAACTGCGTGATATCACAGAAAATACCGCTCCATTTGGTGGCATTCGAAATGTTTTATCTGGCGATTTTTGTCAGTCTCTACCTGTGGTCCAAAGGGGTACCAGTGGTGATCAGATAAAGTTTTGCCTGAAATATTCACCATTATGGTGTACGGTAAGGCCATTGGAACTCACAACCAATATGAGAGTGCACCTCAATGACCATAAGTCCGACAAGTTCTCCACTAATATCTTGAAGATTGAAGGGGGTTAATCAAAACCGATGCAACTGGGCGCATCTCCCGTGCTTTTCTTGCTAATTTTTTGAGCAGTGGTGACGAACTAAGAGAAAAAGTGTTCCCTAACCTCCAAACAGATTTCTCCGACGTTAAGTGGCTCTGTCAATGCGGTATTCTGGCCTCCAAAAACAAATTCGTCAATGCCATTGACGAGAGACTAACCCACTTTCTGCCAGGTGTGAAAAAACTGTGAAAATCCTTCGGTACAACAGTTGATCCTACAGATTGCGTTAATTATCCAATTGAATTCCTGAACCGTTTGGAAATGCCTGGCGTCCCTTTTCATAAACTGATTCTGAAAGTTGGCATACCGATTATTCTCATGAGAAATCTGGACGCACCATGGCTATGCAACGACACTAGGCTGACTGTCCAGCGTCTGACGAGCTATCTGATAGAGGCCACCATTATTACCAGTTATGCGAAAGGGGATATTGTTTGCATTACTCGCATTCCCATCATCCCTTCCGATACCACCTTCAGTTTACGGCGTCTGCAGTTTCCCGTGAAAGTTTGCTTTGCAATGTCCATCAACAAGTCCCAAGGTCAAACCTTCAAGGTGGCTGGACGTCCCCTTGAAGAATTGCACTTTTCCCACGGCCAACTCTATGTTGCCATATATTGAGTTGGTTCAAAACGGAATTTATACGTTTGGGCACCCCACGGGATTTCGAAGAATGTTGTTTACTATGAAGAGTTGATCTGACGGTTTTATCTTCCACTTCATAACGTTTCTTATTAATACCCCACTTATGACCGTCCCTACTGCAGTTCCCTAGTCACTCAAAATTTGGCTACATTTTTGTTTCTCCTTGGCCGTTTTACGCTCTCTCCGTCCCTACCATTATAACTTTTTCATGTCCTCCTACCTGTTCCCTTTGCCCTTTACCACGTTTTCTCTTAATGATTACCTACATCACACTCTCCAGTGCCACACTTACAGTTTCCCGTTTTTTCCATGTCGTTCTACATTAATGTTTGCTCATATTTCGTAAGTATTAATTGTTTCAAAAGGTTTTACTGCAGAGGACACTTACCTTTTTCCTTCATAAGGGGACAACAGTGGGTAAGGAATCTAAGGCAAAGCCGGGCTTCCGCGCTTGCTTCGAATGAATTCGTGCAGTTTCCTTGGATGTTAGCAGGCTAATGAGACAAGATCGGACACAAATAAATCCATGCTGCTGCGCACTTAGCAAGCTGTTCTCCTTAATATGTCTCCTAAGTTCCGTTTTGATGATTTTCTCCTTTAGTTTGTAACAAATGCTTTTTAGACAACCTGATTTTAATATATTAGGTGATGTATTCTCTCGTTAGTTCTAAATAGGGGTTATTTTGTCTAGCTTCAAGTCGGTAGACGAAGCCCCCTTCTTCATCGAAGGTCTTGGAAAATTGGGAGGCCAGTTGTTTTGCAAGCTCATTCGGAAGTTGAGCTAATATGCCATCCAGACCAGGTAATTTAGTGGGCTGTTGTTATCGCAGGATTTTTCTAACTGTGTCTGGTGCGAACGCCACTGTGCTATGTATATCTGTCGCCGGGACAATATATAATAATGATAAGTTGTATATTTTAGGCCCAGTGGGCCTCATCAACAAACCAAAAATTCAATAACACGAAGTACTAGAAATAATTGGTTTAACAAACAGTATCCGTAGTATATAGCTATAAGACGATTATAACTGTTTAGAAGCGAATTTGTTAGATTCGAAAAAAAAGAATATAGCAGTGTCATGTGGAAAGTGAAATTCAAGGGCACACACAGATGAGCCACATCGTTATCTAGATTCTGACTATGTATTCTGGTACCCACTGCCTCTGTTAGTAGGGGAGCTTGGAAGCAAACTCAGTCGAAGCTGAGCGTGGGGCAGAACAATAGGTATTAACGAAACATTACTGGTATAGACGGGTTCCCGGCACTACACTCGGGTTCCAAAATCGGTGCGGCATAATCGAATATAGGGAACCCACCAGTTTATGATCGTGATGGGCACCGCCGTATGAGATCCAAAAGTCCGTCAAATCTACAATAACATCGTTGAGGATGTCTGAGATGCGACCAAATATAAGGCCCTGATGACTGTTGATGACCAGCGAAACGAGAGTCGTCAAGACTGCGTCTTGATTCCGGGGGACAAGAGTCAGAGGAAGGTAGTTTCAAGAAGGGATCCTAAATTCCCGATGGTCCTTTCTCGGGATCGTGGAGAAAGCTACCCGGAAAAGATGAGGAAAACAAAGGTTAATGGATTCAGTGTTAAGATAAATGTGCAGTCTTCGCTTGAATGCACATAAACTAGTCAACGCCCGAATATCAATCGGCAAATTATTCCAAAGATAGCTATACCTAGAAGCAAAAAATAGAGATCGTTTAGAAGTGGAAGAAGCAGGAGGAGGTATTATCAACGTTGAACTTCTTAGGTTGTAAGGGCAAGTAACTGGAGTAAGGGCAGAAATCTTGGGGAGATTTGAACTATTATTAAGGCGAAACAGGAGCCAAAAACCTGCTTTCAGTCTCCTGACCCAAAGAAATTTCAGTTTCGTTATCTCATATCCATCTGAGTAGGAGTTATCTGAGAATGCCGGATAGAGGACCCTTTTAGTGAATCTTCTTTGGACACTTTCAATTGTTAAATGGCTAGATTCGTTCATTAGACCGAAGAATGGACAACAGTATTCGAGAATAGGAAGCACATGCATACGATAAAGTCTTAGCTTCATTTCGGGAAGGTAGAAATCATAAGAGATGAAGCCGCATATCTGAGCAGCTTTTGCTGTTATTCTATCAGCGTGAGGTGAAAGATCTAATTTATTTGTGATACTTAAACCTTAGTCCTTAATGTTAGAACATTCAGTCATGGGGCAATCTTGAAGAATGATAGGCTGTGGCAGCCTTTCAGGTCCAAAACACATGTATATCGTTGTTAATCCTCGTTAAATGCCGGCTCTTTGGTAAAACATGGAAATAAAAAGTAAAACACTAGATAAGTATTGCCTGAATTTTCGTTTGATTTGTTCCCCTAGTTAACTTTCAGACACGGAATGGGATCTTGATTTCCTTTTGACTTATTCACGTAGGAAAATAACATTTTGAGCTGTTAGGTATTCCCTTGACTAGTTCTGACTGAAAGACTAATCGTTCTATCCGCATGAGTTTTAGACAAAGATTTTACTGTTTCTTATACACAGAGGTGCTTTGGTTGGTGGTAGCTAGAATATGTTTTCCGCAGTCTTATTTTCTTCTTGAGGTTCCTTTGTATAATCAGTGGCCGGTAGACGCGTGAACTCATTTAAGGTGGGCAATAATTGTCTACTAATGTTGAGATAAGTTCCAAAAGAAGCACAAGGCGTCATTCGGATCAGGTACATGTACAGGGCTTCAGACAATATCGTTGAGTAGTCCTTTCGTTTTAGTATCATCCTATTAGGTATTGCTTGAGTGACAGGTGCAGCGAAATTTCTGTACTCCCAAAAAGAACGCGATAATCAAGAGGTCTGAGTACTCAATCGAAGGCTACCGTTTTCATCGCTACAAATGGCGAGATCTAAACAGCTAGATTGTTGCCTATTTCGGAGCCGCGTGTCCGTTGTGACGTTTTCCATAGGAAATTCGTCACTAAGCAATGGAAGAAAGTTCTGATCGAATGCATTTTGTGATCGCAACATGTGCATCAAATCCCCAGTAATGTCTGGCGAGTTAAAATCTCCAGGTTTTAAGACATGTTTGCTGCAGCAGCTTTGTTTTTTTCCCAGTAATTAGTGCACCAGTGTGCAGTGTATTTGGTTTGAATACTGGAGTAGTATGGAGGTCCGGTTGGGTCAGCACTCATCGTTTACAACCAAGTATTATGCAGGGAGGTTTCTTATTTGATGAGAAAATATCTGGGACTTAGTCGATGCCATCTCATATGAGTATCGCGATTCCCCCACACCTACGACCGCTGACGAGGCCCACTGGGCCTAACAGATAAACAAAGTTAGTTATTTATTCATACCATAGGGATAAGCTGAAAATCGCGCGTGACTCATCCTACCCTCGCTCTGTCAGGCCTTTCTCCCACGCGTAATTATCCACTCCGCGCGCTATCGGCCTTTCATGCCATTTCGACTAACATGCCACTTGATAAGCGTATAAGCTCCAAGTCAATTGACACGCTGGCTTCATTTGATTGGCCGCAGGCGGCAGAGTACTCATCGTGCATGCAGAGCTTCGCAACAACACACCACTTTGCGGACACAACTTGCGTGCAGACATTGCTGGCAGCTGGTTCGTTACAAAGAATTATTACTGTTTATTTTCTTTTAGTTAAGCTGTTTTTACCAACTTTGTTTTGCCTGACTTGTGATTTGGGAAAATTTTCTATTGTCGATTCATACATTTACTTCAACTTTGTATGTATTTTTCCACAGCGTAAAGTTTGCAATGACGAGGCACTTCGGGCCTAGACTATGAAAATTTATTTATTATTTACGACAAGACTGCCAGCCTAAATTCTGTATCTGCTATCTGCCCATATAACTGTGTTTAAGTTAGAGCTGCCAGGTCAGATTGCCAAATGGTCCACTGCGAGTTTGAGTTCATCCTATTTGTTGAATAAGCTCTGTATTTTGTATGCCATCGTCTTGTTTTCGGCTTCACCGATCTCCGAGGTTTGGCTACTGTTTCATAAATCTGACACTTTTTACTTGATATTTCGTATTTCATCTTGGAGCTCATAGATGACCGCTTTATAGCTTAACATAATCTACTGGTGTAGCTGTACGGTCATTACATTTTTGCAGTGGACAGGCCAGCGGCGTCTAAGTTGGGTCGCTTTAACTATCAGGCCAAAGCACAGGCTAGAATTTAAAACGCAAAAGCCATCAGAAGGAGAGCTATATCGTGCACAGAGATCTATGCTACTTTATCAGACAGCAGTGGCCACTGGAAAAGCCAGGACTTAAGCTGAATGCGTCCATCCAGGTCTTAAAAGAGCCTGAGAGAGCATAAGACAATGGCAGCAGTTGCTTAGATAAGATTGTGGAGCAGTTTCAACAGTCCTCCAAATAGTGCTTGTGACATTATGCAGAATAAAATCATTTATTTATCTATTTTGATTTACTGCTAATATCGATTACAGTTAGTATCTTTTCAACATGCCTAACCAAAATAAAGCTCTTTCTGGTTGCCTCCTTTTCACTTTCTAGCTCATTACCGGCTCTGTTCTCGTTAATTTTTTGAACCCATCAGTGGTTTCTGGCGTCTTTTTCTTACCCTACTTGCATTAACCAAGTTTTCTACAAGAATTCCATGATTTCACCTTATTGGCAGTGTCCCCAGCACGTGTTCACTCTATATAAAACCGAATCTCTCTTGAAGATGATTGCTTTACTGTTCCGAAATCTGTTTCCTTTAGTCTCGGCTTCCAACTCCTGGCTATGACAAACCTTGGTAACAGTAGAACATAGTTGACTTCTGCATCTCGTAGCCTTAGAAATAGTCTCGGCAGTATAAAAAAGTTCATATTTTCCGAATCACTCATGTGTGCAAAGTAGAACTTATGTATGCCTTCGGGAAGTTAAAATCATTCCCTCCAATCATATCTGACCCAATGCTGGCGCCTTTTTCGTTCGAGGACGCGGGCGGCCTTTATTGATGACCTCTGGAGAAGGGAAGATTGGAAGCGCGGGTTGCTCCCTCAACAATTTGCCTCGAACTGGAATGATGATGCTAGGAAATGGTATTGCTGAACAAAACTACCCAAAAGCATTATTGTTGTTGGAAATCTTGCTTAATCACAGGGGCCCTCTGCCAATCCATGCTCTATATGTGGCCTCTTTTGCCCATATGAATGGAGTGCACGATCCATACGCGTTTTCCGTACCGATCAACAGTGCCTCTTTGGCTGAGTTTATTGAATTCCTGCAAATGTTCCCTTCTTTGTTTGTTATTGCCGGAAATTATGTTTACCCGGCGGGTACTCTTGATGTCGATCCAAGTCCCGTTTGGGTAAACTCAAAATATGCAGGAATGGATTCTTTTTGTCCGTGTCTAAATCCTTCTATCCTTGATCCACCGTCACAAATATCACTACTTTCTGACCCGATTCTTCGCCAAAACACCGTAGCGTTCTTGCAGAATTACTTACTGTCGTGTGGGCCACATCGCTTTGTTCCAATTCAGAGACTAATGGACTGTCTTTCTTATGTCACACCTATTACCCGCGCCCTATTCCCTAACATCAAGTCCCTGTCTTCCTTTCTTCGTCAATACCCTGAAGTCTTTCATCTTAAGGATGGTTCGGTTGGTCTGTCAAAATCAAGGCGTAATTCACATCATAAACACCAGAACGAGGATCGAGGAAATTATGCTGGTATCTCGCCAAACGATCAAGGTGTACTCCCTAATGGAATTTTAAAAGTTGAAGTTCTCCTCTCTTCGTCGACAGATTTCACAAACGCAATGTCCTGCATACTGCCGGCATCGGAATTCTCGGTTATCCTTGTGCTTCGACGTATCCTTCGGCCCGCATTCAGCAACGGTCTGCACGTAGCATTAGTAATAAAGGAGTTGATTGCCTTTCCATATGATATGAAGAAAATAATTGGTCTGACGCGATTCGAATTATACGCTTTTCTCGACAAATACAAACAATTCTTCGATATTCTCTGTCCATCCACTGAGGATCAATTCCCCGGCGAAGTGGAAGCAGAAAATGGAAAAATGCATCGTCGTATTCCCACCAGCTTTTGCGTTCGGATCAATGCGAATGCTTGGAACATGCAATCTCGTCTTCTTGATTCTCGTCCCGAGTTGCCAACCAGCAAAGACCCCTCCCGTCTAAGTCAACATGTTGGTCGCGTTTTCCGCGTCGCAAAGTCGTGGGGTATAATTGACCTTGGGAACCACGTACACGTGTTCTTCGACAAATCAATATTTCGTAACGTGTTTGATTTACAAAAGGTTTTTCAGGTTTGTTAGTTTGTTGGATCAGTTACTAGCAGGTCTCGTTTTGTTTTCTCAGCCCCTTGTTGCCCTTAAGCTTCTTTTCTTTCTATTTCATTGTTGACCCAAATAGTATTAAACGTACGCTAAGTGATGGCAATTTTCGGGCTAATTTTCAGTTCTTCAGTGTATTCTCCTGAGATAAGTGACAAAGCCGTGAGTCCAAATTAAGTTTACCCTTCCGTCTAACCTCATGAAAAGCCTTTACTAACTTTTGTTTTCACCGTTACACTTACCTTGTATTCCTGATCGAAAAGTCGTTGGTAGTAGTCAGAGCCCTCTAATAACAGATTCAATGCAAAGCATCGTAAGCTTTGAATTTTGTTTAGTTACCATGTTACTCGGAAATCCCGGGAACACGTCAAATAACTTTCAATTTTTGCTTTGCAAGTCGTCTTTATTTGCTGGCATCTTACACATCGCCTTATAAAGCTACTCCTAATCGATCGAAATCTTGGGCTAACCATCCGCGCCTTAACGATGCCCAATTTTACTGAAATTTAACCCAGCCGATTGATACCATCAATATCTACAAATGTTGAAATTGTCGCGTACAATATCCGAATGGATGGCGATTTGCGCAAGTGTATTACATTAACACTTTCCTATAAGTTTGAACCATTATAATTTTACTCGGGACTAGGTACAAGCTTAGTTCTCCCAGTTGGAAGCGCCAGTGTGATTTTCTGCTTTATCGTCTGCTTTAATCGTTTTACAATAATGCAGATTTGTCTCTAATAGTCCCTCTAGTAGCTGTTTCTCATCCGACTTATTCTGGCGCAGAATTGTTTTCAATGAAAGATTATTATTGATTTTCCCAGCCTGTTTACAGACTTTGTCTCACCTAACGAATACCCTGATGCAGGGCGTAGATACCGATAGCATGTTCTTGGCACTTCTGAATTCGATTTATGCAAATAACTAATTCTAGTGCACCTCAGCCATACATAAACAGGAGGCTGTTTACTTTTTCTGACACAAGAGAAATGCCGCTGATGGTGAAGGTGACACTATCCTTTAGGTGGTCAGGACTTTTTGCTTCCACAAGTCGCTATTTTCGACAAACCGTAGTTTGTCATTGGCAAATTTTCACAAAATAATGTTTAGCTCTATTTGCGAAGTCGACCGTGACTACGGCACTCACACGACAATACGACCGAATTAGCCCAACAGACTCAGACGAGCATGTGGCGTTTTCCATATTTTGGTTACGGTCCTTGTTTGAGTATCAGATGATTGCATATATCATGCGGCACCGAAAGCAGCTGGTCGTACCGGCACGCCCTGCGCCATTTTTCCATCGCTATTCCACTGCATAGTAATCAACGGCTCTCCTAGAAGATGCATCTCAGTCGCCTGTCTTGATTATTCTATCGCCGAAACGACATTAGGATACACATGTGGGCCAATAGACCCTCATGGCAGGTAGCCTCTTTTTGCGCGTAATCTAAGTTTGAGGTGGGCACTTCTGCAACAGAGCTACTAATAACAGCACCACGGAGACGCCGAATTCGCGATATCAGGCGTCGCCGATTTTCAGCGCAAGTTAAATTTAGCTTACTCACTTTGAGCCGTTGACCGCTGTCATAGGAGCAGAAGTATTCCTCATCATTTAGATGGGAAAACACAATCCGGCAGTGCGCCTCAAATGCAGTCTCCGTCCACATTTTGTTACGTTAATTCGCATGGTTCAGCGTTCTCAGTTGTTGTGGAGTTTTTATTCTGTCAGGCTAGGTTCTCTTTTACTTCCAAAGTAGCCAATTTGCATACCTTTCATCCGATCTATTTGCTGAAGTCCGCACGTAGAGGTCCCTGTGGACACTGTGACATGAGTTCGGATTCGTGCTGATAGGACTTGCATATCATTTAAATTCACGAGTCTGGTGCAAATTAATTCCTCTAGTTTTGAAATCTGGTCCTATGTGGGAGTCAGGCCCGTAAGACGGCGGTTTATGTTCACCACTTCCTACCGTCGTCGCGAACCTCTGTGGCATTTTCTGAACTAATCCGTTTTGCCAGACGTCAATCCCACCAGAGTCTGCTAGCACCGCCACTGCTGGTTTTTGGCTTATTTTTCACCAAAAGCAGATATTATTTTGTAGCCAACATCCAGCTCCTCTCCTTTCGGCTACGTAAAATAGTTGTTGGCAGCTATTAGGCGTTTATTTAGGTGATAAATTCATTTGAGTACGTCACTTGTATATAGGAGAGCCTGTTGCCTTACCTGTATTATTCTGTTTAGCATTTGACTTGATATGAGCCATCAAAAAAGGCTGCAATGGACTGATCAACGGGCCTCTTAGGATAACCGTATTTTAAAGCTTCGTTTTATAATTTTAGCGGCTTTATTTACTGTGCGCTGGTTTCTTCTTGGACCTCGTAAGTCCTCACTCTGCATCTTAAATGTCATGCTCCAAGTATTGCAAAAGTTCACGAGAGCTTTACTCGAACCCTTATTATTGATATTTACTTAATGGCTCTTGAGTAATCCTTCCAACCCGGATATATAATTGCCATTCGAGATGTCAAGGTGCCTTTTAGTAACTAGAGTTATTAGGGAATGCATCTTGCAAGAACAAAACTATTTGATATACTAGGATGCCCTTGTATCTCCATCTTTTTCAGCCTCATTTATATTGACAGTACTCACGTGTGAGCTGCGTAAAATAATGATTAGTGGCAGTTAACGCGGTGCATCTATGCTGTTGTATTAGGGCTGTGCATTGCCCAAATCCTACCAAAAATGCAGCTGCTACGATTTCCTTTTTTAGCTTATCCTAGCGCTTGTGATACTCTATTGGCATTTTTACGAGTTTTTCCTTCTTCGGGGGTTCTCGTGTTGTCCAATTCGTCAGACATTAGAATATTTAATTACTGCTTCTTTGGTGACCAACCGTGTTATTTCAGTGCATGATACCGTGACGTGCCTGCCATGTGCGTATTCTCTGCCCAATCACGTCGCGGAGACCGTCTTAAAGCTGAATGTCCCGTATTTTCTAATTGGTCGCTTCATACGTTTGGCGCTGAACGCTTCCAAACTTGTAGCCCTCGTGTATGCAACCTGCACCTCACTATTCCCTGACAAAGTTTACATTAACACACTAATTACCTCAGAAGTAATTAGTGTTCCTCATCTTGAGTCGTTAAATTCGTTCAAAGAAAAAAAACAAATTCCTGTCGTGGTATTAATTAGTGGACTTTGTCGTTAATTTTAAACCTAGCTTGAAACGAAAATGGCCTAAATCGGGCTTACTTGCATCGTTTGATAGGATGTCGCCAAGGATGAGCAATTGTTCAGAGGGTGGACATTACTGTGGCTTTAGCGACAGCGAAGGTTGTTTGGTTACGTTATTGTGGGCTTATATCTATGGCGAATTAATCAGCTCGTACGCTTGCGGATTCCCGCGATTTCAATGCGACCGGTCCAATTGAGGCTGCCCTGCCTGGAGCGTCACCTTGGAGTTCTGATCCACCCTTGTCAGACACCATTATAGTCACTGAAACTTCGCTACGACTTTGTGGAAGTCACTCATAGTGATTATGCAGAGCCTATTTTTACCACTGTGGCTACTTGGTGATCCGTTTTCCCTGCCTATACCGTACACGTATATGCAATCGTCCCATGGATCTATTTGATCGTGTAAAAATACACAAAAATTCCACTCTGACGTAATCATTCCCAGTTCAGACAATGGGCATGACATGACCTTTACTGATGTCGGTACTGTCGAGCGGTTCATTGCGTATATGACGCGTAGGATGGGTTAAAGCCTCTCTATAATCCCGCCCAATCTCAATAACAGTCAACCGACTTGCTGAAGTTGACTGTTGTGGCATACGAGAGAGAAGCTAAAGTAGGACCATCACTGTAGTATCCTTGCTCTTGGCATTTCAGTATATTCCTCGTTATGATAGGTCCGATGCGCTCGAAACAGAGTTTGAAAGATTTCCAACTGACTTGATAACTCGGACCTTCTCACTACCTTCTTACGCTGGTCTTTATTTCCTTTCTCATTGCTATGATCAGAGTTAGACGTGACTCTCCCTCTCGTTCGCCAAACAAGGCCTAGTACGTGGCGAGTGTAAGGTTCTGTAAGGTACGCGGCTAAAAATTGCTTAGCTCTGTTGACGATTGAATCCACGTTCGTTAGAGGAAACGCGGAAGAGGGAAGACGAATGCCGTCAAAGTCTGTTTCGCCAGAAACAGTCATGCGCATGCCGCTACTGCAACAGCTGAACTGTCCGTCAGCGTTTAGAAGCACAAAGATTTTTGCAAGCAGTCCTTCCGTTGTTTATCCTTCTTATTGGTGAGGAGGAGGAGGAGAAGGAGTTGTCTACCATCACGAATGACTATCGTGCGCGCATATCAAAATAATGTTACGGCCGTTGCGTCTGTGTACCTCGTAAATTTGGACAGTTAACGTGATCCAGCGTTAAAATTGGGTCACGAGACGTCCGGCGTTTTCCCTTGAGTATGTTTGTCCGCCTGTTGCAATGTCTGCGGAATAAAGTTGATCCGGTTACCCTCTTTTATGCTTCTGACGGTCTATACTCGAAAGATAAAAACCCCAAAAAGACCTTGCTTGCCTAAGGGCTCATCCACAGCACGACTTTTGTCAACGAGTTGCCGCCAGGTCTGATTTGGGCATTGATCGGGTTAGATCGTTTACACACGTCACAAGCGTTGGTGTTAGCCCAATAACCAACCTATCCATAGATTCATTTTTGCAGATATTGTTATCCTCTTTCGTACTTGAGCTCTATTCCAAATTCTTTATTCCTGTCCCTGAAAGAACTCAAAAGGAGCCGTTAACTCCGTGTAAGAATAAATTTATTGGCGCTGCTAAGTAGGCTTCTAGCGGCAAGACTGAATTCTAACCGCCCCCATCTCCTGACATTCTATCGCTTTGGCTTATGTTAATAGGTAAAACCCTTACCGCTGCGGCCTTCAGACTCGATTTCTCGTGGGAAGATAAGAAGTGAGACTTCAAATGGGAGGAATAGTATATTCTGTTCAGAGTTAGTGGAGAGTAGGTTAGAAGCAGTTGACAGTAGAACGTTTGCACGACCGACGCGAGAGGGCCGCGTCCGAAGTGTGTGAGCGTTGCGGTCGTCACAGTGAGGTCATGCATTAGTCGATCTTAAAGGTGATTGACCAAACCAGCGTAGGCCGACACTACTGCTGGCGAACTTGATAGCGGCCGCGAGTGAGCGTGCACTTGCAGTTGGTTCACTACAATCCGTGCTGGCATGATTGCTGTTCACTTTCTTTTCGCATCTGATTTTCCACCGCAGAAATGCTAACTTCGGTGGTATATTTTTTTAGAACTACAGTGGTGTTCAACCATCATTTGACCATCTACTCCGAAAATGATGCAGTATAAAGTAGAATCACCTAATTTATTGATTTGGCGGAAGTATACGCCACAGAAAAGAAAAATGGGACAACCGTATACAACAACATCATAAAAAGTTACTGTTATTGGTGTAATACAAAAACATAACCATCGTGTCGTATGCTTCTACGAGCTAGGTCCAATACGATTTGGAACTTAGTAGGAGAGGCAGACTAGAAATATGGGCATTTATATTGAATGTTATTTCTAGGGTTATTTTTGTTGATAAGATTCTCTCTGATATGTTTAACAGTATTGAACAATGATGTCGGTGTAATCTTAGGTTTGACCGTTCACACTGCGTTCTTTGACTTGACTTCAGAAGGGAGGAGGGGGCTGTTTATTTTCCATTCTGAGGCTCGTAGCTAGCTAGTCGGTCGGCTGTGTGCCGTCTCTCCTGATATTCTTCGTATACAATTACGTCGTTGGTTCATGCAGTTAAGCTGCCGCCGCAAGATCGGCCCTGGTATCACTATCGCCTATTTCGTTTTCTCGTTGACCTCCACAGCTCTTACCAACTTTTTTCCAACATTTTGTGCTTTTTAGCCTAATGAACTGGTGTATTTTGACGCAATTCGCGCTCCGTTGCGATCCAGGGCCAAGTGGCGCGCGACTCGCGTCTGGAAGCCGGATGACCACGACATCCTGCAGCATGTGCAGTCACCTAAACAGACCAACGAAGACGATGATGTGACCGTCACCTGCCTGCCCTTTTTACTACCCTCAAGTGGTCGTGGTCGCAGGGCGTCTAGTGGCTACAAAACCAGTGTTGAATCAATGCCCACCGTGATGCATTACTCCTCTTCCTCCACTTCTAGACCCAAATTAGGCACCAGGCTGAGGCGTTGTCGCTCCCTAGAGCGGTTCTCATCTGCGCTTTCAACTGCAGCAGTCAGCGCTCGCGCCGGAAAGCAGCCGGATTTTGACCAGTTCAGCGCTCGCACTGACACTCTGTACTTAAGCGACGAGGAGGATGAGGACGCCTTCCACTTTGACGATCTGAAGATGTCCAGTGCAGCCAGCGACCTGAACGACTTTTTGACTCGCCGCCTCTTCGGCACCGCTAGCAGTAATGGGACCTCACCGGCCAGGCGGCCTGGCAGTGTACGTGGTTTCATCTCTATCGACGAGGACGAATTGCTGGCTTATGACTCCCTCAAACGACCTATAAAACTACTACACAACACCGGCGGTCTGCTGGCGGACCTCGAATTCCCTGACTCGGACATTAGCTGGACACCGGACAGCTTGTCCATTGTCAGTCCGGTCGTTAATAGGGCGGCCGATCAGGGTACAGAGGTCAGCTTCTCTGCCAGCGTCTCTCTCCCGCCCACACGAAACGCTGGCACGCAGACTTAGTTGTCCTTTCTCCTGTCTCCGACCTATTTCGTGCGTGCGTGCTTGCGTGCGCGCATTTGTGTATTTATTTTTGACCTGATCATGCTACTTCACCCTCCCCTTCCCCTCATTTCCCCTTTTTCTTTCTTCTACTCTGTCGGCGTAGCATTGTATGCTTCGTCTGCTCAATCACGTCTGCCCAACGCTTTATCCAAGCCACCTCATATATGAGTAATTGTCGTTATCAGACAGTTTTGCTTTCGCGCTAATGACCTCTTATTATTTGCTGCCCTGTCCCTCCGCACCGCCGCCAGATGCGACTCTGTTTCGCCCTTTGGAGGCCTGGTTAACTTCCACCTCGCTGTCGCGCTTATTTCGAATTGCCAAATTCACTGAGTAAGTCACAATCTCCCTGCTGTCGACAATTCGGTTTTGTTCTCCTGCCTCCTCCTTTGTTCCACCTTCCCCCCCCCCTCCATGTGATACCGAGGTTTCGCGACGGCGTCGGTGGGTCCAGTGTCTTCTGTCCTCCCCCCGCCCTCTTCCTGCCTCCTCGTTCTCGAGCCCTGCACTAACAGCCATCCTATCATGTCAGCGTGGATGTCTGTTTGATTTCCGAATTCTCTCGCTTTTAGCACATGTTAACGTCTCCTTCCCTTTCTTATTGATTTCATTTGGTAAAACGCTAATAGCAAGCCTATTTCTCTCCTCCATGCGACGTTTTTGGGGAGAAAAAGGGGGGAGGGGGTAGTATCTAAATGAGTAAGATCCCACCTGCTCAACCGTCGGCGAATGACGCTCACTGAATTACACCATAACGTATTTCACATCTAGGTAACCCAAGCAGTGGCCGAACATATGCAGGGTTTGAACGTGAGTTCTATTGGGCATTTAACTGGATGTTTTACTATTTGGGCTGCAGGCTCGCGCTCTGGTATTCAGGGTTTTGGCAATCCTATAGGCTTATCTGTCGAACAACTTGCTTTTACCCCGATAGGTACGTTGCCTGTTCACTGCCTGGCCAGCCTGACCAATGCGTGGATGTGAATGGTCCATCTTTATTAGGGTAACGGTGGAGGAGTTAAGCCGCCGCCTGGTTTCACTGTTAAGAGCTGACGGGCAATTATGCCGCCTCATTGGCGCTCTCCACCACATTGTGCGCAGTTTTCGCCCATGCATTTTCCTCACCTTTGGCTGGCAGCTCGCGTTCATTACAGAGAATGAATAATCCGTTCGGATGAGGATAGGAATGTGCTGCTAACTAAACTGAATGGAATTATACGGCGATTGCATGACTTTTGTGGGTTAAAATAAAGCCCCCAGCACTCACAGCACCCCCTTTCCTGAGGATTGGGCTGCATGCTTTTAGCATGCTGGACTGGGAGCTTCAAGTAGGATTATTAGCGCCGTGGGACGATTCACTCCACGCCGCAGATGGTTGGCGGCGTTACGTGCGAATACGCGTCAAATATACCGCCGATTATGACAATCAAAGAGATTAATTAGGGTTGGAAGCAGTATTCCTGGAGCGGACTCTGAAATCTCAAGCCTTGGTACTACGAATCAATAGGTGAACCATTGCACTTTTCCTCACATAGTACTGCACATTCTGTTACGGGTGGTGAATTTTGCAGTTGTTTTGAATAGGTCTACCAACTTCTGGTAGACTACTCTTCTGTCGTCAAAGCCTTGTTAGATAGAAGTCCAGTGCTCGATCTAACAGTAGCGGGGGTGGTTCACCGACCGTGTTACGAGACATTACTCGTCCCGATTTGTATCGTTCTTCACTCCCGAAGCTCGCCAAAAGCCGCACAGTGAATTGTGGCGGGAGGCTAGATGGCCTGTTTCTGGCTTACTAGCCGTCATCAGTCAGTCCTACCCTACCCCAGCCTTTGCGGGACCCGAGGCTTGAACCCGCGACCTGTTCGTCAGAATTCCAGCTTCCTAACCATTGAGCCACAGGCTCCTTGTCCAATCGGTTGCTAGCGGGACGAGTGTGCCTGTAACGTGATGGAAGGACACCGCTTTTCTATCGCAAGATAACTGTTGGTTGGTGCATCATTTGTATCTGGTGTATCCTCAGCTGTCTTTAAACTATTCCAACCGCATATCCATTCGAAGGAAGGATTTGCCAAGTGTTTGATATGAGCGCCGGATCGGAAATATTTATGCTCTTTCTGTCCTTTTCCTTGTTACTAGAATAAATGTATAAAACTTCTTTGATGACCATGTTGGAAAAATAATTCAAACAGGTAAGTTAGCTCGAAGTGGTAGCTTTCTTCGTCAGAACAAGATTTTTATCAATGAAACAGACTATTAACAGAACTCCGCTTTTGAGAGATGGGCTCGGTGTTCTAATAGTGTTACCTGATTTCCTTATGAGTTTCTTTATGTTAACCGAATGTGTGTGTAATGTTCCGTCAGACTTTCGCTGTACGAGAGCATCCAGAAGCAGAATGTGTATTCAACTTCTTTTTCTGGTGTAAATTTTGATTCACAAAATTGTTGGCTTGATGATATTTTTAAATCGTTTTTAAAGAGGACAAATGATTCATCTTAGGACTGCACAATGTTAGTACCGTAAGATATAGGCGACCCCATGGAGATCCCTCAAGTTGTTAATGGTATTGCTGGACGAAGGAAACGTGTCTTTCTAATCAAAGTTCTAGGAGTTCAAATCAGGCAGTTGCGGGAATATCCGTCATACGACAGCGGGAGTTCGTTTGCTAAGTCTACCAGTCTCACCCAACCACCGGTTGTGGGCACACCTGAACTTTGAACCCGGGTACTGTTGGTTTCGGAGCGTCAATAGATCCAATTCCCCAAAGTTAGATCCAGGGGTCCCCACCTGGTGTCTCACTTCTTCTCTCCGCACACGGAACCAGGAACCTGAAGGTCGCAGCGGCAAGGGTTTTCCTTATTAAGTTGAGCCAGTACGATAACATCACCGATTGTAGGGCTTAGACAGCCGTCAGGAGCAGAGCCAACGCGGATTTTTGACACTACGTCACGATATTTGAACGCGTTCCGTATTATTTACTGAGTTATAAGGGTCTCTTCCGGAGTCATGCATTAAAAACTAACAGTTGAGTCGCAGTCCTTTTATCTGGCAACCTCATTGTTTTAAAAGTTGTCTTTGGTACAAGAGACGAGCCGTTTTTTGGGTTTTAATACCTTCCAAGAGAGTTCAAAAATCGAGCTATTGGGCGTATTTCAGTCTCCTCTTGATCGTAGGCTTTGATTGGTTGGTTGATCGACGCTGCAAAGCTCATCGATTCCCAGCGTTTCTTTTCAAACTTATCGTCCTCAGCAGATTCTGAGACATGACAGCTCGACCGCTGTGGACGGCGATGTCCGCCGTATGCACCACTTCAGAGTGGATGCATTATTTAGTTCAAAGTCGACTTGCGCGACATCTGCCACACTCCCTCCTCCTCATCCTCCCTCACCTGGATTCGGTGTCATGACCAAATCAAGTAGATGGGAGGAGGGAAGGGTCACCGGTGGCCGGTGTAGTATGAACCTGTGCTTACGCGTACCACCCTTCCCCCGATGGGGTATTTTGGATGGGAGCCACAAGAACGTATGTTGTGCCCTGATTTAGTCCCCACCCCAGTTTGTTGAGCCCATCGTCCACATGGTCCTTTTGGGTTCAGAATCGTCATGCTCAAGAGGGCGAATTGCATGCCCTTCTATTCCACCATATTACTGCAGCTACGCAGGAGGATCCACTCAGAAAATAGTAATAATTCTGTCTTCTTGCTGAAAAATGTTAAAATCATTCTCGCCTGCAAGAGTGAGTTTCTAAGACTTACGATCTGGACGATTAGTTAATTCGCCTCTTTTTCAGCAACAGATCGTTTTTATGTGAGCACCTGCCAACCGGGAGGCCTTCAACCAAATCTCCCCCGATCGGGATATGGTGCTCGCTCGTGCGTGAAGTCCTAAGCAGTAAGTAGTTCGCTATGCCAGGACGGGGTGGACAATCAGCAAGATAGGGAGACTTTCCCAGAAAGGTGGGAAGTGGGAGAGCAGCTGGTACTGCCTTTGATTCAGCCGCCCTTATCTGCTTACCAGATCACCATCTTTCGTTTTTTAGAAATTGGACTTTCGTCATGGCTTGAAATCTAGGCCAATAAGACGAAATTTGAAAATTTTGAACAATCTATTATAGGGATCAATGTGGAAAACAAAGCCCCAGAATTCTGTAATACGGGGCCCTCTATAGTCCATCCATATATGAAATTGCACCCCTCATGGATATTTTTAATGAAATGCGACAACTTTTTACAGGTTAAGTACGTTACTCACCAGCAGGGCACGGCACAATCCATCCACATATTAAATCACCCCCTCCCCTCGAAGGTATTTAAGGATAGAAAGGCAAACGTACAGAAATATCCAGAAACAAATGCATAGTTAATGGAATGGATCCGACAGAGCAAAGGGAGACCGGAATGGACATTTCTGGCTTGTTAGCTTTTATCAGCCAGTTATACCCAATGTCAACGGTTGGAACCCCCGAGATTCGAACCCGGGACCTTTGGCACTTAAGTTTTACAATTGCACCACAAGCTCGTCGCTGTGTCGGTTGACATCAGGAATATGACGAACATGAGGAGTCAGTTTGGCTCATGGCACGCTATAGTCCAGTTGTGTAGAATTCGCGCATCCCATGATTATTGCCATATATGATGCTGGGGGCATAGTGGCACACCTAGGGGTAGTCTTCAGGTCAGGCCAACTGCTGTTCCCAGTCCCAAATGACAGACTCGGAGAGAAGGCTGGTTCATGGAGGAAGAAAAGAGAGTGAAGACGACGCTGCGCAATCTATTTCCACGGCATTTCAGCACATTCCTCACCATAATAAATCTTAAGCACGTGAATCTATCGTCATTGGTAGGAAAGGTTGCCAACTTGCGCCGTAAATCGATCCCTCAAGTCTGACAGTCAGGCTCAGTGGTTGAGTGTGGCCTTTATAAAATCCCCACTTAGAGCCGCCTCTATTCGTGAAAATCCGGCACGATGTGAGGTGATCTATTCGAGCGTGTGGCACGCGTAGACAGTTTGTTGAGCTTCGTTTGCCAGTGCCCGAACCACGTCCGGTCTTTCTAGCCTCTTTTACCCCCGCACTCAGGTGGGTGATGCATATAGGAGCTAAGGCTACGACGGTAATGGCCTTAACACCTACAATCTTCCAGACCCTGGTTCCTTAGGAGATTGGAGAGAAGACGTAGGAAAGGCGAGAGTAGACGGAACAGTGTATTGTTTACAGAAAAGTTATGGGAAAGTTGCCAGTCCATCCGGTACGGCCGGAGGGCGCATGAGCGCGCGGCCTCCAACCCGTCTCGCTCAGAGCCGATTTCCAAGGGAGGTCTTTGAGTAGTCGGGCCAGAAGACAGAGAGAGATAGCTTTCATTGGCTAGGTCGGCCTACAGATTTTGGGCAGAGAGGCAACTTGCGTCAGGCACGCCTGCAAGCTCCTCATTCGTCGCCACATAGATGCGAGAACTATGATTGGCTGATCGAGACGTCAAGAAAGCACATCGGTGAGCGTTTGGGAAAGTGCACTTCGACGCGAGCTAGTCAGCCAGGCACGACCCGCTACAGGCAGGAGGGAGTGCAGCAGATACTGCCTAAGTCTGTTATCAATATCGAAAAACCATAAACAGGCCCCCGTCTTGTATGAAGTGGATAGCATCGTTGTTTCCCCCGAACGGGCCGCGGGATAAACGTGCTGGACTGACACGGGGGCCCATCAAGGTATGCCAAACATTACTCGGGTTAAGCTCCCATAACAATTGCCGAACATTGGGGAGGTAGCATGATAGCGCGCGTAGATGCAGTCTCAGGCACTAACTCCTACTCAGTAGGATCTGGGTTAGGCCTGGCAACTACGTGCGCCTGATCCCGCTCCCGGCCGTTTGACTTCGTCATGGCACCAGGCTCGGGTCACTGAGGAAAAAGAGAGAGCGGTGGATAAAACGGAAGTCTACTATCACTTAAAAGTAATTTACGCCCTAGTCCCTGCGCACGCCTTCAGCTTGCTGAAGCAAGTGATGGACATAGTCAAAACCGACTGTCGAACTGCCGAGTATTGCCCGTCACAATGGCTGACTTTTCGTGAAGGATCGTTGACCCATCAACGTACGGCAGGAGTTAGGCTGGAAGCTACGACGGCTTATCGGTGCCTCAAAGGATGCTAAAAAACGCGTTTACCAATAGCATATGCTTGTGATCCAGTTTAGAAGGGGGTTTTTGGAAATTTATTCATTGGCGTCAGCGTTTTGTTTCATCATCAAAGTTTTTAGAACACTTTAAGTAACCGACAGGAACGAAGCTAAGCATCCATTTTTATTCTCCTGATGTCAGCAAGTTAAAGCACCACATTTTCTTGGTCGTAACCAGATAAAATCAAGGTTGGTATGTTAATTAATTCAGAAGAGAAGGGAGCGTATGCCAGGTGTATTTTTGCTTTGCATTTTCAGTTAGCCCCATTTGCTACTCGGTCTCAGAAACCGCGTATGTTTAACGGACTCAGCCACGGTCGATAGCGACAAACCAGACCGAAATAGAGTGCGTCATGTGCACGTTAAACTGTGAATTGCGCAGAAGTCAGCCCAGGCTCTTTATTAAATGCGTATTCCCCATTGCTTGCTTTAATCCGTATTCCACTGTTGAATGGAGAGCGCTTGTATTGACGGAGGAGGAGGAGGTGATGAAACTGTTCAAGTCAGTGAACGTATCACAGTGACGTGAGCTGATTGAGAAGGCCCTGGCCACTGCGTTCGTCAGAAACGGTTCCGTGGGCTAAGGGAGGAAGAGGGACGTCAGGTAGGAGGGATAATCTATTCTGTACAGGGCTAGTGGAGAATAGGTTGGAGGAAATTAGCAGCCGAACGAGTCGTATATATTGGAACGAGTGTGCGTCTACAGCCGCGAGGGCCGGCGTCCAAAGTGTCAGAACGCTAGGGTTGGCCAGCGCCTCCAGCGAGGTCATGTGTGAGTCAGCTTCAGGAAGATGATTGGCCCAGGTCGGCCCACAGGTGCGCACGTGTTAGCAGCCGCGTGAGGCGAGAGGTTGAGTGTGTCAGTCGGATTTGAGGCACTACAGACTGAAATACGAGTCACCTTTAGTACTAACTAACGATTTGAGAGGCGACATCGTATTCAGGCAAATAACAATTGACTTCTAGAAATCGAAGGTGTCTGACTATTGTGTAAATGCTCCTTAGATTATCGTGCGAAGTGTGGTCCTCGATCAGGTTGCGAGACATGTTCACCTCGTTGCGCCTCAGGACTCAATCCCGAACCCCCCCCCCACAGTAGCTGTGTGTCTACCAAAAATTATGCATTGCGGGTGCCGACAAAGACAATAGCGACCACCTTTGCCATTCTGGAATATTAGCTGTCATTACCTAGCCATACCCGGATAATCTGCGATGCGAACCCACATTCTGATGATTTGGCGTTGATTCCAGCACTCTACCATTGATTCATAGGCCCATTGTCCTGTCGGTTGTGATCAGGAGAAATGACGTTCGCCGACCAGGGTACGAGAGACGTTCGTCCCATTGCGAGTTGGGGCCCAGCCTTCATCCTAAATGAGTACTGGTCATTATGCCACCGCCTCATGACCTGCTTTGACCGCGCATCTGTCACAAGTTGTGATGTCGACAAACAGAAGGTTCCCCTAAATCACAAGTCAAGTAAAACAGTGTTGGTGGACTGAAGTTTACTGCCAGAAAATAGACAGTACAAAGGCTGTGTTATGCACGTCGAGCCAGTACGCGAAAATGTGGTCCGCCTTGCCTGTGGAAATGGGCTTAGTGGGACGAGGAGCCAACCAAATGGAAAGGCTTTCATCAATTGGCTGGAACTTACGCCTTGAACAGCAAGCACATGATCACAGCCTCTCGTAGCCATTGGCAAAGTGCAGGGGAGTTTGCTACGTGGGATTAGAGAGCGGGCCTGACAAAGGCAGGCAGCGTGAGTCAGCACAGCGGCAGGCTCCCACATATTAATCAAAATAAACTCCGGGTTATCCAAGTTTTGTACTTCCCAAATTCGGAAAAAGTTCAGTATATAAAAAGTCCGAGTTAACAGAAAGCATAATTCTGGTTAATGTGGTAGATACTCAACTTTTATTAATATCCTTCTGTTCACTTAAACCATGAATTCATAGCTAGGCATCGGAGCAGTTGTTTCCTTGCACCAGATCTTTCGCAAACTTAGGGAGACCCGTCGCGGTTCAAATCGCGATAAGAACAAATGATTCGTTTGCCGCTCTCTCTCCCCCTTTCTCTCTCTCTCTCTCTCTCTCTCTCTCTTTTACTCTCCTTCTCTATCAGAAATGGCTTTTCTACGGAGCTTCCGGCTACAAGGCTGGAGAAATTCACAAGTGTTTCCATAGGACATGTGTCCCATCCTTATTTAGTGGTCTTAACTTTTTGCCCTACCAGCCAGCCAGCCAGCAAGACAGAAATTGCTTTGACGATCCCGGACAGCCAATTGTAGGACGCGTGTGCGGGCGGGTGCAGGTACTGATTCACGCGGATGACTGCACTGTGTCGACTGGTAGGGCGCAGCGGCACTGAATATCGATCGCCCCTGGCATGCAGGTTTTCTCTCAACCCACCTCCTTCCCCCCCACCCTTCCATCCTACGATGCGTTACACAAGTCTCGCAAAACAGTTGTTTTAGGAAAGGGAATTTGTGAATAATAAATCTTTCATAATGTCTTTTATGGCTACGGAACAGGAACAGTCTGAAGTAATCAAACGAAGACTGCCGGACAAACACTTTCTGTGGACGTGCGGAACACGCTAAGACATAACAAGTGGTTCACAAGTCTCTGAAAGAAAATGCGACAGTCTAAGATAAGAATATGTAGGCCCATGAATCTAAAATGCAGCGTTTTTTCATGGAAAGGCATCCTTTGGGAAATAAGTAATTTTATTGAGTAAATTTTCGACACTGGATCCCCAGTTCGTCGTCAGACTTTAGAGATATTTGCAAACAACAGTTAGCATTTCAAAGTGCTCATACAGTTATATACTCAGTCTGGTGTGGGTGTTAATTGGGGGTTACAATTTGCGTCAGATCATGATGGACATGATGATCAGTTGCAATGGCGTAATGACTAATAGGCAACTGTAATTTGAGTTAGTCCGTGGTCAGTCCACGTTATCCGGTGTGGACGCTAATTGCGGTTAATGTTGGTCCATGTTTGTCGGCTGCAGTCTTTTCCACCTTTCTTTGAGGTGTTTGTACACTCCGGTTAACTCAATACGCCGGTTGATGCATGAATCATCGGAGTGCATGGCCTCAAGAAATTCTCGGCCTATTTGGAGGAGCAAACTCCAACGATGCGTGTTTCGTCCCATGCAAAAGTATGTCCTGTGTCAAGGCAATGCATAGCCACTTCGGAAAAACGGTTATGGCTCTTCGCTGACGATTGGTGCTGGCGGATGCGTGTAGAGACTGATCTTCCTGTTTGGCCACGATATACCTCATCACAAGCTTTACATGGGATTTTGTAGAGGGCTTCTTTCTTATCGAGGTAGCCAACCCTATCCTTAGGGTGTACTAACTGAGTGCGTAAAGTAGCCATCGGTTTGTGTGCCACTTTTCTTTGGTGTTTCCGCAAGTGTCTTTTAACGAGTCCAGACACGTTCCTTATGTAAAGAAGGACTCGCCATGTGTTCGTTTTGAGCGCCTGAGTGGAACTATCTGGCTCCTTTTTCTTGGATTGTTGTTGTCTCATGCATCGGCGCACAAAGTCTTTGGGGTAACCATTGCGGGAAAACAATTCAAACAAGTAATTGAGCTCGTTTCGGTAGGTGTTTTCGTCAGAACAGTATGTCTTCGCTCGGCGTGGCAGACTGTTGACGGCACTCCTTTTGTTAGAGATGGAGTTGTTGCTCTCATAGTTAAGAAAAACTTCCGCATACGTGTCTTTGTGGTAAACGGACGTTTGTAATGTTCCGTCAGCATTTCGCTGCACGAGGACATCCCGAAATGGGAGTTTGCTGTTAACCTCCTTCTCGAGCGTGATTTGAATGCCTGGAATGGTTGAGTTGATGGTCTTGTGGAGCGCTTCAAGATGGTCCTTTTTAACGACAACAAATGTGTCGTCTACATAGCATACCCATTACTTAGGGTTAATCGATGGAAGGGCCATTGATTCTAGCCTCTGCATGACCCCGGACTAACTCAAATTACAGTTGCCTATTTATCATTACGGCATTGTAACTGATCATCATGTCCATCATGATCTGACGCAAATTGTAACCCCCAATTAACACCCACACCAGACTGAGTATATAACTGTATGAGCACTTTGAAATGCTAACTGTTGTTTGCAAATATCTCTAAAGTCTGACGACGAACTGGGGATCCAGTGTCAAAAATTTACTCAATAAAATTACTTATTTCCCAAAGGATGCCTTTCCATGAAAATACATTTCTTGGGATGCCTGCCTTTCGGTTTATACGAAACAGTGTTTTTGTTATTCGAATTCCTTATATTCATTGATTACTCTCAATTTAGTGGTTATCTACAAGCCTAGAAGAATAAATTTGGTGAAAATTTATTCATTTTTATATGCTTTCTTGGGCCAATTCCCATCGACTTCTTAGTCGTTCTACCTAACATCTGTTCCACGTAGAGTGTCAACATACTAGACAATGCTGGGTCCTGACATCAGCAAAAAAGCGAGCAACGACTCTCGGCCAAGGCAATAACTGAAAGGCCTATGCCACAAGTTTAAGGATGATGGTGGAGGACACTGTGCTCAGATAGTTGCTTACTGTGACAACTGATAGAATCCTTGACAGGTGTCGGTTTCTAAAAAATTCGGGGCTTGTCTTGCTCCTGGCTTGGACAGTGATTTTCACAGTCTCTCAGCTTCCTGCTTATTAGTCTAGATGGTTGTCTGAGGACTCGAAAGCCCAGTCTACAGTCAAACACAAACTCCTCTTAAAGTTCAGGTATGTCCACAACACGTGTATCAGACTCAAAACGACCAGCCTGCAACGCTCATGCGCTTTCGCAAAGTAACTGTGCCTCCAGACAACCGATTACCTCAACCTACAGCACAATAAATTGAAAGTGTCTTGGGTTGGATTTAGCTGTCATAGAGACAGACGTCTGGGTTGTGAGGACGCTGAATAGCTGTACCTTCGATTGAGAGGAGCCCTCTCCGGGCGTTATACCCTGTCTATGTACTCATGCACTCCTACGTCATTGTATCGACTCCAGCTGTTGACACTTGCGTATGCTTTGTCCTACTCCTCACCTCCAGGTAGATAAATGGGACTTCAACTGACTACTCGCAAGCCCTTAATCAGGCATGAGAATCAGCCGCCCAATTTAATATTCGTATATCTAGTGCATATGGCTGACTACCCTTCGCTTCTGAGTAAAGTCAGCGCGACAGTGACTTTCGAAATGCTGTAAAACATATTGCTTCTGGATCTACCGGCCGCTGATTAGGTGAGTTCACGTTGTGAATGCGGCCATCGAGTGCCGCTCTAAACGATGGTTTACGTATATGCCAAAAAAACATCTGCAGCGGTTCGGCATGGCGTCGACTCGGTTAGTCAGGTAAAGGTCGCAAAAATGTCACGGGTTTTTAACGCAGAATCATCTCGGAAATGGATGGTGGCTCAATCGCTTGAATCATAGTTTCACTCGCCCAACGTTTCAGCTTCAATCTTAAGCCCAGCAAATGGTGGCAGACTAACCGAAGGTTTGAGCTTCACAAGAGGCAGCTGCTATTCGACGGCACACCTACTAGAAGAAGGCTCTCTCTTATTGCCCGCATATATTTGTCCTTGATGCACGCTGGCTGCTCAGTCGATCGCATTAGTGGATGACAAAAAGTACCAGGCTATTATTATACCTAGTCATATTATAGCCCTACACGTCTTTACTACGGCTAAGCTTCTTCCTCTGCAGAAAGGCCATCTGGTCCGTCGAACTATAGCCCTAGAACAGACAATTACAGTTCATGTATCCGTAGATTGTAAAGTCGGTAACTTGTTGCATGGTTATGTGGCTCGCCTATGGTAGTTTCTGATCAAAATTTAAGCCATCGCGCACTAACCTACGAGGTGGATTCGGTAGCGGTAACGTGCAGGTTAGACAGACATGCATATCATCCACTTCACTCTTCCTCCGTGGTAGAGTGAATTTTTAATGGAAAAACACTGAATAAATATTGGTACATTTCGCCCTCACTATACTTCATAAAACCTGGTCATAAACCGTTTTCCCAGCAACCACTTTCAAAATGACCTGATTTTTTGTTTTGGTTGTCAACTGTTGGTTTAAGCACTTCAACACAGATAAACCTTTTGGAAGGATCTGGTAACAGGTACCCCTGTATGGTAGGCAACCCTGCGCTAAAGTTCACACGAGGGGAAGGGTTTGGTTAGTGTTAAGGCTAGCGTCACAGTTCGTGTTTGGGTTAGCACTTGACATCGGGTTCAGGTGTGCGAGTAGTCAGAGAGTCCGCAAGTCTACTTTCACTATAATCCCGCGAGATTCACCGCATTGCTTCAGCCTGCTGAAGCTTGTGGTGTACATAGTCGAGAGCGATGGTCGAACTGTTGAGTGTATGTGCCACAGAGGCCAGGTCGGGTTGTGGCGCGCGTAGACGAGTTCGCCGGCATGTTAGCCACTGCGCTCATCCCACATCAGGTGTGCAGTCGGCTGGGCGGTGACGCGATGCTGGTGGTGGTGGAGAGAGAGAGTGACGTCGACACTCAGTGCATTTCCTTGCTCACTATAATCACTCTGATGTGCCTGAAGTTATCGCGTTGCGCTGAAGGCCGTGAAATTGAGGGTTGCCAACTGATGGAGGTACCCGGACCGCGGATTCAGTCCAGTGTGTGCCTTGTTGTTTGAAATGGTTGACTGGCAGAATGAGGGTCAGGCTGCAATAGCTCCTTTTTAAAGTGGCCTCTGTCGGGAACGACGGTCAAACTGTCGTTTGGGTTAAGATCTACTTAGTCACATAGCCAGGCAAACTGTTTATGAACTGGCCAACTTTCATCATATCAGATATCTTTCTACATGGCATACACCAGACGAGTGCGGGAGCCGGAGATCTCCTACGGATGTGCTTGTGAAAACTCTTTTTTGATAACAAAAAAAGTTCAGCCTGTGCGAGCCTGCTAAGAGTCCCCAACAAGCGTATAGTCTTCAGCTCGAGTACCGCGTTTAGCTCCATCGAGTTGATGGTTGGAATTTTTTCGATGACCGGCTGTTTCTGTTAGCCTTTTCTCCTGTGACTATTTCAAGACCACGCAGTCAGCTATATAAAGCTAGTGTTCTGTACCCCTTCATTTGAGAAAACCACTGGTTTGGCGCCAGTTGAACCGTTAACGCCCTAGTAGCTGACTCATTAATATGGCAATTTCATTCGACGGACTCCACTCTCACCATCTCATCCCACCTTTCCGCCCAATCTGACACCCGCAACCTTCTGGGCGTTGCTCTCCCTTAAGTAATTTCTTTTAACCGTGCCTACGGACGCATGTATGGCGTCCGCATGGAAGCCATTCAGAGTAGTTAGGAGGATACAAACAGCAGCTGTGTTTTTCTTGAAGGGCGTGAACTATTTGTCGTGTACGTGGCCTGAATACGCGCTTCTGGCCACCACGCCGTAATGTCGCGTCACCACGCGTGCGCTGACGCGGACGCGACGTGTGATCGCCAAGGGTTTAATCTAACGGAATCGTTGCGGTGCCGCAAAAAGAAAAGGGAAAACCCTTACCACTATAATCTTCAGGCCGGAGTCCGTAGGGGAAGAGAAGAAGGGAGACGACAGTTTGAAGGAATATTTTATTCTGCACAGAAGAAGTGGAGAATGGATTGGAAGAAGTTGACAGTCCGACGAGTACGCCTCCGGCTGCGAGGACTGGCACCTAATCTGTGAGAGCGCGGGAGTCGTCCCAAGCGCCTCCAACGAGGTCATTTATGAGTCAGCCTCAGGGAGATGATTGGCCAGATCGGATTGGGGTAGGCGCACACGTGCTACCAGTCGCAAAAGGCGAAAGGTTGTGCGTTGCACGCTGATTTGGACCAATATAGCGGTATCCTCCCTAACAGAAACTCTAAAAAGCATCGGACTCTTGCCCTGACAACGTTATTCTTTGATTTAGAAGCGGTAAGGACCACCTGTATGTTCCCCCTTAACCGGATATGAGCACGGGAATCACCCGCAATGCAGGTGGTTTTGTGCCCAATTGCACCGACATTATGGTTGGGCTACGGTTGTGTTAGATTCACTGTTAACTGCAGCATTAAGGTGTACGGTTGACTTAGACTTAAGATTAAGACTGTGGTTTACATCTATTTGTAGCACACGGGAATATTTTTCCTTACTGGAACTATGATCAGGGCCATCTCTATTTCTTGGATTGGTTGTCCCTATTGCTGTGCCCTGTTTAGAGGGCCTAATAAGTCATCTTTATGTGTAATTTTTATACAAAACGACGCCTTGTCCATTCTTACCTAGCCGTATATGAAGTTTGCGATCTCAAATAAATTCGCCGTTGAAAGGGCGCATTTTCCGCGTGAAGGATCAGTATGAGATCCTGATTCCGAGTTATTTGTACACGCAATGAACAGAGCTCAACCTGCTGAAGCCAGAAGGTGTAAGCACGAAGGCGTTGAAAGGTGGCTGCTGATTAAACTTTTGAACTGGCTTTTAGCATCCTGAGTGAAATCAACTAAAGGAACCACGTCAGATTAAAAAAATAAGAACTAAACTATACTTGCCATTATCGACTAAAGTATTATTTTCCCTTTGCAAGACATATGATCAGTCAGGTCGCGAAAGTACCGTATTATCTTTGGCATAGTTACCAACATCGAAACCTCCCAGGGAAACTCGCTGGCGTACGCAAACGTGCAAATGCCTGTTATGTAGACGCTGACTGTCAATTACCACACGCATCGACAAGCAGAACAATAATCCGATTTCTTTTACATGTTATCGATTAGAAAGAGCGTTTTGAGCGTTTGGGCTAGGTTGCTTAGCGTACAATCTATTTGATTTATTTATCGCATCATTTTGTTATTTTTATTGATCTTTTCGTTGCCTGCATCGTCAATATCAGACACTATTCCAAATTGCTTCCCATAATCTTAGATATTAAGCCCACTAGCAAGCAATCGAAGATATAGAAAAATAATTCAGCTGCTTATATGTCCAGGTTATAATACCATTTTGGAGTTAAACCTACGTTTTGAAAGGTCCGCCAATACGTATACTCAGTCGAAAACTACGAAAAATGATCCTTGGAATAACTGTTCCTGTCATCTATCAACCCTCATGCTCTGCCCTTACTGCCTCTCTCTCTTGATGGGACGGCTTTCCCGTACATGATTTTGGTCACGCATCCTGAAATTGACTGCTTTGGAAAACCTAGGGGATTAATGTGCGCCTACAGTTACGTTAAAAAGGGTAAAATTGTTGACAGGAGTGACAGTATGACATTTATTAACCGAATAATCTTTCAGTTCAAAATGTATAACGAGCGAAAGAAACAGTTTGTTTGATCAGTGCGTGAGCACCAGAATATACTGACCATTTCCACTTTATTAGTGTTTTGTGGTTTCAGTTCACGAGGACTGCCATGTTGCCACGGGAACCAAAGCGAAAACTTCCCTTAAGGAAGAGAAGTAGAAAATACTTGTACATTATTTGCAGGCTTGGTACTCATTAGTCAACACTGGAGCAAGTGCTTCCTATTAATTTCCTCCGAAAGTAATCACTAACTTGAAGTAAAACTGTTAGAACTTAAGTTAATAGGCGCAGACTGAAAGTTGATATTGATATTTGGACTGACATCCATTAGCCGCAGTGGAGTTACTGTCGAAGGAACGATCGTCGACTGCAGAATGTTCCCCCAAGTCAGAAGTCAAGTAAGACAGAGAAGTTTGGAGCAGCTTTTGCTGCGGTAAAATGAACTTTATAAAAGGCTCAGCAAAATAGGTGTTGCATACAGTCTCCTCAAGCAGTTGTTGTGTGTGGAGGACTTATAAGATCCCGAGACATCTTCTACAGCCAGTTAGGAAGTGGTCCACTCTGATTGGCCCGAGTTCTCACTAGGGTTTAATGCCAAGACGCGTGATGGGAGCCCAATACTAAGAGTTGACAGCGCTCGCGCAAGGCTTTACAGCCGAAGGCACTGATTCATGTGCGGCTCCGCAGCTAGTCGGCCAAGAAAACGTGATGGACAGGAGTTCACAGGGGAGACGATTTTTAAGTGCGACTATGTAAAGACTTGGCAGCAAAGGAAAGGTGAGGCAGCGATAGTGGCACTGATCCGAGGACCGCCACATAAGCATTTTTATATTCACTCAACTGCCAACAGACAGCTAGAAGTATTTATTGGGGTCACACGATACACTATACTTGAAGCGCATGTACTAACTAAAGACTCAGTGAAACTTGGCTATTTACATGAAAACACATGAAGAGAGCTGAGGAACAGAATGATGAGCCAAACATCTCAAAGCTGCGTCACGCAGCGGCAGAATATGGGCTTGCAGTAGCCTACACTCAGTATCGCTGCGCTGACTCCTCCTGTCTTCGCTCGCCAAGCCTTTGCGTACTCGTGCATGACAATCTCCCCTGTCTTTGCCTTTCCTCACGACCCTGATTATCTCGCAGCTTTAGACGCGCATAAGATCGAGGTCAACCGATGCGCACCGTTTTACTTGATTGGCTGCATAGGCGACAAAGAATCCATTCTGCAGTCAAGGCGTCCCAGCAGCGGGCACACACTGTACAGCTTGCCCGAGGACACAGCTGGTAGCTAGCATCGGATAGAGCCCTTGCACAGATCATTTTCTCACAGTAAAGGCTGTTCCAACCTTCTCGGTTTTCTCAGACTTTTGATGTGGAAACCTTCTTCTTGTCCACACAAACACCTTCGACAGGCGCTTAACTTATGTCAGTGCAGCCAATAAGCTGTGTCGTGGGCCTCCAATAAGTACTATAGCAGTTATCTTCCGGACCAATCCAATAACAGAAAGCAATTTTGAGTGCGGCCGACCAAAACCGCCAATGCACAACTCTGTTTGAACAGTTAACTCGCGTTTGAAACCTCGTACAATACCTCAGTTTGAGCATGATGAGCCCAAGTACTGTAATAAAAAGCATGACTTTGATCACCCTTGAGGGCAGTGATATAATCCACAGCCACAATTGCCTTGCCTGTCCGCCTCGGTGCAGCCTGATGAGAAACTTCAATGACCGAATGAAGGAGAAGGTTCGCTTTCCAGGTATTTGCATCGGTAAAGAAGAAGAATGGTCGAAAACCGGATTGATTTGTTTATTGTTCCCTAACCAGGACACCGTCGGGATGTAGAGGACAATCGGAAATGAGGCAGCTGTGGTGTCATTTTGTTCTATACTGTGACTACGCACAACACTTATTCAGCAGTTTAACTAGGCATCGCAATACAGCCCAATAATCCGTTTCTGGAGGCCCAGACAACTGCCTCTGCGCAGGCACATCGTGCCTGTACGGAATCCATGCATTTAACCCTGGCACAGGCCTGTTCGGTCGTATGCGTGCACAAAGCAGTAATCAGGTAAATATCACACTGCCTGCTAGCTTGCATTGTCCTCACACCTGTGGCCAGCACAGGTAGCGCTCGGATCATGTCCACATACAAACATTAGTGGCAGGTGTTGCTCTCTGGTGGACGTACACTTTTGTGTGTGTGTGTGTGTGTGTGCTAATTTCCGTAAGGGTGGATAAACACTGCGCCACGCCCGTCAGTGGACCAAAAGACTGCCACGTGCAAAAGATAGGGAAGCAAACACTAAAATGCCCTTCCTTCTGACAATTTATGGAATTCTGCCCTATACTAAATCCGAAACTGTTACGAAGGCGTGACTTGAAAGATTACAAACTGAGAGGACAAGCCGAATAGCAGCTCGTCTTGCGCAAAATTCCAGGACGTGCAGCTATGCGTGTGTGCTTTTTTACGCTGTATCCAAATCGTAACCGAACCTTTCGTGGAATTTAGTGATAGGCTACCAGTACTACCGGGGGTTGTATCAAGTTAATTAGGGAAGACCCTTGCTGCTGCTGCTGCTGCTGTGGGGCGATAAGTGGCATGCCAGGTGGAAAAAAAGTATATTCTGTATGGAGGTAGTGACGAGTAAATCTGAGGAATTTGACAGTCTGATAGGTGCACGACCACCAGCGAGGGGACTGCGTCCGAAGTATGAGAGCGCGGCAGTCATCACAGTGAGGTCCTGTGTGATTCAGCCTTGAAGGTGATTAACCAGACCGGATTGGGGCCGGCAGACACTGGTGAATGCACACCTCCTAGCAGTCGCAGGAGGCGAGGTGTTTAGCGTTGCACGCGGAGTTGAGTCACTACAGTTGCTATTCCGGTGTCTTATTCACGAGTGTTCAGTAGCTGGTCAAAACCCCGTATCTTAGATTCCCCAAAGACTAGTTGGCAGGCCAACTGGCAGAATAGAAAGGAGGCTTTCGAAATGCATTGCTTTCCTGATGTTTGGCAGTCTTCTGGTCAGCCATTTGTCAGATACGGCAGATTCCGCATAGCCTGGCCAATTGGGTACCTTTGTCTTTCTTCTCATGAAATGTCAGCCGAACTTCTAAAAGAGTGCTATCAATTCGAACAGATTGCTTAAATATGTTCGGAAAAATGGTTATCGCATAGCGTTATCCCAATATATATCAGTCACGCCAGGATGCCGGCTATTAAACGAGCCACTTTCTGACCATCTGCGAAATATTTATTTGGTAAAAAATGACTACTGATTTAGTATGCATTTTTCTCACAGATTTCCGTTGTTCGTTTAAATTTAAGTATGCTCTATAGAAGACATGGCCAAAAGTATTTTTTCATTTATTTGTTTGGTAGAAAATTAGACCTTTTTCAGTTTTTTTACCTGACGGAAGGGTATATTTTGACGGCAAAAGTTTCTAATTATGACATTTTTACAGCCGTGAAAGGTGCATTCATAAAGCAACGCCTCTGTCCATCTATTAATGCCCCTTATGAGCTGTAAAACTTGGTCCACATCAATCACAAAATGTTATGAGAACTATGTGAATTCCTATTGACACAGTAGGAAAAGACTTACATTTCCTTGGACAGAACTTACACAACATATAGTCTGAAGGCCATGGATTCCAACGTAACGGCCGATAGGGTTCAACATTATTCGACGAGTTAGAAAGCTTTTAGAACCAAAAAATATGTTGTGAATAGCTCGCGTCGAATTGAACTCCACTAGAATCCCATGACCGCGGTTCTCGACGTCCGCGAACAGCCAATCACAAATGCCGCAATGCTGGTCCTTAGCACGGCGAAGAATAGCAAGCCTGCACGCGTGAATTGCTCGCACTTCCCACTGGCCTGACTGCTGTCAAACCGACACTTGGGACCTGACTAGCTTCCTAGCTGGTCGCGTTCTCCCAAGTCAAATTTCTTCCCTATTATTCTTCGTTCCTCTGTGTTCATAATATACTTTTCCTAAGAGTCTGGCCTTCCCAAGACTTCCCTCGTCTGCTAAGTAACCATGGTCCGAAGATTGCAGTTGATAGGGTTCAACTTACTGAACCCCTACGTATATGCAATAGATACTCTTTCTTCAAGTATATTATTGAAAAGGCGTAATTCGCTACCGAACGAATGAAAGGAAAAAAATGTTTGGGCATGCTGTCTGTAAAATCTGTTTAATTTATACGAGCAGCGAAAACCTATGAGAAAGATGTATGCTATATAAGTACTCATTTTTACGGTATATACATTTAGCGCGTGGTCAGAAAGAGGCTCATTTAAAAGCCGGCAACCTGACATGACCAAATTATCTTCACCGTAGGCTGTACGATAATCAATCTTCCGAATATAATTAAACAATATGTTCAAGTTGAAAACACATATCAGGATTTCGGCTGACATTTCATGAGACGGAAAATTTACAGTACAGGCCGATTGTATCAAACATTAACCGAAATTTGGGAATGCCTTTTCGATTGAGAAAGATTACTTAAATAGTGGTTGTAACGAAGATCATCCTGTGGCACAGTTCCATGACATTTCGGAAAATTGGGATTCCAGATTTTGCATTCTATTCCGTTTGGCCATATAGGGAAAACGCAATAGGTAAAATGACCAATGGGTTTTTGACTCTCCCATAATTTAAAAATATCAATTTGTGAATTTCTTTCACAGCCAATCACGTCTTCGTTGAATTTTGTATGCAAACAATATCTATTTTTAGTTAGAAAATGTTTTAAGTACGTTATGTTTAAGATGTTATAGTGGCCATTTTAGTAGCCTCGTGTCCGTTCTTTTGTTACTGCACCTAATTAGATATTCAGAATGGCCCACATCCAGTACATAATTTTACGAGCAACGTATGATGTCTCCGCAATGTAATATATGAATGTATACAAGTCCCTACAGGTTGTGGACTGAAAGCCCTGTTAGCCAATACAAGAGCAGATCGGGCTTAAACTTTTTCTGGAATTGGAACCATTTTTTTCAAAACCCGAATAAACTTTTCTTTTTAAGCATAACAATTGAATGGAAAATGATGGTTTACGAAATGGGCAGAAAAAAAGTGACTTCTTTGTGCATATTGTTTTCTAAAATACGTCTGAATTTGATGAAGAAGTTGATCCGACAAAGCAAAGGGAGACCGAAATGGCCATTTCTGGCTTAGTAGCCGTCATCAGCTAATCTGAATTTGTACATAGAAACTTACTGAGCAAAAGGCGCACCAATGTAGCATTCATTTTTTACCAAGCGTGGTGTTTACAAACCGCCATTAAGAAAGGCTTTCAAAAACCAACACCCTGTCGTTTCCGAACTATTACAGGATGATGCCGAAAATGCATTTGAGCATTTCAATGAGCACTTTATGAGATCGGTCAGTGATTGTATTTTGAGAGGACTACTTTGTAAGACGATGCGTTACCATCTCCTGTAAAATGGGTCATAGCGGGTATTCAAGGCATTGTTTTCGCGGACTGAATTTTAAGAAGGTGAAGGTGACGAAACATGAGTAATTCGATGAAATCATAAATTTCGTAACTCCTCTTTCATCTGCTTATGTCCGTGCCAAGAAAGCCAGTAAACCTCCGGCTTTTTTTTAGGGGTGATAATGTGTCAAATGAATTTTCCGATGCATAAGTTAAAAGACTTACGTCGCATCAGTATCAGTTTATTGAGGAAAAAATAGGTGAACGATTTTGAACTCCCTTTTGGTAACAAGATGATATGAAATATATAGATACAAATAAAATTTTAAAAATTACATCAGTTACATGGTCCCGGGGGAAGACAAAAAATTGTCATGTAGTACAAATAGCAATAAAAACATAATTTTGCGAAAATTCCCATTGAAAATTTCAGAAGATAAATTGGCGAACATAAGTTTGTTATCGATAAATTCTCGTCAGCCTTTTACATTTATATGGTATGAATAAACTATGGTGGTTGGTGGACCGATGAAGTGTTCTCGTTGTCACGGTGGGGAGGGGGGGGGGAGGAAGTTGGGGGAGTTGAGATCAGAGTATCAATGTATAGACGGCCCAGCATCCAACACCGCCGATAAGGTGTGCGTGGCTGGACTTGGGACTTGGTCGTCTCTGCAGGGGCTCGTTTCCGAGGCCTGTGGCCCGCTGTGGGTTTTAAGAATAGTTTTTAGGTGCATAATAATTTTGTAATGGCTGTGCATCATGTTGCATACTTTACTAGCCGTACTATTCAACAAACCTATACGATGCCTTAAAAATGAAAATTTCGCAGTACAAGAAATCTGATAACTATAAACTCGTTTAAATGTGGAAAACACAATTTTTTCGAGCAGCAACTTTAAAGAAGAACTCCTTTGCTCTAAAATGCTTCAAAAATTTCATTTAAGTGCATGCGTTCTATAACATATGTTTGAATTTCGAATGACATCGAACATCAATAAGAACGACAAAATAAACCTTCAATGGTCATTTTTGACAGAGTAGAATGTTTGTGGACGGATGAAAATAACATCATTCCAAAAGCCGACATCCTGACGTGGTTGGCTTATCCTGGGATAGTATCACACGATAATCGATATTGCATCCTCATCTACGTGTTTTTCGCAAGTGAAAACGCATTTCCAAAGTTTGGTTGTGACAGCAACTCTATTGTACGTTTCCACTGTCGCACTTTATATCTTATCTGAAGCTACAATTTTCCTCAGCAAGTTTTTACTCATCACTTGCAAATCATCGGACTTCTTTTGACCTGATAAATTATATGTTGACATTTAGTTTTAATGAAGGTAGAATTTAACATTTTTGTTGACATCTCAGACAAAGCAGTTGCTAAACATAAACATTTAAAGGAGAATAGACAGTTTTATTATCGACCAGCAGTCTCCTAATAATGCAATGGCCACTGACATTTGAACAACCAGGCGCGAATTTGCAGTGTCATCAAATCCTGTGTTCCGCCAGCAAAGCCTTAACAAAAACACCGGGCGACACGTGTTCCCTACCATTTTTGGACGGTCTGACTAGTCACTGGTGCATACCAAGCTGTGTGTGGGCAAGGAAAGTCCTGTGCACGTGAATCATGTTAATGGCGAAAAAGGAAGCTGGCGTCACCTCGATCACTAGTAAGTCGCTTTTGTAGGCTTCGTATTTGTTGTGACCAAATCTGTGACAGTTGACACAGGCGAAGTTAGCCGGCAGTACCAGCACCAGCGATACTCACAAAAATGCACTCGCATCCTCACACAATTTGGCACTATAGGCATTTATGCCACATGAGCGGGATATAATTCAACACATTCCCGCAGAGACCACACGAGCTCTCGTGTTATCTCAATTTGCTGAAAGAATCCTTGCGGGGTTGGTAGGAATAAGTGAAGTCTAGACGAAGATGGTAGGTGTGTAGTAAATCAGCGGAGCATAAGTAAGATAAAAGAGCAAGACGCAAGAGTAGGATGCATCTGTAATGCAGATTTCGTTTCGTTAAGTTCTAGTCAGAGCCCCAGTAGCCTCAGGCCTGACCTCAAACGGAATCTTCCTTTAATGTGGCGCAAGGCTGTAGTGACCCAATTGCGTATGCCACGTTCAACTTCTCACCTCTCGCGACTGGTTGTACGTCCGTACGAGTGTCTGCCGACCTCAATTCCATCTTGCCAATCATCTTGTTGAGGATGAGGGTGTTGGACGAATCCCGTGCTCTGACACTTCGGACGCCAGCTCTCGAGGCTGCGAATGCATGCTCGGCCAGTTGCCAACTGCCTCCAACCTATTCTCCACTAACGCCTTATAAAAAACTATCCTTCCCACATGGCGTTCCGCTTTTTCTCTTCCACACGAAACCGGATCGCAGCAACTAGGGTATTCCCCCTTAACTCAAACCCCTGCGATAAGGCCACCTATAGTAGATCTCCTATCTCATGAAAAGTCTACCGAAACTCTGAAATGTGTTTTCCATTCCAAGTCGAGTTGTAAGATTTATTATCTTCCAAGCAAATCTCGAAATATTTCAGTCATGGCAGGATGGTGGCTTTTAAACGAACTCCTTACTGCAAAACCAAACGCAGTAAAAAGGGTTGCTTAAGCAGTATGCACCTTTTGCATTCTCAGTAAACTTACAGCTTCAAATATATTTTTTCGAAACATACATAGCGATATTTTTTCGGGTATTTTTGGTAGAACTTACGCTTCCTTCAAATGAATAGGTTTTCTTAAGACAGTGAAATATTTTCTTCGTAGTACACCGTATCTGTACCTTCATTAATTTTGCCTGTATAAAATGCAAACTGATCCCATAAATTGTAAAATATTATTGGCACTTTATGACCGTTTCCTCGTAGCATAGGAAAATTTGTGATTTCCCTAAAACAGAATGTATACGACATGCAGTTTGGAAACTTTGAGTGCAAGTGTAATTGTCGGTAGGGTAAAAAAGCAATCGGTTTTTTTGAAAGTATTTAAAACCTGAAAGATACCTTTTCGTCAAACGCAAAATTTGAAGAAGTAAGCTTTGTTCTTTGTAAAATATATTTGAGTTTATAAGATCATCAAAAACCAGAAGAAATACAAATGCTACGTAAGAACCCATTTTCTGCTAATTATATTTTCTGTAGGTGGTCAAAAAGAAGCTATTCCAAAAGCCGGCATCCTGTCGTGACTGAAATATCTTGCGATAAGATCGCACAATAAACATTACTGCAGCCCTCCTTAAGAAGTTTGCTTGAATGATAAGAACATTTCAGAATTTCCATTGACCTTTCATGAGATCGGAAATCTGCCCTATATTACGGAGGTGTAGTGGGCGTTAGCGCCACGGTTGAAACCCGCGATCGTTGACTCACCGTGTCCCACTGCTGTTGATGGCGTGCCTCGGGCCAGGCAACCTGACGCGCGACCTTCACTGGTAGCGAACGCACGCACAGTGTCTCTGTATTCTGGCCTCAACCCACAGTGGTGTGACCTCAATCCGTCTGGACAGACCTCAAGACCGTGGCAACTGCCAGACGTACTGACACGTGACCTACTAACGTGCCCACGCTCCCGCACGGTCCAACCAATGAACTTCAAGGCTGCAGCCAACGGTGGCCGCTCGAATGGTTGCTTCCCGACATCACTCCGGACCTAGTTCGCCTGACGGCTAGACGTGCTCTCCGGCAGTCAAGATTTCTCCTAATTCTTGTGTACACAATACATTTTTTGTACTTCTCTGGCCTTCCCAAGACTTCTTTCTCCCCTCCAAAGGAATCAGGCCTGGAAGATCGTAGCCGTAAGGGTCAAATCTTAAAAGCCTTAACACCACGCGATAGCGATGCATATTCCCGCATCCAACTGATAATTTTTGTCTGGAAGAGATTTTAGCTTTCCAAAATAAAATGACCTCTTGTATTTTTCTACTCAGCCGAACTGGATCTTCTCAAAAGGAGATGCATCTTGCCTTTTTCCAGTTTAACGTGGGTGCAAACGCCGTACTGTTGAAGGGCAATTTACTGTCTTGCCAATGGCCAGCTTTTATAGAGAGGGGCGATCAAGTAAACAATACCAGACTTAGAATAACAAAGGCTACCTATATACCTGTGTTGGTCCTTTGCCATACTTTTATTTATCCTCATCTTTCTCTACTTATTCTATTGTTTACGCATTTCTTTGACTTACACTTCTATTTGTTTAAGTTCATGTAATAAGTGTTACGTCAAACACTTCAGCTGGTGTACATTACGGTAACAATAGCTAATATTTGACCCACTGTCTTTGCTCTCCATTGGTCGATTTAGGCAGGCAATTTCGTTATATCGTGTCTATCCTGCACAGCTTATTTTGACTTTTTCTTAGCATGGGATCGTATAACTGATCGTTCGTACACGCTAAATACCTGTCTAATTCGAGCCATCTTCAGCCAGCCGCAGTCCTTGGCGAGGAAGCGAAACCACTCTGCACTCAATGTCCTGTTTTTTCTTGGACGAAATAAGACATGCGCAATTACGATGCTGCGAAGAAAAAAAGCATGTATAACATAATTAGCATAAGGCACGTTAAAACTATGTCTAGATCCATCTGTTAGTGAGAAAACGAGACAAATTCAACTGGAATTTTTGTGGTTCTGTACGACCGAGCCCTGCATACAGTGTGAAGGTTCCATCGATGTAAGCAGTTGCTTCACTCTAGTCGTGAACCACGATTATCGTGAGACTACCCCACCTGGGCTTTAAATACGGAGATCCCCCGTAGGAATAAACTACTTGCCTTAACGACTTAGGGGTTCTTACCTCATTCCGAAGTCCAGCCCGAACCGACAGCAATGCTGGCAACTGCCTTGCTGGCGCTTTAGTGTACGTGGGGATCGCTACTGGGCCTCCACTCCAGGTTAAGGTGCATCTGGATTTTGTCAGAATGGGGGTCAGATTGGCTAACGACACAAGTTTATCTGGCTGCGTTGTCAGCACGAAGCTAGTACGTGTGTTTGCTAGCATGACTTAGGGGTAGGACACCAGACTGCGTCAGCCACTGTGCCCAACCCTAGCACCAGATTACTGACGGCAGAGCTGGGTGAACAGATTCTCACTAGAATACACCCCGCACAATTGAATGGATCACGATGCACTAAAAATTACTACTTTAAATGGTGGCCAAATGAAAGGCTATATCGTTTCCCATTGAAGTATCTTGGAATAGTTAAAAGAGCGAGAATCGACCTCTAATGGCTCCTTCGCAATGTGCTCTCCATTGCACTCCTACTGGATGAAGGAATTCGGACAACTTTGCTGCTCAAGAAGCTTCAAAGTAGTCGCTGCAAGCATCGCGTACAGAAACATGCCGAGTCGTTGTAAAAGTTTCTATGAGCGCGGGTTTAGCGAAGCCTTGTCCAGTCATCAGCCAATCAGGAAAGTGTGCAGGTGTTGGCATCAGAGCTCGCGGGAAATTGATTAACTTTGGGAGACGACGCGTCGACAACAGAGGCTGCAAGAGTACAAGAACGCGCTGAGGAAAGAGGATGAGTCAGCGCTGGGCGCGCGGGCAGACAAAGGTTTTGGGGGATGAGAAGGTAAATACGCGCAGCACTACCGAATTCAGGCTGCCACAGTCTAATAGATGCTGTGGGGTTTCGTACGTGCGTGACACGCGGCTGCTCTGTGGCGAACTGACGCCCATACGCAAGTCGCGGCTCATTTGACGAGACCCGGCCACACATTCAAGTGCGCTGAGTCCAAAATTCTCGTGAGAGGTCACAATCGCGTGAGCAGCGAATTGCTTGAGTCGTGTTTCATGACGAACGCAACCCATATTTACTGTTGAGACTCAACTTGGCCAATGCAATTCACCGCTCGGGGAGCGCATAGGCTAACACATCGTCCAAAGCTGATGAGCGCGATGGCCGAGCAATCATCAGGCCAACCTCCAACGCGGGTAATGAAATTTCAGCAGATAACCTTACCTAATCCCTTGCTTTCCGTAGATGGAGCCATTACTAATGAAAATGTTGGATATTACCTTTTAAATAAAGCATTTTCTCGCTCTTTTACATGCCGGCCATCAAGTACTTAGTTGCACCAGAGGATAATCACCCTCGATGCAGGGGTAACCGTTTAGTGTAATGCGTATGCAGCAGCATAGTTACTACATTCCATAAATACTGCAACTCCCTCTGTGCTAATTGCTCGTATCTGATTCTGTCTCTGAAGATGGATTCGATCTGGGACCCGAAATGTCAGGCCAATAAAGTGCCTTCCCAGCGATCGCGTCCACTTCTCAAATATTAGTCAGTTTGGGCAATCGTCCCGATTTTGACATCTGTTTGATTTTAAAACGAACAAAGTGACAGTCACAACCACCGAGCATAGTGGCTCAATTGTTTGGGGGGGGGGGGGCTTTTGCCAAATTCACGCCGAACTCTTTCCCGAGACTTTACCCTCATCAATGTTTACGTTAATAAATTGCATAGGGATGGGTACAAAAGTTAACCGTTTTTCGGTTCAGCTAACCACCTCGGTTCCTTTCGAACTTCACTCAAAACGCTTGACCGTTGGCTATGAAGGAGTCAAGCAAAGTTTAACTATCGGCTTGCGACGGATGTTATGGTTCGTTCCAGAGCTTCTGGTGACCTATTCAGTTACCTGCAGCTCGTGTTGACGGACAACTTGACTACTTCACGCCTACACTGGCCTTAGGGAGGCAGGATTCAGTCAAACCTTGGTATCCACGACGGTTAAGCACCATAGCTACCCGTGAATAGCCGAAATCCACAAATTTTGGAGCCCCTCTATAAACGTTAATAATTGCCAATTTTAATGTTCAAACACCAAATATACCTTAAACTATCATCCTAAAAACATTGTTGTGACTTAAAAATCAGATTTCAATATTATCCTTTAACATTTATGACTTGCAGCTAATCGTCAACGCACCTACAAGTCACCCCACACGCAAGCCTGCACATTTTGCCATACAGTTTTCAAGTATTATTGTTTTCTTATAACTTACACTGTAGGAGTCACCTTGGTACCTTCAAAAATTGTATTGCGTTTAGGTGTTTGAGTTTTACAAGGTCATGTTCTTTCAGGGGAGCTTTGGATGCAGAATTTACCTATCGGTTGGTGACCGTTTTTTAAGGAAAAAAATACGTTCGACTTGCAGTTTTTTGTGCTAATCTTGATATTGGAAAATTAATGAAACATTTTTATTTTAAAAAATGCATTGAGCCACAAAAGCGGAAATAATTAGCCAATGGTTGAAGTATTCTCTCCTAAAAAATCTGAATCGCTGAATTGCGAATATGTTCGGGATCAACCGTAAATCAGTAAGAATTTGGAAACCAACAGTCGTGCGTTACATCGAATGGACTTTTGAGTCTGCTTGTCGTTTTATCTGTAAGCACTTCTTATTGCCGCGTTTGGGTGGAAATAACCTTCCCTTTTCAAACTCGCTGACCTTTAGGATGTCCAAACAGGGCGCGCGTTACTACAGTCGTTCACAACGCCGCCTCGACAGTTGTCTGACAGAAAACAGTTACGCCTAACGGCTTAATGAAGGGGTGGTCTCCTGTGGTATCCAGACCTCTGAAATATATGTTTTAGAAGACCAATTGGTGAGCATGCGCGCGCTTTTGATAAATTCCCGTCGGGCCAGTACACTTTTTTATATGGGAAGGGAGTATAAGCTAAAACATGCGATCAATGATGTTCGTCTTTTCATACAAGTGAATCGTGTAAATAGGGGGGAGAGGGAGGATGAAAGACAGCGGGTTCGGGGGCAGTGAGGGTTTGGTGGAGCCAGGGGGAAGAGCAAGAGGGGAGAGAAGGTGCGGGGGCGTGCAGGCAGTTAAGTGGCCGTCGGCCATGCTAAGCGCGGAGCTCTCAGACGTTTCTTTCGCGCGCACAGGCATTTGCTGTTGCTAGCCCACGCTGATCCAGGGACTTCAATAGTTTTTTGGGACCTTATAAATCATACCGAAGGCTTCACTGGGCTCCACACGATGCCCGGAATCAATCATTTGTGCGAGTAAGTGCTGCTTATGCACTCAAATTTGCCTTTCCTCAGCCAGCCCAGGAGTTATTCCTGATTCTTTTGAATAGGCTTCTACTCGTGTGACCAATCTCATCTGTCCCACAGGAGTCGATGCTCACTGAGGTGTCCGAGCTGGCAACCTGTCCTTACCTTTCCCGTGCAAGACCTGGCTGATTTAGAAAAATAGCCGAAACCTCGCTGCTGGGAAGATTCGTAACACGGCATGGTCAAGGCGTCCTCTCAGGAGTTCCTTTGCCGCCTGCCCTTGGAAGGCAGATTTAAGAAATAGGGTCTTCTTCTCCACTGAAAGTTTGCTGGTTTGAACTGGTCTCATGGTAATACTCTTCATAATAAATCCATCAGGATACTCATTCATGTGAAGCAGGTCCTGGATATTTATAAGGTCTTCCTCGATACTGCCTGCCGAAAAAATATTTTAAGCCCTTTACGCCAAGCAACGGACTATGTTGTGCTTCTGTTGTATGGGTACGAAACTGTCGAAGTCCGTATGCAGTAGTTGCCGGTTATTAAGCCCATGGTTTATAGGCCCAGCCGCGTATTAAGCCCCAATCAGCTTGGGACGGAATTTTACATAGAAAAATCCGCCGGCTAATAAGCCCAGTCGCCGGCTACAAAGCCCAGTTTGCCAGCAGGACAGATTGAGATTCTCGCCTCTCTGCGTGCGCAACGCGGTCTACAGGCATCAGATTTCACAAAATTAGACGATTTCTGGTGCCTGGAGAAGGACATCAAAGAGCACTTGCGATTGCAGTTTCCTCCAAAACAACTGACACTAGACCACTTTTTAAACGTCTCGCAAATCATTTTTGCTTTTGTTATTACGTAAAATACAGACAAACAGCATTCTTTTCTTGTACATAACCAAGTTCTACACATAATACAGTACGTATGTAACGTAAAGTGCCTATCCAGCGTTTGCTAATCAAGAACTAGGACTCTCCAGTTATTGCGACCGCCGCTTATTAAGCCAAATTTGGTCTGGGCCCGAGGTGGGCTTAACAGCCGACGACTACTCTATTACTCAAACCAGGTTTCCTTTCGCTAAAAGCTCCTTCGGAAGCTATCTTCAAGTCTTAGGGTTATGTGTTTTGACAAAAACGACTGCATGTTTTCCCGTGTAGTTTGAGAACGCTCAGCCCACTCCATTGAGCGCCATAATTCATCTTCTCCGATAAGCTGCCATAAAATCTATTCTGTATCCTTTCCGACACTCATTGAAGATAATGTCCCTTCTCAGTTGTAAAATCGCTACTTTGAAAACACAACATTTATTGTTGATCGCTGATTTTATTCTGTAACCCCTATGAAACCGCAATGCAGAACGTCCCGGACTTCGCACCAGCATACCTGCAGTTAATTAACGTGGACGCTCACTGCCCCTACACGGCCAACAGTATATTCACAACACCCCTATGCGACCTTAATTAATTACCTCCGAGGACAATTCACGGGTCATGATCACATCTTTGGAAAATTTCACACCCTTGTATTCAGCTGTGCGAATTGATATTTACGTTAGGCACCGTCTTATCTACCTACTATGGTCGATCTCCCCCCCCATGGTCAGCGATTTTTGAAACATTTCAGCTGTTTTGATACACTCATATTTTTCTGGCAAAGGAATGCCTCCAGTTCGGAGGCATTTGTGTGCATCATAAGGCTAAAACTGTAGCTCATTAAAGTCAAGTTTTTACTGTTCGCATGTTGATGCAAAGTTTCTCTCAAGATGACCAAGGCGTCTGTCTATATTCGCTTCGCTAGTGAGTTGGTGGGATTTAAATTTTGGCGAGAAAGCAACTGGTGCTAAAACACAAACAGTGTGAGCAAAATTGCTCGAACCGTTCTGCGAAATAGAAAAAATACAACCTAGATAGAGTTTAAGTACACACTGGCACTAAGTTTGATTTTTAGCTAATTTATTTACGCCAAAGGTGTGAGCTTTGGATTACCGGATAATATGCTTTTTTCGGACGTTTCGGTATTCCGGACTAACGCGTAAGTCAATTCCAAATGCAAACAGCAATTTTTTTAGTAAAGTACTATTAAATAAATGATAAAGAATAGGCCACATATAATTTTCAACGGTAGATACCCATAGACACTAAGAAAGGAGGTGGCCAAATAAAACGCCTGACTCTAGACGATCAAAAAAAACCAGCCTTCGCTAACTTCTGTGAAACGCGCACACAAGAACACTTTAAAGATAGGAGCCGGCATTCATGAGATTGATCATATTGTCAGCAAAGACAAGAGAGACTGTAGTGGTCATTTCTTCGTCAGCCAGACATAGCTAGCCCCAAGTGGTGCATCAATCAAGGCTCGGACTCGCGGTCTTTTTAATCAGAGTCTAACGCCCTAACCAGTGAGTCACGAGCTCGTTTTCTTGTCAGGTTAGATCGTTATCTTTACCAGCACTGCTATCTGCCATACAAATACCTACTACAACTGCTATCAGGAGCCGAGAAATGGGGCCCAATGCAAAGGCAGAACGGGACACGTTAGTTACCAAGCGATTGGTGAACATTCATCAACGAGTATTCCTGAAACTTTCGACGAACTAGAACAAAAAAGACCACTCAGTTGGAGTTTTGAAAAGCACAAAAATTAAGTATGATCTTCGACTAATTTCTTTACCTCTCGATGTGAAATTCAGATTATGTGGGTATATGCTTTTTTAAGTAAGCCGAGTTCACACCAATTCACCTAGTTTAACTATAAGAAAAGAATTGGCAGATAAACCAGCTATCATGGTTTCTTCGTCTAAAATTGCGAACTCTGGCATTTACAGATATCAGTCAGTCAACGAAAACGTTACATTTATCCAGATGCGTTATGTAGATTTAGGAACAAGATGACAGCTATCGCGGTCAAATGGTGGGGAGTATTAACTAGGTCCCTAAAAGTATACACGTAGGGTAATTTGTGAAAAATGAAAACTAACTTTTACTTGTCATAGAAATGTATCAAGACTTGAATTCCCCTGTACCATGGAGGCATCAATCAGTTATATTTCTGGAATGACTTTTAAGTGACCCAATTCCAAGTGCAAGCTGCAACGATGAAACGTGTGCATCAGGGGATGCCAAACCCGTTCCAATCCAGCACAGCAGCCCTGTAGTGTTTCTGCAGCCCACCTTCTCCTAACGCGAGACGCCACAGACGAGGTCACTCAGAGCATAGGACCTCGTGTAAAACAGTTTTTGGCGTGCTGCAGACCAGGCGCAAACATGCACACCTTGCTCCCCGGTCTCGGCCTCAATCCAGAGCGGGTTGACCTCAATCCGTCCATTACTATTTCCGCGTAAGTAGACTAGCCTCATTTGGTAGGTTGGTCTCCATCTGTCAGGACACAGACTTCAATGTGGTGACTGCGGCCAGACATCACTTTGGTAACTGTCCCGCTCGGATGCAGAACTGCACTCGTCCGAGTCAAATCTCTTACAATATATTCTTCCAACCCTTCTCTACAGGGTACATTCTTCATACCACTCTGGCCTTCCCATAACTTCTCTCCTCTCCTAAGGAACCAGGCCTGGAAGATTGCAGCTGTTAATGTTAAATCTATTAGTCTTAATACTCCTCGATGGTCCCTCCATCAGTCTCAGTATGCGATTTTAATGCTCGTACTAGCGGTAGCTCCTCACGCAGACCAACAAATGCTGACATGGCGTACGGATTTGCCGCCAACATGCAACTCAATAACCCAACCACCGATTTTCTCTAGCCACCCTATCAACGAGGCTCCTTTCTGTTATTTGCGGCCGCCCACACTGCCTAAAACATAAACATTGGTACATATATAGGTTTTAAGGCTAAGATGGTTAACCCTAACACCTACAATCTTCCTTAGGAGATAGGAGAAGTCTTGGAAAGGCAGAATAGATGGAACATTATATTGTTAACGGAGTTAGGGGAAAGTTGTCAATCGGTCTTGCAAGGCGTCTGACCGTGAGGCCGGTTTCGCCGCGACCGCGACGCGCGAGGCGTAATTCCAAGTGTCCTCTGACCGCAATCATCCCGGGCAGGCACCTAATACTCGCTTTGTCTCGGTAGACTGGTGGTGATTGGTTACACAGCGCAAGGTTGGCAAGGCGAGGCTGGGTGTGTTCGCAAGCAGTTCAGACCATTGAGCGAGAACGGACAGCGTGTGCCGGCAAGTAGCGCGTGACAGCAGGCGGCATTAGGCGCGCAGGCCAAAGGCGCCATCCGTCAGATCTTCGGTTCCAGGTGGCTGCTAGGGCCACTACACATATCTCATTCGGCCAATTTCACTATTCATGCTCCTCTCGGTTTTTCACTTGAACTCCGGTCTAGGAAAGGAACGCTTTTACTGGCCTATCACAAGGTCCATGTTTCAACGCTTGACCGCTTGCGTCTTTTGCATATGTATACCGGTGGCGGCCAATTCTGGCTGTCCTGACCGGCCAATCATCTTCAGCGTTGAGTCATGCATGATCACGTTGGAGGCGCTGTGACGACTCCTTCGGTCTCACACGTCGAGAGGCCGGCCTCACGCTTCAAACGTGCCCTCGTCGGGCAGCCAACTTCTTCCATACTTTTCTCCAATAGTTTTGTCCGGAATACCCTCTTCCTCTCCATTGGAATCCTACTACTTCCCCTCCCATATAGAACTGAATCTGAGGATCGTAACAGCTACGACCTTCCTAAGTATCTTAAGCGACCGCGATAAGCTTCACTTCCAGAAAATTGAACATTTAAACTTAAAAAAAAACAGATGAACGAAGCGATGACTGGCCGGTTTGATGTTAGCATGGCACATTTGCAAAAATGTATTACTGAAGCAACAATTTTTCTCAAAGGGAATTGATCCAGCTTCCCTGAACAACTTCCCTTACTGTCATGCAAAATTCAAAAGGATGCCGAATTTTATTCTGCTTAATATGTAATATCTTTATAATGCTGTTCGGCTTCCATGATACATAACGCTAATCGATAGTTCAGAAGACCAGTTGGCGAGCCTACTTAAGTAGGGCCGGTAAGGGCACGGGATACAATTTAAAACATGCGCGTCTTTCCCTGCAAGCGAATCGCGGGAATAGGTGGGGGGGCTTTGGTCGATAAGCCAAAGATGGTTACGTGACGGGTAGGTTTCGGTGAAGCCGGTCCAGGGTGAGGGGGAGAGAAGGAGAGAGCACGGAACAGTGTGTACATTTAAGCGAACATTGGCCGTGCCGTTGGACATTGTGTGCAGCCGGATGATTTACACAGTCTCGTCAAACTAACCTAAGTCTCTGGGTCAGCGTCTGCTGGCAACAGCAGAAGCGCCCTCTGCCAGGTGCAGGAAGACGGTCTTATAGGTGTTAAGGCTAAGGCGATTAACTCTAACAGCTACAATCTTCGAGGCCCGGTTCCCTAGGATATGGGAGAAGTCTTGGGAAGGCCAGAGTAGGAGGAAGAGTTTATTGTGTACACAATGGAACGGAGAATAGATGGAAAGAATGTTGACTCGCGGAGTAGTGCGTCCGTTCCCTATTCCGGTAGGCTCCGGAGTGAATAGAGCATCAAGAATCGCTGGCGCATGCTTTGTCGCGGGGGCCAATGGGGCTGCTGCTGTCTAGACTAGTGTGGGCCAATTGCAGCGTGGGCCAATGACAGTTAGCGCCTAGCCCCAAGAGTTGGTGGGCACAGGCAGGCTAGATGAGTCATGCGTCTGCGGCTGGTCTTGGGTTCCAAGTGGCTGCTAGGGCCACTACAGTCTTGTGTGCACAGCGGAACCTCCCGCAAGCCCCGCACCTGGCGTAGCTGACGGTCGCTTAACTGCATGTACTCATCCGCGCTCTCTTTCTCTCCTCCATACTCCTGAACCAACTCAATAAAACCCATCGCGTAACCAACCTTCTCTTATCGACCCAAACCCTCTATTCCCACGACTCACTCACTCACATGACGAGACGAACATTATCGACCACATGTTTGCTTCGTATCCCGTTCCCATAAATATCTGCTGGTCCGATGAGAATGTATCGAAAGCTTACGTGTGTCCGCCAAATGCTCTTTTGCATTCTCTTATGGGAAGTTCTGCAACGTTTAGTGATAGTTGTTAAAATGTTGGGTTTTCTAGGGCCCAGCCTGCATTTATCGGAAGCCCATTTGTGACATTCTGACGGTTCCAATCCGTTTCTGCATACGTCTCCGTAATATTTGATGACGATCAATTAAATAAAGCACACTGCGTACTTTTATGAAATGTTTTATGCTGAATGGAGTTCGAGCGGCAACCGACTGGTCTTGGGTGTGACCGAAGAGGCAATATTTCAATCACCGAGGCGGGCGGCAGTTGTAACCCTGGTTCCTACAGAATCATCCGGGGCTTGCGCATCTTTTATATCGGAGCAATACTAGTATTTCGTTTTGGAACTGCTGGCTTCTGGAGGAGTTCACTGTGTTTCACTGACGTCTGCCTGAAAAGCGTTCTTCCGCAAAGCAGGCAGTTGGTGACAGAAAAATCTTCACGCATTGCATAAGCAAAACGTACAGTTAATCCCCTGTCTAACAAAACCTTATGAATTTTACAAGGAAATCTGTGGTTTGAAAAATCGAAAAAAAGTCTTGTAGGGAAGCCCAAATATCTATTCGCCAGCCAAATTGCCTCAAGGAATTGGTGCTTAAACCTTCAATTCTTGGTTAACGAGTGTAAATGCGTTGAAAGTGATCAAAGACTATTAAATCAAAGCCATTTATAACTGCTTTAATGAACTAAATATAACCAACACCATGAACGTAAACTATTGTTGCTCAGGCAACTCACGCCTGTCGATGGAAATTTGACCTTATATTACCGGAATTTAAAGAAAAATATGGAAATCCGGGCTACTGAAATATAAAAGTAGTTTATTATTATAAGTCAAACGTAAACAGGGCCTCTAAATACAGTCCTACCGCAAAATCAAACCATGACGCGTTCCCCGAAGTAAAGGAACGACTGACCATAAAAAGAATGCATATTGTGGTTTACGCATTTATATAACGTTGTTTAGAAATACTCTTTTTAAGAAAAGCAAAATTGGTCTAACTAAGATAGCTTTTGCCTTAAACTACAAAAAGCCGTCAATGCCAAAACTGAGTAAAACTAATCCTCTAGGGTATATTGCACGAACATATTTAGCCAGCTTAACTGCAATGAAAATTAGGGCCATTAATAAACTGCCTAAAATTTGAGTATATATTCCTACAGAATTTCATAAAAATTGGCTGATTCTTCTACCGTTCCTAAATTTTTTGAGATGCATTTGATTAAAACAAACTGATTTACGCTTTTGTGCGCCAAAAGAGTCGTTACAGGAATGAAATACTTCAGCAGCTCATATGCTGACATGCCAGTCAATGGCTAAAGGGCAGAATATTACACTTAATGGCCAAAAGTCCCAAGTTCAAATCCAGGGTGATCCACACCTGTGATTGGCTATGAATGTCTAATGACGACTAGCAAGCCTTTCCGGCCTCGATGGTCTTTTGCCAATCCACTTCATTCTATCCCACTAGTCGCTATGTGACTACATGCAAGGGCTCTATAGTGAGCTTCGGGGCAAAACTGGAACGTATATTGCTCCATTACCAGATCAGTGAACTCCACGTATTCATCATATTCCCGATCTCAACCGACAAAGTAATAAGCTCGTGATGCATTGGTAGAGCGTTATGCTCCATAATCAATGTTCTGTGTTCACATCCCAGGTGATCCACACCTGGAATTGGGTATGGCTGGCTAATGACAACTAACAAGTCAGAAATGGCCATTCAGTTTTCTCTTGTTTTTGTCGGATCCACTTCATACTATTCTGTGTGTATTAAGAGAACTTTCTCTCCGTCAAATTTATTTAAAGGCATTTCTGCTGTTGAGTATCGGGCAACCTCCGTGTTCACCCAAACCCTGCTTGTTTTCCTTCACATCAATAAACAAGATTATTAAAAGGCTCTGTGAGCTTTAAATATACGCAAAAAATCAAAATAATAAGACAGAAAGTACGTTAAATTACTCATTCAAACTTTGATCACAACATTGCATGAGTTATTTCCTCTACTATATGTACAATATGGGGCCAAACTCATACAATCCTACGATTTTTGCAATTAACTCCCTCTTTCTCAAACGCAGCCCAAGCTGTGGCCCCCAAAGTCCTACAGCAATAAAGTTATGATCGTTCTTCACAATAGGGCATATTATGATTTATGATACTGATACTGATGAAGGAATATAACGTTTTATAGAAACACCAGCTTCTTTAACAAAGTGGAAAATACCGAAAAAGTGGACATCGTGCGTACTAAATAAATTTAAGTTTTTCATGTAGGGGAAGGCCGTTAATGCAAAACCACTGAGTAAATAAAGCAGCACAAGTAAAATTACGTCGGAAAATAATCGTTTTGTCAAGTTTTAGAATAAATATGCTTCAATATTACCTGCAATATAGTGTATGGTTGTAACCGAAGAGCCTAAATTTCGAGTATATATTCTAACACATTTCACGAGAACTACTAGTTGGTTCTTTCGTTTATGCATCGCTTGACTTATGTTGAGCTAAGGCAACCACGTTTTCGCTTGATATGCCCCATTGGGAGATCACATGAGTAATATATTGCTTAAGCTCACTTACGGACATGCCGGTCAGTGACTAATAAATTTAAATAGACGTGTCGGGAACAATTGTAAACGTACCATTTTTTGTACACTAAGATTTATTGCCTTCCGCAATATTTTTTTGTAATTATTCCGATATTTCTATTACGAAGAAGTTCAGATCGTCCATTAAATTCTAATAAAGACTTTACGATTTCACTGGCATTAGTCAATTGACATAAATAATGAGTATATTCTATGTGCTTACCAAAACCTTCAAAATAAGATATATCTTAAAAGCTTTTACATAATTATTAGCTTTTAAACATTTTTTCTCATGCAGCTGTCTTTGTGTCATAGTTTCAGAACCACCCAATCATTTGAACTCACTGCCGAGAAAAATGAACGTCTACTACAAAAGTCGCGAAAAAATATGCTCAAGATTGATTTAGAAAAATTCTACGACAAGTAAACGCTTAAAAAAGCTTTAATTGTATATTTTGGCGTGTGATGTTTGCCTACTTTAGTTTTCTTGATGATAAAGTCAAGGTCAGAATGTGAAATTTCGGCCAGTGGATTGATTTCCCTAACAACGTTGGATATCTGTTGTGTTATTAATGAAAGAGCTTCTTGTTTTATCTAAAACAAAACAGTTTTAAGAATATTTGGTTACTTCTAGACTAAGTTCTACAATAACGAATACAAAGTTTAGTGGCAATAATATCAACGGCGATTTTTGGAAAAACTGTTTTGCAATGTTCCGTGACAACTCTGTCAAATGTTCGTTATGTTAACGGTCTCCAAATTCATAACGATTGTACAATTAATTTGGTTGCCATATGCTAATAAAGTTCTCAAACGCATTCCTTGCCTGTAACCACTCAAATATAAAATCTACATTTAATATGGAGCATTGCAAAGAACAACCTCAAAAGATGATTACTCAATTTTATGGCACGAAACGTGGCCGATTTGCAAGATATAAATTTTCAAACTTATTTCGCACTTCTATTCCCAAAAGTAATGGGCTACCTCCTTATTACACTAACCTCAATTTCATGGATGCAAAACAAAACTTTCCGTTTTGTGAGCAGATATAATTTAAAAGTTTCTGATCTTCATGAATGTTCTTTTATAGTGCAACATGTACACGCAAGAAGTTCTTATCCGCAGAGTTTAATAGCATAGAGAATTCCTCGGATATCAATAAACACTGCATTTCACCCATTTTCGCCTCTATTTTCTCCCAGTATTCTGACCTGAACTTAATTAAATTCTAGTTAACAATATCTTGCGACCCAATTCAACCCAATAAACTAACTAAACAACCTCAAGTGTGCGTTAAATCCTCTAATCCCCAAGCTTGCATCAGATATGCAATCTACTGTATGTATGTGTGAATCCTCACGATCAGACATCGGGATATCACGCAGCAGTTAGAGCAAAATTAATTTAATGGGTACTTGTTAAGTGAGATGAAGTAAAACTATTATAGAGCAACTAACAAATGGCTGCGAAGGAATTTTTAGAGGTATTACGCAGAGTACTTGTGCAGTTTTTAACAATCACATTACCTTAACTGAAAACTGCATTTTGTAATCGCACAATATCGTGTATATTTTAATGATTTCTTATGAAGTTCTAACCAAAATCCTGAAACGTGTTTTTGATAAGGAAGGTTTGTTTAGGTAGCCTGTGGTATTTATAAGCTTGCGGAATTATCATGTGATATTTCAGACACGTCAGAGTGTTGGTTTTTTACGGCTCTTATTTATGACTACTTGCGAAAACTACACTAAGTGACTCCTTAAATTGTAAAACTTTTTATTGATTTTCTAGGTTCTTATAAATCAAGGTACATATTTACTGGAGTTAAAAGAAATATTGCCTACTCTACATGTTCAACAATAATTAATGCCAAATAACGTCATAGGCTCTCTCAAGAGCCAACAAAATTCAGGCAGCCAATCGCCACAGTTCTTCAGAACGGAAAACAAATTAAATGCAAATATCAATTCATAACATGGAGTTAAATTCAGTCACTTTCTACGGAGGACTCACTAACTATCGTAGTGTACGATGCTACTGCCGAAGTCCATTGACAAGGCCCTGCATCCGAGTGTATTAAATTAGAGGCAAGAAGGGAGCGAAAAAGAAGAAAGCAATGACACCGTGCAGATGATGTCGCCCAGGCCGTCGGTGGGAGGAAATGCTTTGCCTTCAAAATTTTTCATCAAAATTTCACTCCCAAAGGCTGAAAGAAAGGCAAGCATCTGCTCTGTTCCTCCTACCGCGTACGATAAGGCCAAGCTACTAGTTAAATAGGTTCAAGCTTCCCTCCACGTTAGGTGGTATTTCGTGGTTCTCCTGCATGCTATAATACGCCAAATTATGGACAAATCGTTCAGGGCAACCAAACACCCGCGGGATCCGTCAAACATACCGACGAGAGTGTACACAATTACGGAGGTGTCTGCACCTGCAGCAAAGGTTAGGCATGTTTTTCCACTGTCTAACTCAGCCCACATGGTACAATTTTCGGCCCCTATGACTATTCGAGGTGTCCGCTGATAGGCCCATCATTAGTAGCCTCTGCCTTAATCAAACCAATCATATGCATTAGCCACAGTAAACATGCAGGCGCACGTCTAATCGCCTCGCGTGGTAAATACTACCAAACATGAGGAGGGCCGGGATTAACCACTGTCGGCCATTCTTGACAAAACCCACGGTTTGTATAGTCTGCGGTTCAACCATGGTTTCAGTAGTCATGTAATGCTAGGCCGTACTCTCTGACAATCAAAAATATTGAATGGCATGGGAGAATCATTCACCGATCTTGTTAAACAAATATTTTTCGGTTGTTTCCTGGTATTCAAACCGTGGTAGAGCTTTGCATATAGCGTTCAGGGACCAACATGTCCGGCTGGCTGACAGTGGCTAATAAACCAGAACTGACCATCCCGGCCTCTGGTAACAATGCACTATAGGTAATTACACGAAAACCAAAAATCCCAGAATTCTGTAATACGGCACCGGTGGTAATGTTAGTTTACTATTCTTATTGATTATCTTATTGATTAATTTACTTTTTTAATTATCACGCGCTTTTTCGTTGCTACATAGTAGCGTTTTGTGGTACTTTTATCTACTGCTTCCTATTTTGGTTTGCCATATGTCTTTGGTTTTCCCTCCTACGTCCCCGTAATGCTTCACCCGTATAACCTCCTTTACCACCGATCTCCTATTACAGAATTCTGGGATTTTGAGTTTCCTACAATGGACTACAATGGACCTACAATGGACTGTTAATCAGCTTCCTTCTGCCAGCTTATATGCGACTGCTTGTGAGGGTTCTCCATCGGATCCCAGGACACGAGGGGACAAGCATTTTCTATGATGTTATCAGATCGGTAAATAACCCCACTCTCCATGCTGGGCAACTCTTTTGTGGACAGAAAACTTCCTACAGGCCTACTGCCTGTTTTTACAAATTCTTTGTCCCCAAACCCTGTCTCGATGGCTTGTACTTTAGGAATCGAGTTATTGCCGTCCACACCAGACTGTAGGATGAGTGACAGATTTCCGAGGCAAATGCGAGTAAATAATAGGGTGGGACCTCTAACGGAGTCAGTGTAGCGGTCCTTCTGTGGGCACCTGTTATAACACCGTGCCTGTCGCGGCCAATTATAGCTATCCGAACCGTCCAATTAACTTCAAGGTGACTCACATAGCCTCCTCTCAAGGCGCTATAAGGAATTCCCCAACTTGCACGCTGGATGCCCGCCCGCCCGCCCACGCTGCGCGCGCTCTCTCTCTCTCTCACTCTCGTCAGGTTGCCAAATTTCCCCGAATTATTATCCAGTCATTCCTTACAGAATACAATTATCTGGATACTTGCATCTAGCTTCACCTCTTCCTACTCGGAATCGGGCCTGAAGGTCTTAGCGTCTAGGATCACTGTGAGACTTTAACTGTCGCCGCAGTGGCACGAAAAGCTCCAAAGGCAACTCTCGTCCTATCTCTCTCTTTTTCTCTCTATTAGTATCAGTATTATCAGTATCAATATATTGAGGGATATGTAGGAAAAATTCCTTTGAGTGCCCTATTTTTACATATGTGCAGTGATAGCAGAAAATTTGTTTCTCAGACTGTTGGCGAGGCCAGTTGTCCTTTCTCTTTCTCTCTCTCTCTCTCTCTCTCTCTCTCTCTCTCTCAAAGTTCCTTTTTCTTCTGGCTTGTCAAGAAACGAGATGGTGCAGAGATGGCTATTATTGGGTGATTGGGGGGAAGAGGCGTTTCATGCCATATAAAGCCAGCGATGTAAACTGACGGATGTTCATGTCGAACAGCTGAGAAAGGTACTGATAACGGAGCACGGCGATTCATCGGAAATGTTATAAGTTGCATTGCCTAGGATGACAGTTGCCCGACGGCTATAGAAAGCTCAGTTCAAGCAGTTAATAGAGAAACCAACGTTCGGTTCACCCTCTAATTTGAAGCCTAAGAAAAGCCACTTGACCTTTCTGACATGGAAAAATGGCGTTACTGAGTCCTTAAGGTTGTCGAATAAGACAGTAATTATGCGTTTATATGATATACTTTATTTTCCCATTATCCTCTCCAGTCCGCATCTTCCAAACCAGCTTTGAAGTTATTTCATGCAGTCCCTCGGCAAAATCTGATAGGCGTGTAAGCGGGCTTGAGCGAGGGGGGGGCTCAAATCAAACTTTCTGAGCTATTTATAGAAACATTCCATTTCACCTCATGCACATAGCGGAGAGGGAAAAGGAAGGAAGGCTGAATACGAAGAAAATTAGTCCATTCTATCCCTCCTCCCCAAACTCGTGCAAAATGCTGAAATTTACGAAAAACTGATAATCACTCGCAAAAAGGTATTAAGTACAGCTGTCAAACTGATTATGGTGCAACCCAATCTCTTGACCTTTCAGTCACGTCAGGGTGCCGGCTTTAGAGAGAACTTCTTTCCAACCACTTGTAAAGCGTATATTTTGTAAAAAAATGGCTTCTTAAATAGTATGCACTGTTATCATTTACTTTCACTGTTCTTATAAATATGAATACATGTTCGGCAACGGTAGCTTATGTAGGCCCCCTTCATTAATCCCTACCCCCTGCATGTTTTCCTACGAAAACGGTGCTTATAGGGTTTTATGGGTGGGAAATTAGGACACGCAGTGGAATATACTTTGATAAATGCTAAATGCATTTTTATTTTACAGTATTTAGAATTTTTATTGATTTATATCTGTAGATTTTCCTAATCTGTATTACCGTTTAACCTATTTCGGAAAAACCCGATCGTCAAATTGCAGTTTTTTTTAATTTTCCGAAAAATTGAAATACAGTAGTCGCCGGGCCCAGACCAAATTGGGCTTACTAAGCGGCGGGCGCAATAACCGGAGACTCCTAGTTCTTGATTAGCAAACGCTGGATAGGCACTATACATAACATACGTATTGTATTATGTGTAGAGCTTGATTGTGTACCAGAAAAAATGCTGTTTTTCTGTATTTTACGTAAAAACAAAAAAAAAAGATTTGCGACACGTTTAAAAAAGCGGTCTAGTGGCAGGTGTTTTGGAGGAAACTTCACTCACAAGCGCTCTTTGATGTACTTCTCAAGGCACTAGAAATCATCGAATTTTGTGAAATCTGATGCCTGTAGACCGCGTTGCAGAGTGTAGAGTGCAGATTTCACCTAGCAAACTGGGCTTTGTAGCCGGCGACTGGGCTTATTAGCCGGCGGATTTTGCTATGTAAAATTCCGTCCAAAGCTGATTTGGGCTTAATATGCGGCTGGGCCTATTAACCATGAGCTTAATGACCGACGACTACTGTAGTGGTTAGGAGGTCGTCTACTTCAACTTACCGTCGGTCCAACTTACCGTTAGATTAGTATAATCCGCGGCGCGAAGCACCGCGCACACCTTCCATTTACATACGGAACAACTTACTCCCAGTGGCCGCGAGAAACAACTTCGAGTACATTTTTTTCGCTTTACACCTACTTCTGTCTACTCTGCCTATTCTATTTTCCCCCCCAAAAACTCTATGACCACCGTTTTTGCATAAATAAATGCTGGAACTTGGGGTACATGAGTGGGCCTACATAAGCGACTTTTGCCACATTTTCTAAAAAAAACATGCATGAAACTATTCCTTCTCGTACTCGCTTGGTGGAAAACTACACCTTCTTCACATTTTCTATTGATAAAAAGGGTATATTTCAGTCCTAAGAGGTTTCTAAATTGCCAACTTATTTTAAACCCTAATGGCTGTGAAACCTGGGTTGAAGGTTTCCGTACTGCGTGCTGTATACATTCTGCCTAGGAAAAGTACGTTTTGTCAAACAATGTAGGGAAGAGGTCACATAGTTGTCATAAGATATTGCAATAAATGTGCATCCTGCTTTATACGCTATGTGCACTATTAATAAATTGACGGCTAAGATTTATTCTGAATGAGCATTTAACAGCCAAATTCATGGCGCGAAGTGGGGCGTTTGTAGATTAGCGGCTAGCGCGTAGGCTTTCGTTGTAGACCTTCTCTAATACGCGGGTTCAAATCCCGCCGAACGCCTCAAGTTTTTCACAATTGGGTCAACTCAAATCTCATAATTAGGAACTTTTTTTAAATCAAAGGCACCCTATCTTCAAGTAGAAAAATTTGAGAAGGTGAACTTGAAAGGTCACAGGAGTAAGATATTTCGTGAGCTCACGTGCGGAAGTTCCGGTCAATGCGTAAAAAAATTTAAATGGAATTGTCAGATGCAATCGTAAACGTACCATTTCGTGCACACTAAGACAGATTTCCTTCCGTCAAATTTCCTCGTGATTATTTCTGGATTTCGATTACGAAAAGATTCAGATCTTTTTTGAAATAGTGGTTAAAACTTTATAATTTTCAGGGATTTCAGTCAATGGCCCATAACTAAGGATGCTGTTCTATGTGCTTATCAAAACGTTCGAAATCGGATATTTCTTAAACGCATTTACCTGAACCATGAATTTTCGGGCATTCTTTCTAACACACCTGTCTGTTTTGGTCATGGTTTTAGAATCACCCAAGCATGTTAACTCATTGCCGAGAGAAATGAACGTCCGCAACGAAAGTTAGGTATTAATATTTCTAAGACCAACTAAAGGCTCTCTATAACAAGCAACCTCTTGAAATAGCGCTTTACTTAGGCATTTCGGCGTCAAGTATCTGCATCATTTACCTTTTTTGAAAGTTAAGTCAAGATAAAAATAGTAAATTTTGACCGGCTTTTTGACTTTCCTGAGCACAAGGAAAAAATGCTAGGCTGAACATGAAAGAACTCGCTTTTCTTTACTTTTCTTCTTTACTTTTCGGCCCGTTATAAGATTGAAAAATGCAATGATGTGGTAAAATATAGACTACGATTTTCCAAAAACTGAGAATCCTCAATTCGTTCCGTTTAAAGTTTCCTTATTCCTTTATGCTGAACTGCAGATAAGAAAAACCTTTGGAATTCTTTAGCATATGGCTTAAAGAGAAAACTGACGGCATTTCTCGGGTGTTCCGAAAATAGTGCGTTATCTGTTACCTGCACTTACCTCAATTTCATGAAAGCAAAACAGCAATTTCTGTTCCATGAACAGAGATAACCAAAAATGTTTCCGGTCTTTATTTATCTTCTTTTTAAGTACAAAACGCACATATAGGGTTTGGTCCGCAGCGGTTAATAGTGTAGGAAATTCCTAGGATATCAAGAAACGTTAAATCTGATCTGATTTGGTGCACTTTTTTCTTCAATACTCTCATCTGAACTAAACTCTTTTCTAGTAAACACTATTTTGCGCCTCAAGTCTGTTCATTGAATAAAATAAACAACTTCAAATATTTTTTAACCGCGCATTTAAATGCTGATCTTCATATTTAATGGAATAGTCAACCTACCGTACATCCGCCCCTTATATGTACATCTGCGCCGGGGAGATTACCGATAAGGACAACGGGGACAAAAATACTTATTTTGGCAGTCATCCGCCAACCACACCCACGTTTTGAACAGGGAACCACAGCAGACGCGTCTACGAACCGCGTTCCCACCCGCCCTTCCGAAGGCCAAGGTCTGCTACACCCATCTCCCTACGTTGGATCAACTCTCCAATCCGCCCAATCCATGTTCTTGATGACGGAACAGCCCCTCCCGGCCACGCTGCTCCGACTCCTCCTCCTCATCGCCGCCGGAATTGAGACCAACCCTGGACCTCTCTGGTATTGCTCGTTCTGCCGAGTCTGCCTGGGCCGCCACAACTGGTCTGTACGTTGTGGCTCCTGCAATGGTTGGTGCCATCCCTACTGCAGTGGCCTCGCCAAAGCTGCCGATTGGTCGCCTGCCTTCGCGTGTCCCAGCTGTCCCGTGCCCTCACCGGTCTCTACGCCTCCAGCCCGTCCTGTCCAGAACCAAATCCTCTGGTCGCCGACCTTGCCTCACCGCCTGGTCTTAAGATCTTACAATTCAACGCCAACGGTCTCCTTGGGAAGCTTGACCAGCTCCTGGCCTTCATGAGTTCGCACAGCATAGCTGTGGCGGCTATCCAAGAGAAAAAGTGGTCTTACTCCACTAATGTCCCGTCCTGTGCCGATTACACGATCGTCCGTCGTGACCGCGGCCGAAACAAAGGCGGATGTTTGGCCTTCCTGGTGGAAAAATCCATTGCCCATCACCAGTTACCCCTACTTGGTGCCGATCCCACGGAAGTACTGGCGATTTGCCTTGACATTGGCCCGGTGCCGCTAACTTTCGTGAGCGTGTACATCCCTCCAACTTCCAGTCGTCCTCCTGGGTTCACCGCCTCTATCGCTCCCTACTTACCTTCTGGAAACAGTTTGGTGCTAGGTGACTTTAACACCCACCATGACCTGTGGTGCTCTAACTTGGCAGCCGACCACCGAGGAGAAGCTCTGGCTGATGAAATAGAACAGGCCCCCTTTGCCGTCCTCAACGAGAACAGCAAAACGCAACTCCCGACCAATGGCACCTCCAGCTCGCCCGATGTTTCCCTCGCCATTCTCAGCCTAGAAGCCTCCACCATGTGTAGCACGGAAGTCAGTCTGGGTAGCGACCACCTCCCCATTGTGCTCGAATTGGCCACCGCCGCCAAGCGTATCAAGGCCCCCAACCGGCACTTCATTAATTTCAAGAGAGCCAATTGGGCGGCGTTCACGACCGAATGCGAAGCCGAGATCGATGGCCTACCGCCTCCCACCTGTGTCCACACGGCGGAGCGAGCCCTTCGTCGACTACTCCTGGCAGCAGCAAGTCACCACATCCCTAACGGCTGCATTCCCCTTCTCCGTCCTAAGTATCCGCCCGAAGCCTCCCGCCTGGAACGAGAGAGACGAAATACGAGCGCGTGATGCCAGCGACCCGCGCGTCGGCGAACTGAATGGCTTGATCACTAAAACTATCAACGATGGCAAACGCCAACGCTGGCATGAACTAGTTGCAGATTGCAATTTCAGCGGCAACTCAGCTGCCACTTGGAAGCTTTTACGCAACCTGACCAAGCCCCGGGCTGATACATCTAACCAGTCTATTAGCTTCGGGGACGGCAAGTCCATTTCCAACAATGGTAAGATCGCCGCGAAGATGAACGAGCTGTCCTCGCTCCGCGCTCGGCACCCAGTCCCAAAAGTCAGCGTTCCCTTCTTCGTCTCCTCCATAAAGCCCCGCCCCCAGACATTTCCTTTTCGGTTGATGCCATCCTCACCGCCGTCAAGAAACTGAGGGCTTCGAAATCCTAATGACCAGATGGCCTGGCAACTATCCATGAGCGCCACATCGGCCCGAAGGTGGCTGCCTACCTTGCTGTCCTCTTCAACCTTTCGCTGGCAACTTCAATCGTCCCCGATTGCTGGCGTCAGTCGATCATTATCCCCCTGGTCAAAGTGGGCAAGGACCCCTGCCTAGCGACCTCTTATCACCCAATTGCCCTCCTCAGTCCATTGGCAAAGATCCTGGAACGGCTCATCCACCCAATTCTGACGTCTGCGGCGGAACTATCTTGCCATCAACATGGTTTCCGATCGGGTCTTGGGACCACAACGGCGCTTTTCGAGCTCAGCCACGCTATCCTCGAGGGTTTCTATCAACAGAAGCCCGCTTCGCGGACCGTAGCAGTCTTTATTGACCTGTCACGAGTCTTTGCCTGTGTCCGCCACGATCAGCTCCAGCAGGACTTGGTCTCTCTGAACGTCCCGACTGGCCTGGCCCGATGGTTGGTGGCTTACATCCGTGGCTGTCACGATCGTGTCCTTTTCCGAGGCACTCTCTCTAAGCCCCGTAAGCAGACCTGTTGCGTCCCTCAAGGTTCTGTGCTCAGCCCAACACTCTTTAACATCTACATGCAAGAGCTCCCACTCCCCCGGGCACCTTCACAAGTGGTATCCTACGCGGACGATGTTACGTTCTTCTGCCGTCACCATCACATCGATCAGGCTGCACAGCTCCTCACGGAGTTCATGCCTGACGTCGAAAACTTCTTCACCCAGCGCAGAATGATGATCTCGGCAGCCAAGTCGTCCGTAATTGTTTTCACGCTGGATCCGAAGGAGTTTAATCGTCACCCAGCCATCACCGTCAACGGTGCGTCCTTTCCACTCGTCCGCAAGCCCAAACTCCTTGGCGTGCGTTTCGATCCGCTTTTCGCGTTCGCAGACCATGCCAGGGAGGCCGCAGGCAAAGCAGATTGCTGCACCAAGGTCCTCAAGGCTCTAGCAGGCACATCCTGGGGCTGTGCAAAAGAGACTTTGTCGACTACTTTCAAGGCGCTTGCCAAGCCGCACCTCACTTATGCGGCACCAAGCTGGTCTCTTACGATGAGCTCTTCCAGCCTGCGCCGCCTCTAGTCAGCACAGAACGCTGCCCTCCGCACGATCACGGGTTGCTGCAAAATGTCGCCTATAGATCATCTTCATGCGAAGGCTTCTGTTCTTCCGGTCGCCCATCACAACACGCTCCTTACCCAGCAGTTCTGGCGGACTTGCTCACAGCCCGGCCATCCCAATCATCACCTTTGCAACGCTCCTGAGCCCAGCCGCAACGTCCGACCATCTATTCGCGCTCTCCTCAAGGAAGCTGTTGTCTCGTCTCTCGCGGATTTACCTGTTGATAGCTCTGCCACCAAGACAGGCTTCCAACGTCTCCACCAGAGAGTCGTGGTCGAGGAGAAACGAGGTTACCGCCCCCCAGTCCTTTTGGGTGGCTATCCACCTCCGATTGCGGCCTCAGAAAAACATCTACCAAGATTAACTCGCTGTACTCTGGCTCAACTGCGCAGTGGCTACTCAGTGGTCCTCTCCCATTAACAACATCGGCTCGTCCCATCCACACTCGACTGATGTCCCGACTGCGGCACTTCTCCGCATGACTGTCAGCATCTGTTCGCCTGTAGTTCCCGGCCAGGCACCCGCCTCACTTCCGCGGACCTTTGGCTCAAGCCGGTCGAGGTCGCGGCTTTTCGCCGTCTCCCAACTACTCCCAGTTTGGAATTCGGCGGGGATTCTTGATCCAACTATGGGCTACGACACACACACACGTTTGGACCAATTGGGAGTCATACCCGGTAAATGGTTCGTTGCGATAGGGAATGTTAATTATGGCTGATAATTGAGTGTCGGATGCAAGTAACCACCCTGATTTCGTAAGTGGCGTTTCATTGCAGAACAAATGTCTGACTGAAAAGCAAGCCCAGTGTGCAAGTCAAACATTGCAAATTGCCTGCTCGGGAACTGAGAACGTAGAACATCGTACACACATATCCCATCCCAGAATACCAGTTTTCTGGCCGTGCGACTGTCATAGTTTCTAGTAAGCAGAATCGCGTCCAGTTATAATAACGAACAGTTACCTTGGAAACCGGTCGTTTTCCGTCAACACTACTCGGGTAAATGTGGTTATAGGACTACTTAACTTAGCTGAGTATATGACTGCCGAACAAGAAGCGAAGCCTATTGGTCGGATATTCAACTGGGGTTAGAAGTTCGGGTTGGAGTGAGAGGGGGCGAAGGACACATCTCATGACCTGCAGCTTGTATGAATGCCGGTTGGGAGTCCGCTTGGCCATGGTGGTGTCCGTGTAGGAATGCGTGATGGGAAGAATAGCGAACACGATTAGCTCCATAATGCTGTGGAAAATCCTCGTGCCCGAGACAGTTACGGAGAAACACTTTTCGACGCAAAAACCAGATTAAACCGCGGGCATTTTTGATGCCCTGAACAACCCAAGACCTTTAAGACTTATTCAGTCTGGAAGGATTCGCGTTTATCGGTTGCACAGAAAACGAGTTGGCTTCCAGTAATTCATCAGCATATTTGGAGGACACGGTCTTGCGTGAAGTGGTGCAGATGACAAAAGGTATGCAGCAGAAGAAGCAGGTGTACCCGCTGGAACAAAAACTTTAGTCGCTTGACGTTTCGGATGCCGTCGCGGATCCATCGCCAGAGACAGTAGCAGTAACGCGTAGTTCATACACAGGGAATTGCAGTATTTATAGGCTACAATCGCTATGCCACTGCAAACCTATGACAATTAATGGTTTCCCATTCTGAGGATGGTTGTACGTTTGTACACTAATTTCTCGATGGCCGCTGTGCCAAACTGTCATCACCCATGCTGGATTCAGGCGTGATGCTTGTTCGGCCATCAGGCTCCCTGGCGCTGGCCTTTGCCTGTGCACTCGCCGAGTGGCAAATTGATTTGGCCAAACTGAGCTTCAGCAGCGAATATGGATTGAGAAAGTCGCTGCACTTTTTTGTAGACTGGAGGCCGTGAACCATGACTCAAGTAACTCATGACTCACAGGATTTTCACCTCTCGAGAGAAGTTCGGTCACATCTAATTTAAATTTGTGGCTAGGTCTCTTCAAAAGAGCCGAGACTTGAGGATCGGCGTCATTTCTCCGCCTGCTGAGATTTGAGCACACGTGGTGGACCTGGGCGTGATGATTACTCGGCCATTCGGCTCTCTGGTGCTGGCGTTAGAAGGCGCGTTTGCCAGTGCTTTCCCCGAGTGGCGAATTGATTTGGACAAACTGAGCCCCAGCACCGAATATGGGTTGAGAAAGTCGCTGCACTTGTTTACAGAATGAGGGCCTCTAAACGATGATTCAAGTATGTCGCAGATCACGCGATTATCACCACTCGCAAGCGCTTCGGGGTTGCCTCTGGTGAGGCTTTAAAGGTAGAATCCGAAACGCCAGGCCAATACACTTCTCGTTCCAGCGATTGCAACTTCTCCTACACGGTAGGCCGCCCTTAAAATCTTCACGCTGGTTTGAGAAGTATATAATTAGTTGTTCTTTCTGGACGCACTGACAGTTAAAAGAGCCGAGGAGTTAATTAAAGGGAGCATGTGAGAATCCGCACGCCCAGCGCGACTGCGTTGACTCATGCTGTCTTCGTTCGCCAAGCCCTGCACGCTGTGCGCACTAGTCCATTCGCGCGCTCGCTGTCGACTCGCCACGCGTACGCTCGAAGCTAATCGATACTTTCGATTCATGCGACTGGCTACAGGAAGCAGAGTACTCATCGCGCAGGCAAAGCTACACAATAGCACACAACATCGCGGACACACCTGCGTGCAAACGCAGCTGGCTCATAACTGAGTCTTTGTACAGCTCATTTTCCGGCAGTAAAGCTCTGTCCACCAACACCGTCTTCCTTGACTTGTGATTTTGGGATTGTTCTTTTGTCGATACGACAACTAGCCTTCGATAAGCATCTTCGAGAAGAAAATACGGACATGAGGAAACGTTCAACAGTCGGGGTGTCTAGTAAGGTCAATCAATATAATACACGTCCACTTGAGTCTAATCAGTAGCCCGATTTACACATTTGTTTCATTTATTTGTTGCGGGAACCATACAGTAACCCGACTTACACGTTTTTCAGGTTATTTTTGGCGCACAGGTAGCCTTCAACCAAAAAGCCTTCCTGATGACTGCTGTAGCAAAATTTGAGGTCCATTTTTGGCAATTTTCCCTTTTATTTCGAGTAAAATAGAATGGAAGATTGGCGGATGGAAAAATTGTTCTCTTTGGGTGCACTGACAGCTAAAAAAGAGGATGAGTTAATTAAAGGAAGTGTCTTCGAGAAGAAAATAGGGACGCGAGGCGACAGTGAAGTTGCAAAGTTTTATATTTTTGAGCCAAACGAGGAGGCTCATTGGCGGAGCAGGAAAAATGACTTATTCCAATATTGCACTTGACCCACTTGTGAACAAACCGGCGGCCTCAGTGAAATTCGATCCCACGGTAGCATAGGAAAGGCTACAGTTCAGCTTTCACAACTGGGTCAAAGGAAATATTCAAATGTGTCAAAGCCCTCTATTAGTGACCTGCGCGTGCTAGTCACCTGGTGGATTTTAAATGGATTCCCTAGGAAATCCTGCTTGGGTAATCAGCATGCTATATCAGAATTGGTGGATTCCATATGTTGCAGTAGGCTGGGTAGTTGATTTGAGGCAAAGGTAATCAAAACCTCGGCTTCCAGTGGAGCCTTGTAGCTCAGATGACTCGAGCGAGGGCTGTAGTAAAGCCTTCTTCTTGCTACCGCAGGCTCAAATCCAACCGAGGCTGCCGAGTTCTCACAACTTGCTCAAATGAAATATTCAAATCTGTCAAAATTACCCCATTCATTTCTTCGAATACCCAAACTTAAGAAGCAGTAGGTGCTCCTTCCCGTAGCGTTAAATTAATTACCAAAACTAAGTCATACTCGGTCAAAAAATTATACTTCATGCCGTCTTTCGGGAGAGGGAGGGGGGACAAACACGCAATAGAGCGCTGAGTAAAGGCAGCCATTGCTGAACTCTTACGCCCTTTCAAGTCGCATGTTTTTCACAATTCCTCAGCCACCTGTGATCTAAGGTCGAGATGGCTGGTCAGCTCTGCCTGCTCGTCTTATTTGTTCCACTACATTAGAAAATATCACTTGTACACTCCCGCAGGGATTAAAACGAGGGATACACCACTGGTGTAGTATTAGGAAGGCGTGGTAAACGCATACAGCAGTTCCTCTGACGCCCTGAAACCCCATGAGGGCCATCTTAGAATTTGTCAAACGAAATTAACCCGTCCTTAAAATGCAGTTTTAAAGTTTTTTGCAAAATCGCCCAGCGAAAACGGAACGCCAGTGTTCCGTGAGAACTCCTCTCCCGGACGACGGTAAATACTTCTGACCGGAGCCGACAGCATACAGATCCGTGACTCTCTGGGAGATTACGGGATCTCAAAAGACCGTTTTCAAATCGTTTTAACCTGGCTCACGATAGTAAATAGGTCAGATAATCCTTTAGTTCCTTTTATAATAGCAACCCCTCACATAATTTGAAACAAATTAAAAGAGTCTTTGGGCGCGATTTGCTGGGCCCGCAGTTCGTCTTATTTGTAGACAGACCTACACATTTCATAGAAATAATTCGGGGAACGCATCCTCTCTCTCTCTCTCTCTACGTACACTTACTTCGAACTCCTTAGATGTGTATTGAGGAAGAAACTGTCGCATGTTATTCCAATGCTTGAGCAATCATCTACCTTCTTCCCAAATCCAAGTCCACACGAGGGTCAAATTAGAAGGACCTTCAAAAGAATGGATGATTTTGCTTGACAATAACATTGCAAGTGTGCAGCTACATAACAGATGTGTGCATGAACATTCATTAGATAAGCCACTTCTAGCCTAAGAAGAGGTGTGATAATTCAGTATCAGTATATTGAGGGATATGTAGGAAAAATTCCTTTGAGTGCCCTATTTGTAGATATGTGCAGTAGCAGAAAATTTGTTTCTCAGCCTGCTGGCGAGGCCAGCTGTCCTGTGTCATAGGATAAAAATAGGAGACAGTGAAAAACTCCTCAGGGATTTTTAGGAGAAAACTGTCGCTTTTTTATACTACTGTCTGCCAATCAGCAGCTTGTACGTATTACGCGGTTAGCCCGCAGTGGCTTGTGGACCTCGACCTAAATGTTCACATCAAATTTTGGTCTGTAGGCATTGAATACACTGATCGACTCGGAATTCGAAAAGTAAACTCTGATGAAATCAAGAGGCTACAATACGAAGTAAGCGTTCTCCCATTTATTTTCCATGCCCGCATAAATTATGTAGACCACATGCACAAAAATATTATTTCCTGCACCCGCTGGATAACAAATTACGTCTTTTTGGTGTTATACTTGAAGGAAGGATGCCTTTCAATTTGTGTCTATTCTGCAGAGGACACCGGGGTTTCGAATGAGTTTTACAAAAGAAAGGCAGACCGTAGCCACTGATAACTCGTTCGTTTATAAATTTGTACACAAACGGTTGACTCTTCTAGTTCCTTGACTAAATTGCGTAAAACGGATATCATAGAAATCCTAAGTGGTTCGATAGTGAACTCCTTTTGCACTTACGGGAGATAAACACTACATCCGGTTGTGGTTAACCAGTCATCTGAGCACCAGAATCCACCCTGCGCAAACATTTGAGACTGTCAAATTTAAGGAGACTCCCTGCGATGAGAAGAACGTCTTATAAGCCTTGCCCTGCAGTCGGTCTGCGGCCATACGTAAGTTCGCCGTCGTCATTAACAATGGTAATCATCGCCGTGCCCCGTCTGCAAATCGAGAGGATACTGTGAGGAGATTAGCCTGACCAAATGCTAGCAACATTTGGAGGCTTTCCTGAGGCAACGAGCCTAGCCAAATGTCTTTATGTGTTCACTCTGACCGCCTCCAAGGACGTACACCTTTGCGATGGTCATGCCCGCGCGATGACTGTCCACACATAAGGATATTAAACCTGACAACTGTACATCAAAGCGCGTACACAAGTGGTCGCAGTACCCCGCGGAGCAACTGGTCGCGTGACTTTATCCCAGTGGCCAATCAGACCACAAGAGAACGCGCGACCTTATACCACCCGAGACAGCAACTCCCAGTTTTGTACACAATAAATCCTCCTCCGTGTGGATTCCAAAGTTACGCATTTTTTATTGTGTTCTTCCTAGGGGATTTCAACATGGCGTAATTTGATGGTGACACACGTCAGATGCCACCGTTACAACATTTGCGACACAGTCAGGTGGTGCTATTATAAAAAATACGTCATGGTAATGGGTGCTACGCTGCACAGTCAGCGAGGGTATTGATGCCAGAGACTGATATCATTGGACGGTTACTATTACTTATATGGGAAATCGACTAGGGTGATAGATATGGCGTGGCACCGGACAAACTCCCCCTTCTTAATTAACTGTGCTCCATTTCCATCGTTTGTAAGACTTTTAGGTATCGTTGCGCCATTTCCTACTGGAGAACTAACCAGTAGTCCCGAAGAAGATACAGAATACCGGCGGCCCACAGTGCAGTCATCGCACTGAACTCCACTCCCCTGCGAAGTCTCGCATTCCGGACTGCGGCCGACAGATTGTCCGCCAGCGACTCTAGTTCAGATCGCTCACCCTTCAAGCTCGGACACGGTCAGCTGAACAAAACCAAAGACAACAACTCCAGTAACCTTCACGGATAACCGTAAACAGTTACGACGGTTTACGTGGGAACCTGACTATAGTGAATAAGAGTGCAAAGCACTAGGTTTACTGCCCTCTCCTCCAATTCAGCGTACGCTACGTTCGACAGGGTGTGCTTCAGGGCTGGGCACCAGATAAAGACCAAAGAGCACCGACCACTCATACGGTTAGGCAGGCAGCGTGACAGTCTACCCGTCAGTGGGCGCAGCACCGGTGACTTACACAGCATTTACCGCGCACTTCCTCCTTATCTGTCCACACCTGCTTGGATCCGGTAGCAAGGCGACCGCAGGTAGAGTGAAGCGCTGTGTTCGTCTAAGTTTAACAGTCCATCCACTAGTGCCAACAAACGAAATTGTCCGCAATACATCTACTAGACTACTTTCAGAGCAGCCCAGAGCCCACATCCGCGAATATTTGGAGCGTTGGACTTCTAATCAGCAGTTCATGAGTTCAAACCTCACGTGGCGCAACACGTGAGGTTGGGTAGGGCCGATTGATGAAGGCTAGTAAGCTAGAAATGTCGATACCAGTCTCCCTAGTCTGTCAGTCATGTTTTTCTGTGTATACTGCTAGCCGCTATAGAGCCACTGGCGGGGCTCGAGAATGAACCCCAAGGCGCAGCGTGACGAGCGATTACCTTCACCGATCGGTGAGAGCCCATGCACCAAAATGCTACAAATACCACATTCCAGAGTGACTATCAGTCCTGAGAAGGACCACGGTATCTCGTCAGTTGGCAGCCTTCCAATTCATTACTGTTTCCGCATCGTAATAGACTCAAACACGTCTGATAGACTATAGTAATGAATGCGCTGCGTACAGCTTTCCCGTATCGGCTTCACTCTCCACTCCTTCATGCGTGTCCTGGTCGGCTGTAAGAGCCTATCAATAGAAATGATAGGGTGGGGCACGGTGGCTGACGCGGCGCGATGGCCTACGTCCAAAGCAAGCCGCAAGCATTTAGCAGAAAAGGATTTCCGCGGAATGAGCGCTAACCAATACGTGCGTGCCGTGAGCCAATCTGGCCACAGTTTTAGCATGCCATACAAGCATATGGCGTAAACGAAAAACGATTAACTTGATAACCCATCAACTCGCGCATATCTCGTCTCCGGCTAGATGTTAATAGGCTCACTTCTATGGCGACTTTATTTACAAGGTGGAATTGGGGAAAAGTAGCGGCGCGCTCGATTCAGTCATATCACGTGCATCTGTTGGTCTGATTAGTCCAGTTTCTGATACAATTTGGTCCTCTTAGCCGCTCCCATTTTGCTCTCGGCGAACATCTTTCGCTTCATCCGTTTGGGATCCAGTTTTCGTGAGGGCTCTACGCCCAGATCAATCCTGGGGACAATTTGCAGACCACAGGTCTTCGCCAGGGCCGCCAGGTCAAGTTGATTGACGTCCAGACAACGCAGCTTGGAGGAATTGTACGCCCGCACAATGCCCTTGAAGGCCTCCTGAGCCGAGGATGCGAGGAAGTAGTTGGACTCGACGAGTTTCTCCAGTGCTGACTGCACATCTGCCATTTTGTTCTTGGCCACTTCAAATTCGATCATCTTGACCCTGGACTCACGCAGGACATCAAGTAGTCCCAGCTCGTGAGGCCGGAGTATGAGGAGAGCGTTGCCTGATTTGCCCGCCCGAGCAGTTCGACCCACACGGTGAATATAGTCCTTGGGATCATCTGGTGGATCGTACTGAACGATCCAATCAACCTAAAATAAGGAGAGACGCAGTTAGGTAGGAGCAAGCTCTATTACTGGGACTGGCTATGCCCCAAAGTTAACTCTCGATCCGTAACCTACACTTCAAGAGCCAGGACAATGTAGGTCAAACCAAACTTGTGTTGCAAAAGTTTAATGTTTTCCCTGTTATTTTTAACCCTCTACTGACAAAAACATTTCTGTAGCTTATGTTAACAAGGCATTTGCTCATTCGTATTTCGTAAAACTGTAGCAGCAGGTTGGCTTCTTCTCAACGTGGAACCCGAGGGGTTAGGTGTAGTTGATCCGTAATACGCTGCTGGTTAAATAAGGAGATAAAAAGGTTGGTTTACGGATTGTGTTTTAAAAGTATAGGTGGCCTTCCGGACGATGCAAATACCTACTGGCCTAACATAGATTTATGGCGAAATAAACTGAACTAGACCACCACTAAATTAAATTGCCTGGATAGGAGATGCTGAGGTCAGCTGTTATGTCCACCGGTCGAGAGGTGAAACTGCCTGTTTAACAAACTACGCCAGAAAAATAAGCAGTTTCAGGCTGACATGTTTAACCGCCGCAAGTTACTCCGGCATCGCATTGGGAAGGCGAAGCGGTGAAACACGCCGCAAGTGAGTGCGTACAGAGAGAACGGCAAGAGGTGGGGGCAGGACAGTCCAGGAGTGTCCAGTGTTCGGAAGCCTCACAGACGGGATAAATAGGAAGACAACCGCTTTTTCATTAGTGCATTTTGCGCTGGAAGATCCAGTGGCCCAATTAAACCACGATAAATTGTGCGAAATGCGTTCTTTTGGGACTAATAAGAGACAAACAGCCGAACCGGAAAAAAAAATCTCAGAGAGAAAAGGGGTGTGCGATACTGTGATTAGCTGGAGGTGGAGAATTTGATGAAAAATAATCGAGTGCAGAGGAATGAGACTTGTACACTGGTTCGGGTACTTAAGACTCTTTCGGACTTATCGTCCGTGAGAATTAAATTGCAAGACACTGGCATTTGAGAGGCTTCTGGTCGTGAACGTGGCTCACGGGCTGCAAAAAGACGACCGACAATGTGTATCTACAGTCAGTGACCGATCTGATGAAATGTTAACCAAAATCCTTAAAGATAACTTAAGTGGGGTTCAAATATCAAGTATCGTACGGCCTAATCCTACGATATTCCGAACACGCCAAGATGCTGACCTTTGAATTTACTGCCTTCGGGTTGTATACAAAAACATATCAGGAAGAACGACTAGTTGAGTAGTATGCACTTTTTATTGACTTTGCTGCCCTTAAAATTTGTTTTACATAAGATATGGTCAAAATGTGCTTTCGTGTACTAATTTTATAGGCCATCGTAGCTTCTTTGAAATAAGTATTCGGAGAAGCACTTTATGTTAGTTTTTATAAATGTTGGTAACTAGTAGACTTTTAAAACCGCACAATGGCCTTTCAAATAGCGTCTTATCTGTCCGTTTATTAACACTCCTTATCAAGTATACAGCACGCACCATATCCATTGCACGATCTTAGGAGCTCTCTATACTCTCTTTTTAGTGGTATAGGAGGATTTATTATTTTTCTGACACTGAATGCACACGGCTTGTAGACTGAAAATTCGAAACGCAAATGCTACGGTAGATCGGGTTCAGGTTTTTTTTCCATAATTTGGAACGCTTTTCCAAAACCTAAATACACCCTTACTCAGCTCAAAGGTGTGATCTACTTCCCAAATGAGTACAATAATAATTTTGAGAAGCCAAGTTTGGCGAACGTATGTTTTCCATAATTGTCATCAGGGAGGGTAGAATGACAAAATTTTAAAAATCCGTTCTAAAAGCTCAACCCTCTCCCCCTTACTTACTGCTTATGGGATGTTTCAATCTTTTCTTGCATTGTTTTAAGTACCTCATGACGAATGATCGAAAAAGTACGTTCAACAAACTTGGTTTCTTGAAGGCTCAATGAACATAAATAAGGTCATTGAAAATCATATAAAAATGCGTACGGCTGAATGTGCGGTTTTGACAGGTGGTCGAACAGATGGACATTCAAAAGCCGGCATCCTGGAACACTACAACTCCACTGAAGCAATCTTTCTTAATCGAAAACCTATTTCTAGCTTCATTTAGCATTTCATGAGAGCGTTCATTGACTGTACATATACGCTTCCTTACTAACCACACTTCAATGGCTATTACGTATTACTGATAGGGATAAGGGAAACCGAAATGACCACTTTTGTCATATCTACTGTCGTCAGCGAATCGTACACCTCCGTCTCAGATATGTGGAACCCTGAGGTTTAAGCCGGGTACGGTGGGCGGGTGGACAGCAATAGGTAACTACATCCCCCCCCCCCCGATCACAGTCAATAGCGTGAGCCCTTGGCACGACTGCAAAGTGTTGGAATTTGGTTGCTTTCTGGGTGCTTCTTCTTATCGCTGAAGATGGACTCCTGTAAGAGTTCGAAAGCTCAGGACAATAAGTAAACTGCTCGATAATTCTGTTTCCTTATCCATTCAAATAACTGGAACGCAAACATTTTCATTCCCCGTAAGTACAGAGTTGATTCCGCTTCAAATCTCAGATCAACTCAAGGGTAGACCTGGCTGACGGTGGAAAAGAAGACAGAAACAGCCATTTCAACTAATGTTGCCTCTAGTTATCCTGATTCCCTACCTACTGAGAACTTGTAGCATTCAGAGTGTCCGTGAAAGGATCTTAAAGGCAGTTTGTCCTGAAATATGGTCGGATTGTTAAAGAGCTGCCTCATGGGACTGAGTTTTTCTTTTAAGAAACCGTCTCTGAATAATACCAACTGGGTTGTAGGCATGGTTGACTTGGCAGCCCCAGCTGATCGTCAGATGCGACCCCTTACCGGTCCGTCAGAACATAGATGTGTTTCTCGGACCTCTGGTATTCGGCTTCCGGTGTTAGCGAAGAGAGTGTGCTGAACTGTATAGGTCTGCTGTCATGGATCCTTACGCGTGAGAAGTACCATCCGGGACATCATCGGGATCGGTTTTATCAGCCATGATTGCAGCCGTAATAAGTACAAATAAATAAGTCACTCATTATGACATTACTAAGAGCGGACAAATTTGCCAATAAAAGTGAGAAGAGAAGGAATCGCGGAGAAGGAATAATAATCACCAGAACAAGAGCTTTATTAGCCTGACCTTTCGAATTTGCATCTAAATATACCATCAGACACCATAATACCTGTGCGACCTGCTACCCTCATGTGATTCGGTGGGTTCGATTGAGAATCCGAAAGGTCAGGCTAATAAATCCGCTGTTTGAGTGATTGTGCCTTCTTCTTCCTGACCAGATTAATTATTTGTGGTCCGAGGGGCAACAGCGCTGCTATAAAAGCCCAGTGAAAAAGCCGAACTTTAGCTAACACTTTCGTAGTAGTCCGTTGACCACTGAAGGCAAAAATGAGTGTAAACAAGGATCTACGTTAGAATGGGTGGCAAAGAATGATTATTAACTGTGCCTGGGTGAGGTATCAATTTATATAGGGTTGAAATGCGAGCCGTTCAACTATATAGAAGGGCAGGGTCGCGCAAAACTAGTAGCCTCTATCCAGCGACAAGTAAAAAAATTCAGACAAACACCGTCAGTTGAGTACCTGTTTCTGAAACTCTAAGATGCAAACCGACATTCGACCAGCGGCCAAGCAATCAAAAATAAAGGCAGCTTAGAGAAAATTGCTAGTAATGGGAACGATAACGACTGATTGCAATTGCGCCCCATGTATGGCCTTCTTTTCTTCGGACCGGATTCGAATCTGCAAACTAAAGCTAACCACGGTTGTTAGTTGAGATTACTTGAATGCTAATTGACTATGTAGGAAGCAACCAGTTAAGTATTATTCTACAAAACTCGGTACCGCTACTTGAGGAATGCTGCTGAAACACCTGTGATCTAAAACAACGGACTCCTGTATACCCTAGGAAACAGACCTCTTAAACCGTGCATTTCAGTACTGGTCGAACGCATTTGCTGCACTTAGGACCAAACTGCTGACCAAATAGTGCAACTGTAAATCATCTGCCCTGTCAAAATGCCATACTGTGTAGTAGGGGCTTACAGGAATTTTCCAGTAAAGCTGCTTGGACATTTAACTCACCTCCGGAATGTCAAGACCTCTAGCTCCAACATCGGTGCAGAGCAGAATGCTGGTGGTGGCCTTTATGAAATTCAAGAATGTACTAGTGCGTTTCGCCTGCTTTTGACGTCCATGGATGGCTTGAACTGGAAGATCGATGAAATTGAGAAGTTCGTAGTAGAACTTCACCTCCATGCAGGAGGACATGAAAACCATAATCTGAAACAAAAGTGGTGTAAGTGTCACACTGTTTAAGTTTGACATAGAAGATAATAATAAGATGCGAGAATTTATCGTGTCATTCTCTTGTACCCGCAAGCGAAAGAATAAATATCTAAAGGTGGTTAAAAATTCGATGCTCAGGTGAAAATAGTCGACAGGTAAAATATGACGTAGAAGAATTAAAGAGCAGACTAGTGAATAACCACAAAAAAATGCAGAGAATGCATTTGCCGAGGACCAAAGAATGCAACTGGTGGATCATAACTTCTGCATTACTCGCTGCTCCCACTGTGAGTTTGTAGCTATCCCCGTAGTTACATCGGCGACTGTGTGCACGGCCCCACGTGGTCAAGCACATCCGTTGGTATGACTTCTGAAATGTGGCACATGCAGTCTGCCCAGCAGCTCAGCCTTCGAAAGTGAAAATTTCTAAACTAGGCGGCAAACATCCTTTGAAGTATCCACCCCAGCTGTTTCCACATGTTCGGGGTGGAACGGATGAAAAACAACGAGTCATTACGCTTTTCAGCAAAAGCTGAGTAAATTATTTACTTACAGTATTTCATTTATTTCACAGGTGTCCCCTTGGAAGTAGTGAAAACTAATGGAACGGATCCGAAATTACCGATCATAACAAAAAAAGCCTTTCTGAACTGCCCGGACGGTTCGTGAAGACGTCTACGCTGGACAAGGATGTTGATTCTATTTAAAACACTGCTTGGTTCGGGGTCTAAAGGTACCGTCAAAAGCTTGCACGCAGCATTTTCTGGTCACCAGAAGAAGCTATGATATGACCGAGATCGCATAAAATCTTTTGTAATTAATTAAGCGACTGCTGTCACGCGAGTCTCGACAGACAACAGAGACTGCGATTGTACATTGTCAACACAAATTAGTTATGACCAATTCAGCCGATCCCCTACAGCACATACGAACCGCATCAATAACCAACGTCCGCTGGCGCAGCTGATCGGCAGTGCATTCCCGAAACAAATTAAATCACGTAAATAGCTGGGAAGGCAGAAATACGCTCAAACAGAAAGTCCATTAAAAAATTTAGCGTAATACCTCGATGCAGCCACCAGCAAAATCGAGCTCGGACGTAGACGGCTGAATTACCGTGGTCGTTAACTTGCTGCTGGAGATGCGAAATGATTCAAATTCGGAAAACAGAATGCGACAATCCTTCACTGAATACGTTCAGGCAATTTGTGTCCCCTGGGCATAGATGGCCAGGTCTTCCGTGTGTACATATAATGTTGGGTGAGCACTCCTATACACACAAATTCATACCTTGATTGAGTTAATGACAGTTACTGGATGTTCGATGAAGACGAACTAAGTATCCAGACGACTGGCTAATCCTTTGACAGAAAGGCAGCCTACATTATCGGCAACCCAAAATTTTTACCGTCTACCCTGATGAGTTGGACCTTCCTGGCGCGAAAGATGCAATAAGCATCCACGGTCAAGAATCGCTTGTCTATGAGGACGCACGATAAATTGAAGTAAATAAAACGCTAGACATCTCAAAACCATCAGCGCAATTAAGGTCTGACACACACGAAAGCATGGCTTTCAGTATCTGCCACACAGTCTTCTTACTAGCCTAAGTCTAAGATGGACGCATAACAATTCGGAAAAGGTTAGTCATTTAAAAAGTTTTACGTCAGACAAACTCGCATTGGTTGATTGGGGTTTCCTGTCTGTCTGCTTGTAAAGGCCGAAAGTACAGACAGACAGGCAAATCGAAGACTCGAGAACACCATCTTAGCTCCTGGCATATGATTTTACGGGGATAAAGACGAGGTCGTCTCTAAAGGTTAACATGTGCTGTACATGACTGTCGACAACAAAAACTGGATACGCTGCTCAGCAGGAAAAAAGGCACAGAGAAGTAGTTGATTAAGAGGGTGAGGTGTTCAGCCTTCCAAAACGAGGGCGCAGACAGGCATACACTATAGTGGCAAAATCACGGATGACGAGAGTGCTGTACAAGAACTACCCTTATACCACACGGCATGGTTGCACAAGTTCTTATTGATTTCGACGCTAACATAATCTGATCATCGTAGTTGCTCTTAACAAGGGCAAATTGGATAGAAAATAAACAATGGCATCAACAGAGGTATATAGAGCTACGATTCAGGAAAATTATTATGGCTGAAAAGGGGAGAAGCTAGTCTATGACATTATGGAAGACAAATTTATTTCTAAAAAATCCGGAGATCAGAGTATTTCAAGCTCAATTAAGAGAAATATGAAAATACTTTGAACGGTACCTTTTTGTCTTTATTACGCTTTAAGAAAGTGTACAAAAGGGAGAACTTGGTTGCTGGATTGCAAATGACGTAGCCCTGTTCCAGCGTTTCAACCGTAGCCTCTGGTCCTTCGTTAACACCGACCATTATGCAATTTGTTTTTAAGGCAGCCTTAGCCAAGTTGTGCGTCCGTTGATTTAGAGTTGCAGAGAAAAGCAGGGATTGTCGGTCTTTCGGCAGAAGCCGGATAATTTGCTGCATCTCGAGTTCAAAGCCAATATCGAGGAGACGGTCTGCTTCGTCGATCACTAGCGTTTTCAAATTGTGACGAAGAAAGTCTTCTGTATTAGATAGATGATCAAGCAGTCTTCCAGGAGTAGCAACAAGAATGGTAACACCCTTTTGTAGATTCTTCGCCTCCGCCTGACGATTGCTGCCACCCATGATTAAGCCAATGCGGAGCTGTGTGTGGGCCGTCAATTCCTAAGGAGTTTGTGGGCAACAGCAATTATTACCTTAAGAACACTGTAAGTCTGCAGGCTAAGTTCTCTTGTTGGTGAAATGATGATAGCTCCAGTGCCGTTTCGGTTCTGCATACCAACCTTCAACATAAGATCGACTACGGGAACCAAAAACGCCAGGGTCTTCCCACTCCCAGTCTTAGCTGATGCCATAACATCCCTGCCCTCGAGGAGGTGGGGAATACATTGTTTCTGAATTTCTGTCATATCTGTCAAGTTCATGTCAACTAATGCTTTTTTTATAAGGTCGGAAATAGGAAGATCTGAGAATTTTCCACCAAGAATTGGTAAAACTCCAGGAAATGTTTCATTTTGTACTGTGTTTTCATTCGAATTGGCCTCTGTTTTTTCCCCATTTTGGTTAATAGACTTCATTTTCTTATCCCGCTTTTTTTTGTCATTTGGCATGGCCATGGTTATCGCAAAGAACCTTTTGAAAAAGGCGCGCCCTGTGTAAGCTTTGGAATGACGGACAGAAATGTTTCCAAAATATAGTTCAATTAAGCTTGAGTAGCAAGATAGGCTACGGACGATTCAAAACCGTTCGAGATTAAATAAAAAATGTTCTCACCAAATGGATTAGGAAGATATTGGAACTTGACTGACTGCGAATGAAAATCTGTACGGTTGCCAGGGAAAGATCTACAGAAAAATATAAGGGTATGTTTGTGATTGATCATTCGTAGGTCGAGAACTCATGAACCAACTCGACAGAGCAGCCGCGCAATCTGCACTCTATCTACTGCAAGGCATGGGAGCGTGATCAAAAATGAATAGCTGGCTTATTGTGGAACCCGCAATATCTTCTCCAATGCGCAATATCACTTTGTTAGTGGTAGGTTGTGTGTAATGAACGTGTTTTATACGATGCAGAGCTGGAAACGAGCCCTCGATGCAAAACACACCTTGGTTTTCTGGAATGTATTTGACAGTGTTCCTTATCAATGTCTTCTGTACGTGTTGAGAGTAATGGACATGGGAGGCAAACTTCTTGCGTTAATCGTTAATTTCCTCGTTGGTCGTTCCCAAATTGTGTTTGTGGGATGGCAATGATCAAGACTAACAAGTATCAAGAGTGGAGTCCTTCAAGGTTTAATACTCAGGCCAACCCTCTTTCTCCTGTTTGTTAGTGATTGTGCACAGGAAGTGGACTGCGATTGGATGATGTTTGCAGATTATATGAAAATATTGAAGGTAATGTAGAGTGCTGCCGATGAAGCTGACTTATAGGGCAAACTTTCTGATTAAATTAGTGGTCTCTGAGTTGGCTCCTATCTTTCAACTCGAAAAAATGTGTTCTGCTGCGTCTGAAAAATCTGAATCATGCGCTTGATACGTGAACCTTGTATCTAACGGAATGCCACTTCGAGAAACGAAAATACGGAAAGATATCGGCAATTTTCCAGTCCGGCCAGGCCAGGTTTATTAAGGTAATATAGGCAAGCGCCTTTTAACTCAATATTGGTACCAAATAGCTAATAAATGCATTGGTACAGCAGAACATTTACATACGTGCAGGCGAAAGGCGAGCAGATGCCGGTAAGTTGGGATCAGTAATCACTCACAACTACTATCTAGTCCAAATTAATTTAATCATATGTGTTCAATGGTCGAAATATGCGAGGCGTTTTGCTAAGAATGTCTGAGGGAAGTCAGGGGGAGACCGGCAAGTATATGTATCCCAAGATTCACATGAGAAGGAGACCGCAGAGGCTACGAGAACATCCCAAAGAGCCGGAGATGCAACCATGATGCGTTCTTGCTGATCCCCGAGACTCCTCAAAGGGTAATGAAATCGTTGACAATCTGTTGTGTGTCAATATGCGGAAGAAAGTTTCAATGCCGCACATCGTAGGGTCATAATCTGTGGTAAAAATGACGACCGACGAGTTCGCTGCCGTTCGTATAGAGCCAAGCAAGATAACGCGGGTGTACTTGCTTAATTTTTTTGCTGAGAAAATATATTAAACGAAACAATAATACTGGCGAAACTTCTTCTTAAAGGTATCCATTGACAATGTTGGCAGGCAGAGCTTTCCATGCCTACATTAATCTCTTAGAGAAGAAGGAGTTCCTTGGGTCCAGTCTCGCCCCAATCAGACGTAATTTTAGAGGATTTCCTCGCAAGATAGTGGCAGTGACCAGCTCAAAGAAATCGTTTTATGTGGGGCAAAAATCCTGACCCAGCAGCATGTGAAATGCCTATACCGGGCAACCACGTATCTTTGGGTAGTCCAGGGGAAACAAGTAAAGTGAGAACTAGCGTGCCCGGTAGGGCAAGTACCTTTGGCCTCGTACAAGCTTGGTTTTAATTCGTTGAACACTTTCAAATGCACTTCAGTCTGACTGTTCACGATCTCCAGGCTTAGTTAGCAAACAAAAATTTTTTCCTTACCAATATCACATTTAGATTGCAAACTACATAGTCTGCTGCTGCTTAATTCTGTAAGGCGGCTGAAACTGCAACTTCAATATCCCATGCCATCAAGCGGGCATTTACATTTTCCACGAAGAATATTTATCTAAAATCTTTGTCAACTTTATAAGGTACTATCTTGAATTCCTCATCCAAGCCCTGGAAACCATGGATGAACCAGGGTTACGACCTGCTTGAAAGAGTACAGCTTCGGGGCACGAAAGTAGTAAGAGGCCAAGGTGCGCTCCCGTGTGTGATCCGCCTAAATAACTTGAACCACTATCCTCTGAGTTATAGGCAGTTACGCGGAAACTTGATATGAACTTTCTGTATCTTGCGTGTCTGGAAATGCGTCCTACTGTGTGACGCCTTCCACTAACTCGCCACTATAACTGATCGCCAGGACATCCCTTTAAACTGCATGTGCCTCAAAGCCGATTGTAGGCGAAGAATTATTTTTCTCCAAATAGGTCCTAGAACCGTGGAATAACCTATCCGAAACCGATTAACTGCCGATGTGCTGACGCAGAAAGTGAACTATGTGACTAAATAACCATAAAACACTTGCACAATGTGACTCTGTCTACATTCATCTGACCGTAATTCCTTCACATTGTTTCTAATTCTTGAGTTTTTTTATGTTAAATATCGGGAGTTTACCGATGTAAGCTTTTTTCAAATACACTGATTAACTGACTGCCTGAAGCAAGCGACTCCGTTTTTATGTTTACCTTCCTGAAATTAAATTTCAACTTGATCGTATGTGAAACCTATTTTGTTTTGGATATTTTTGTATCATAAAATTTATGTAATTATTCTTCAAGCTAGTGAACCAAAACAAATGGTTTCATATATTTAGTGCTCAGAGGGCACCATTAAACCAGATTTAACGCTGATGTAAAATAATGACAATCTACACATTGGGACTATAAGTGCGCGGTCAGATATGCAGCAGCATTGAGTAATATAGTAGGCAAGGTATTTTACATCCACCGGCTATCTGTGCTTTAAGAAAAGTGGTTATCATCAGTTAGAAAACAATTGTGAACTAAACGAGAAGCAGTAACAATTATCGTACAACGAAAGTGAAGGCATAAGTAAGCAAACATTCACTTTCAATAAGAATGTAGCAGAGAAAAAAGTGGTTCGTGAAGAGATATAGA
>JAYGXS010000004.1:34126713-34139396 GCA_036362985.1 Ligula intestinalis
GATCCCCTGTGGCTTCGTAGATTACAGAAGGGTCTATTTTTACTGTTTAAACTTTTGAATGGTCAAACCTGAAATCCTCTCAGTACATTAAAGCAGCTTGAGCACGCTCGACTCGCCAGTCATTAAGACGTATTTTTATTTCTTCCTATGACACGCACAGTTAAGTACCGGCAATTCTTTTCAGTTAACGCAATATCAATCTGGAATAAGCTGCCCAAAAGTATTAAAACCCAGCAAAGCTACTCTATGTTTAAGAGAGTTATCAATAGTTTTCTACATTAAGGACAACTTTCACGAATTTTAGGGGCTGACTTGGTGGAATCCCTCTTTCAAATTGATGGCGTTTGTGGACTTTGAACCCCGCCAGGCCTCATGCTGAAGATAATGCTGCTGAAGCTGCAGCCCGCAATTTGGTAATGTTTCAGACGACAGCGCGCAACTTTTGCAGACAAACATTGAAGGAAGACTGCGAACACTGTATTCTTGTGCCAACCCATCTCCGTCTCGAACTAATGTCCTCAAACGATATGCAACATTTCTCATGCTGATTTTTCAACTCAGCTGACAAGTGTACATATATTCCGTTCGTATCGTACCTTTGAAGTCAGGTATTTTTTCACTTGAAACAAACTCCCTATCTCGCCCAGTATTGACAAAACAGAAAATTGAAACAAAACCAATGCTTGCTGCAAAAGGGGGACTTTGTTTTAGGTTTTTTCTTTCTTCAGAGTTTTGGAAGGTGCCCAAGATATGCTTTACCAACTCTTTAAAATTTCCTGTAAACTGGCATAGTAGACGTATATATGACCCGGCGACTGATGGTTGCTTCTGGCCTGTGCGCAACTCCAATTCCAAGTGGGGTGAGAAGACGGCTGATAGCTTCCAAAACATTCTTCACGTACGGAACAGCCCGCCAAACGTTTGGACCAGTTGAAAGTGGCTGCTTTTCTCGTTTGCATATGCATTGGTTGACAAAATTGCGCGGGTAACCATTTGCTCTCAGTACCCGTCGAACATATTGTCATTCTGCAACTTTGTCATCCACTTCGCTGCGATGCGTTTTAACGCGCCGGAATAGCGCTCTTACGCAGCTGCGTTTTTGACCGCTTGGGTGGTTGCAGTTGTAGTTCGGGACATGCATAGTGTTGGCTGCTTTCCTTTACAGCTTGTTTTTTTAGGCCAACATCGTCATTGCGGCAAACGAGGACATCCAGGAAGGCCAGTTGGTTCTTTTCTTCTTCTCCCAGCGTAAACTGAATGTCCGGGAAGACGGTGTTAAGACGTTCTTTGAATGTCAGCATCTGATCCCGCTCAATTATGACGAAGGTGTCGTTCACATACCGAGCCCAGAATTTTGGTCTGTGGTGTCGCAAAACCAGCGAATGTAACCGTCGCAGGACCGCCTCTGCTATGAGTCCGGAGATGGGCGAGCCCATAGGCGTGCTCTTCACTTGCTCGTAGATAGTTCCGTTTCAAGTAAAGTACCTCTTGAGGCAGAAATGTAGGAGCTAGAGGACTTGAGCGTGCCTGAGGCAATTCTCCGTTTAATCGTTTTTCTCTCGTTGGAGTATTTAGATATTCTCGACGGCCAGGTCCTGTGGAATAGAAGTAAAAAGGGACGTGACATCAAAGGAAACCATGATATCGTTTGGCAGGAGGCTTACTCCTTTAAGTTTCTCGAGGAATTGCGTTGAAGACCTGACTGTTGTACCTGAATCAGTGGTCAAAAATTTGAGCCATCGGAACAGCCATTTTGCCAGTCCATAGGTTGCAGTTCCTTTGAGTGATATGATTAGTCGGAGGGGTACGCCCTCTTTGTGCACCTTGGGGAGACAATAGAAGCAGGCCAGAGCATCTCTACCTGCAACCCCTTCTTTTAGGATGCACCAATACGACTAAGTCATATACCTTTTCAACAGTTTTTTCCTAAATATGCCACTTGAAAGTGCAATTCCCCAAAACTATCCTTGCGTTTTACCTTCAGGAAATTTTGATAACTTTAACCACAGCTCACAATTTGTCTAATGAATATCAGTTTACGCTCACGAGTGTTATGCTCATGAGTATTTTGCGCAAAAAGAGTCCTAGCTGGCGGACGCCACGAAAGCATTTTTGTTTTTATCAACACCATCTCTAAATTTTATGGTAAAGTTGGCTGATTTATCAGAGCATAAGTGTCCATTTTGTCTATACTTCCACATTTAAATGTGTTTTAATTTGTTTTCGATAATGACCATGAGCACTGATCAAGAAAACCTACTGGCAGTCGTTCTTTATATATTATTATGAGGTTCTCCCAATCAACGCAGGTTAGTCATACTAATACTATTGTTGTCACCTCCCTTACTACCAGGCTCGATCTGTGAATGCCGGTTTCCTCCTCCAAAACATGCATCTATGTAGACACACAGTTTTCCTTTAGCTCTTATTCATTCACCGACTTTTCACTTCCGAACGACATGTCAAATCTGACAATGACTTCGGCAGACGGAAAGGTCAGAGTGAGACACTAATATAAGTCTTCATTAACAAATGGTTTTTGTGAAAATGGTTCAAAGATATTTAAAAAAATATCCTCATTCACAAAGTTTGTAAATGTTTTCGTGATTTCAATCATGTACGTCTTGCTTGCTAGGTCGCTTGAATTCCGCAGAGTCACTCGTCGTCGTATCTTCTCTTTCACGTACATTCACCCCAGTTCAATCGTAACCGAAAACAGAAAAACAAAGGTTAAGTGGTTTCAAAATATATAAACGATTAAAACAACTGAAGGTAAATTACCCTCTTCTTACAGCACCCCCTCTGTATGCGGTACTGTCCCCAGGACCACCTCCGAGCTCGCTGGTGAAAGGGCCGATTTTAACTTCGTCGATCGGTTCCGGCACGAGATGTAGGGGACGACAAGTAGGAAGTCAGCTGCTACCATCAGACGTTGACCTCGATATGGTTTGAGCTTTCCGAAGTATGTTGTGCACATGAGTCCCTCGGGCATATGTGCGTTGCGAATAACATATAAATCGTGCGGCAAGACATTGACGATTCTGTATGGCCCCTCCACAGGTAAAAATAACTTAAATGGAATATCGACTGGAGGTGTGAATCGATATCGCCACACTAGTTTTCCGTGCTGGTATGGTATGCCACGAGTAGACCTATCGAAGAAGACCTCCTGCCGTTCATAGGAAGTGTGCAAGCGTTACCGCGGCGGAATGTAGGTAAGGCGTAGGGGCTCTTGTAGATCTAAGACATATTTATCGGGTGGGCAGCCGGCAAACGAGTATATGGGAAACTGAGAGTCAGCGGTTCAGTGAAATTCATGCCCAGTTAGCATCATGAAGGGTGCGTAGTCCATCGACGCATGAACTTTGGCCAAATGGGACATCAAAGCGAATGGCAGCTGCTAGTCCCAGTTTCGGACCTGATGGGTGTCGCAGAAAGCCTTAAGCAGGTTGATGAGCGTGCGATTGACCCATTTGACTTGCCAAATCCCTTGTGGGTGAAACGGGGCGGTTCTGGTCTAAAAATATAAACAACGATTCAAACAGCTAACGGTATTTTACCCCCTTGCTACAATGCACTAAAAGGATTGATGATATAATATTTGGAATTATTCTTGTTTAGCGAATTATCTTTTACTGAGGTTTAGTTTGCCTCTAATAGAAAAATTGGATTCTTTCAATTCTTCGACAGGCTTAAATTCGTGATGAACCGAACACACTTAAGTATCTCAGCACTTTGCTTCTTACTCCTCCATAACATTTTCAAAATGTAGTACTGTTGAACACAGATGTTTTATCCTGTGAGTTGAAAATTGCGTTGATGAGGCTGACTTAGCTGAGGTTTCCAGTCAATCTCCGGGATCCTGTCCTAAACAAAGAGTAAACTAGAGTGTGCCCACAGGGGCAGAGGCAGTGAATGTTCTACAACTGGCAACTAATGTAAAAAGGAGCGGACTTTAATAGAGATGGGGAGAATCGAGAGACCTAGGAAGAGGATATAAACGCCTTTTATTGAACTCTATTTCAGTCAAATACCGCGGACTAATTTTCTCGGTTTTCGAGCAGGAAAAGCTGTGCGTTGCATTAAAAATTTGATGAAGGTTGATTTGCCTGTATAATTTTTTAGTCATATTTGTGCAGCAAAACTGATTTCAGAACGGATTCAGTGTCGAGACGAAACAAATGTGGTGTGAAAGACGCGAGCGGACTGATGTTTCTGAGACAGCCTACCAGATTAACGTTCCTTAATGTGCGTAGCGTGTCAGGATGGATAAAAAAGGGATAAGTGATTCATAGCCAAATTGCAATTGGTCTTTTTTCTAAGTAATGTCGAGAGGTGGCCAGAAAGGAGAAGAGCGTAAAGTTCGATAGAGACAGTGCCAATATGAAGGTTCAGTCGCCTCATAAAAAACAGTCAAGTGGTTTAGAGATCCAATATAGATAGACAGGTTCCTTATTAGGAAGGTGTATTGGAGGCTGCCACTGTGTTGATTCACGCTGCCTTCCCTTGCCACGTTAGCTGTCTACTCGCACGTGACAAACTCTCCCGCTGTCAACCGCTGTGAGAGGCCCCGATCTCCTAGTGGCCCGATACTTTCCCCGTGTGCTCGCAACTCAAGGCACCAGCCAAGTGACGCGCTTGTCCACCTGCCTGGCTGCCCTGTTCACTAAGAACGTTCCGCACACAAGGCTAGACAGCAGCCAACACAATTTCGTGTACGGCCTCGGTGTGCACACAGAGTGCATATCTCAGCCTTTGTACTGTCTATTTTCCGACAGTAAACATCTGTCCACCAACAAATTCTTGTTTGTCTTGTGATTTTGGAGAACCTTCTGTTTGTTGACATTACTACTTGCCACAATTGGTGACTCCTTCCAAATACACCTTTCGTCAGGTTCTGACAATCGACAGCTTTTCTCCAGAAATTCAACGCATGTTAGCGCCTGCTGCTGACGCTCTCACTGCCGCTGAACTTACCCTTCTGGGTGAACAATGGATAGCAAGGCCCGGCTTTTCGAACCATCACCTGCCACACTCCCAACTCCTGCTGTTTCTCCTGTATCTCTCTCACAACTGACGGCTAAGATTGCACAACTCAATGAAGAGATAATTGCTTATCAACTGCAATTAACCTCTCCATCCCGGCGTTCATCGAGGTCATCTACCGATATGTCCAGCCTGTTGCATCAGTTCATCCCAGCTCAGCTACCACATGCTGGTATCATTACACCTTTGGTGCCAGAGCCCGTCAATGCATCTCTCCCTACTCCTTCATCTCCAAATACAGCAAACAGGTTAAGCCAGTACACACGAAATTGGATGCCACCAGTCTTCCTGGTGTGCTTAGCCCCAGTCAAACCTTTTATGTCTGCGACGTCCTGAGTGGCAGGCATTTCTTGGTTGGCACTGACGCTCTACTGAGCTTCATTCTTCCTTCATTAACAGACCGTCGATGCCCCAACCATGGCCTTTACCTCCAGGCCGTCAACATCTCGCCAATTGACACCTTCGGCACCTGTTATCTCTCACTGGATATCGACCTCCGAAGAATCTTCTCTTGGGTGTTTGTCGTCGCTGACGTGCCCTCTACTATTCTTAGTGCAGACTTCCTCGTCGCCTCCATTAAAGATAAGACAGAGGAGACCTTATAGCAACATTTCAGTTACTAAGACGAACTGGTACGGATGTCAAGTGGGAGTATTTCTTTCAAATGGCCCCAAGAAGGAACCTCAGAAGACATGACTGCCAGGTGAAGAAGGAAACAAGCCAAACAAACCAACGTTCATCCTTCTTCTCTCAAGGAATGATTCGACAGTGGAACTCCTTGCCGGATTCTATTGTGCATTCACCCACTGTGAACGTCTTCAAGAAACGTTTGAATAATCATCTGTTTATGCCCAACAGCCACCTAACATAAATGGTGACAAACACTACAAACAGAACTGCAAACAAAACACTACTCGTTTTATTTAAATAGAGTTTTTATTTTGCACTAAAAGATCACAAGAAGAATATGTTATACTGGGTAAACAGTGAACTCTTTGTATGCTGCCATACCACAAACGCCTTACCTTCTCCACAATTCATATTTCCAAAATATTCTTATGCACTTTTGCACAACAAAGGCAATCTGTAGCAATTTTTGCAGACTTCAAAAAAATCTGTGCATTCCAGTACCGTTGCAATGGAATTTTTAAGGGCTTCGGTAAATTACTCCAGATATACTGACTAATACTGACTGACTGAATCTCATGGTGGACTGCCGCCAATCCAGTTTGCATGAAAAGACAACAAAACTCTCTTTCCGAGGCGTCCCTTCTTCTGAAGTGTCCCGCCAATTCGCCGTTTTGGATCCAGATACCGAGAATCCATTTTGGCAATTTCTCGCCAAAAAGTAAATAAATTTTATATTTTAGTCCCGAAGGGCCTCATCATTGCAAACTTAGTGCCGTGGAAAAATAAATACAAAGTTTATAAATGCTGCTCTCCGTGAACAACCACATAGGCAGTGGGAGCATTTAGTACTGTTGGCAGACAAAATTAATACCCACCAACGTATCGCCATTTTAAAATAGTAGTCAACACTCTCTGAAACCCATGATGAACTAAGGAGGAAGCAGTGAAAAAAAATCCTACCATTAAAACGGGGGCACAGTTAAGCGGACCCATGCTTAAAACGAAAACTAAACTGAGGAGAAAAACTGCTTCTGCAAAATTAAGGAGGTTGGTTGATAGGATTGATTGTAGTGCAATGAGACAGGACTGTTTATGAGAACGTATGAGGGTTGGAAATGTTTCTTGTCAATTGGAGAAATCATATAGCAGCAGAGGCTGTCGTTCACCACTGTAACACCGCCCGAGTGGCTTCATGATCAACCGTCAAGAAGGTGAGACCGGAGGATGCCATCGCAGACAACAGGGTCGACAGGATGAGTGAACGGCAGAGGTCACGTGATCATCACCAAAACGCCGGCGATGCGACCTTGTGGACTAAGGAGTCCAGCGACGAGCTGGCAAAAATAGCAGAACCGCCGTGAGCACGATAAGAGACCATGAAGCCCATCGTCAGGGTTGTAAAACGCGGAACGGAGAACGGTAATGATGACTGGACAGAGATGGGGACGAAATATCGTTGCAAATATCACTCTATAGAGGAAGAAATAGACATATATGGAAAACAGTGTAATATAAATATAACCACCTCAAATACCAGGAGAACCTTTTTCAGAGTCCGAAAGTTGTGTGTTTGGGAAGGAGACGGATAACAAGGACTTTATATCTTCCGAAGTTAAGTGTTTACGTAATTTGACTTTAAAAACTGCTAAGTTAGACGACAGCTTAATTTCTAAAGGAATATTGCTCCAGAGGAAGGCATATTTGGAGGCAAAGAAGCGAGAATGGTTCGATGTGGAGCTAAATGGGGGTGCAATAATCCTGGAGGAAGTACGAGTGACATAAGGTCTATCTGCGGGAATAAGAGCGTTGATTCGTGGGAGGTAAGGGGTAGAGTTACCGCGAAAAAGGAAGCAGAGGCCCGCTTCGAGTTTTCTGACCCAAAGAAATGTCATGACATCTCTCCGCATAAGAAATAGTGGATTGAGGAAGAGCGAATATTTTGCGAGTAAACACCCTCGGTACATTTTCAACCTTACCGCGGTCAGAAGCATTCATTAGACCAAAGAGGGAACAGCAGTATTCTAGGATGGGTAGAACATACATGCGATAAAGTTTTAACTTTATTTCCAGCAGGGAGAAATTATGTGATATAAAACCACATATCTGTGAAGCCTTCAGAGATATTCGATCCGCATGAGGTGACAATGCTAGTTTATTTGTGAAGCTTAGACCTAACTCTGGTATGGTGGATCGTTCTAAAAGTGGAGTATTTTGAAAGACTTGTGGACGAGGAAGCTTGGCGGGACCGAAACACATGAAACTACACTTGGATGGAGAGAACTCCATCTGCGAGGTAGCACCCCGACGTGAGAGTGTAAGAAGGCCTGCGTTTATTTTATCAACGCATATATTGGCTGTGTCCTCAGAAAATGAGTATATGCATTTGAGGTCATCTGCATAAATGAGATTGTGTGAATTTTTTAGAACAGTCGAAATTTCATTGATATATAGAATAAAGCGTAAAGGACCTAATACAGTGCCTTGAAGAACGCCACTCGTGATCAGCTGAGCAGTGGAGTAACTATTACCTACTAAGACCTTCTGGCTGCGGTTAGACAAGTAGGACCCGATGAAGTCGAGGAGAGGGGGTCGGATGCCAATGGCCTCCAATTTTACCAGAAGCCGTCTCTGCGGTACCTTGTCAAAGGCTTTGCTCAGGTCAAAGTAGATAACAACTACGGATTGCCGCTCGTAACGGAGGGAAGTTATTTGGTTAAGAAAAGCTAAGTGACACGTCTCGCATGATCGCCCGGGTAGAAAACCATGCTGCGAGTCGCTTAAAAGTTTGTTTTCTAGGCAACAATTAAGAATTTGATTAAAAATTATCTTTTCCAGAAGTTTGGCCAGTGCTGGGGTTTATGAACACCATGGTAGTTATTGATGTCCGAACGAGATCCTGACTTAAAGACTGCAAGAATAATGGATGTCTTCGAAGTGTTAGGAAAGAAACCATTTAAGAGATAGACTGAAAATATATGGCTAAGTAATTTGGGAATGGTCGACACGCTTTTGATAACTGAGTTGAGAATGCCGTTAATTCTCAAAGAGTGCGAGTATTCTAGACGAAGTTTATGCTTTTAAATTAATTCTATGGAGAAATCAATTTTCCCGAGAGTATTGTCTGAATATGGTTAAAACGACGGGACTGGTTCGCATACTGTCGTAAAATGCTTTGCAAAGAAAGCATTGAACAATTCAGCCTTGTCAGACTCATCAATTACAAATTTTTTATTTTAATTAAGCAATGGGGGTAGTTCAATTCCTCGTTTTGCGGAGGACCTACGACGAAACAGTTTTGCAACCGATTGCGCAGAGTTTGACTCGCTCAGGGCGCAAAATTCCCTGTTCTGGTCACGCGCAAGACGAATATTGGACGCTTTTTCAAAGATCTCGGCAGTCCTTAGATGCACAGACAGCGAACTACTAGATAGATCTTTCAGCTGCTTCCTCAATTTCTTTAGTCGGAGCAAAATAAAATGGGGGACTGTCGATTCTGGTGTGAAGGGTTTCGCAATTTTAGTGGGCACAAATTCCAGCATTTTATTAAAAACGACCGACATGAGTTCAGCAAGATATGCAGCGTCGTTAATGGAGGAGAGACTCTGCCAGTCTAATGAGTCAAGAAAATTGTTGATTAAGCTAATTTCTGCGAGGTCATAAGCATGATAGGTACGACCAGCACTAGCCTTTTCCGTAGAAGGAAGCGGAAATAAACAGTAAATTAATGTGATCACTTTGGAAGATGTGCTACTTAAAGTCAACGAAGAGGGAAGCAATACCGTTTGTAAAAATCAGATCTAGGATATGATTCTGTCTTGTTGGGGAACGAACCAGTTGAGACTAGTAAGAAAAATTAATGGTTTCTAGGAAAGGCTGAAATCTAGGTGGACAACAGTTTAAAAGCCAGTCGATTTCAGGAAAATTGAAATCTCCAGCAATAATTTTAACTTCAAAAGTCAATTCTGAAATAAATTTGAATATCTCACACAAATTTGCATCTTCTTCAGATGAAGAGTTAGGAGGATTATATACACATCCGATAATCGCCTTTTGCCGGGGCGACAGGATAATAGAAGCGAACCAGTAATTTCCAGAGAAGGACGTACTATTTAGATAAAACGGAAAGTGTCTAAATGACGTTCTAATATAGAGAAGACAACTACCACCCCGCTTATTAATTTGATCTTGACGATAGAGATAATACTCGTCTATGATAAAGGAGAAGTCAGGAATGATTGGATGGGTCCAAGATCATGTTATGCATATAACATCGGGCATAATCTCGAAAGCGATAGCTCGAAGTTGAGCCATTTTATTTATAACGGACCTTGCATTAAGCTCTTTGACATCTAGTCTGTTTCGAGTGGCAGGACTATGGCTATCGTTATTCATAAAAAAGAATTTGAAGGTGGATAGGCAAACTGTAGGCCATTGTTATTTGGGGAATAAGTACTGACGGGCATGGAGCTATTTGTATATGGGTAGCAAATAATGGATGGCTAATAAGATTTGATATATCTAGGGACCTCGCTTTCTGGCATGGGAAAGTGAGGAGAAGATAGACAAAAATAAACTTCTGGGCCATTTAGGAGGGATGGGGGAGGCTAGAAGGCATGTAGAAGTTTGCAGGTTTGGGTGGATGAGGGTGGGCAAAGAAACTGAGAGGGGAAAACGGTTATCTAAAATTAGTGCTTGGGCCGTTTGCGTAAGGACTAGTGGTCCTTATCATTGAAACTCCTGTATGGCAACTCCGATTATATTTAAAACTAAACCAGTTTGGGTTTCTGCCGTGCAAATCAAATTTGTCGTGGTTTAGGCCCGCATTGTTTGATAACGCATTATACGGGGTTTTAAAATATGACTCGCACGGTCAAGGGAGGAGCTAGGTTGTGGTGGGGAAGCGGTCAGCCTAAACACTTTCGATGGTTTTGGCGACATTATTGATGAGCTTGTTGCAGAGTTAAAGACAACGGAATTGATCGATCATTGGACAGCGAATGTATTCAGACTAGTTGTAATCGCAGTAGATGGTGGAGCGGCGGGGCTTGCAGGTCCCGACATTGAGAGGGATAGGCTAACTTGTGCACTGATGTTTATGGGCCTATGACTAGACATTCAAGAGGCAAGGATAGCAGGTGTACTGATGGTTACGGGACTATATTTACACATCCGGGGGCAGAGATAACGAGTGTACTGACGTTAGTGGTTGTATTACCAGTTATGCGGGGTGGAGGATTAGCATGTGCATTGACCCTATCGGAACTACGACCAGGCTTATGAACAGTAGGCGGAGAAGTCATTGGTCTATTTGACTGGAGAGGCGCATTTCTTCGCTCCATTGGTGTAAGATCTCGGCAGAGGAAACTTTTAGTCATTTCCAAATATCGAGAAATTCGACCTCGTTGTGCAAAGCTTGAGTCCACCTCGATCGGTGAAAACAATTTAACTAGTATGGGCGGATTCTTGCTACGCGATTGGAAGCACTTGGCTTCCGCAATTTTGCAGTTGAACCCGCCCAATCATAGATGATCTCTTGCAATATCAAAAGGGCGACTAAGTATGGAGGCGTTTTTAAGTATAAAGTAATAATTACGCTTTTGTCTATCAAAAACTTCCGTGGTTATTAGAAGGACGAGGGCGTCTAGCTTTTTGCAGTCTTGGGAATGTACATCGGATAACTGACCTTCAAAGAGGTTCCATAGTATTGACAAAACAGATCCAAACTTCAGCATGAAGTCATAGCAGTTCTGTAATGCAGATAAACCAATTTGCTTAGCCTTGACAATGGGCTGCATGTTGATATTAAGGCATTGGCTAGTAGGTGTGGTCAGGCACCGCTTGGGTCTGGGGGCAGGTATCCTACGATGAGCTGTAATTTTTGCTCTCATAATTTGATGGAAATATGATTTAAATGTGAGAAGGTCTAGAAAAACTCAGCCTATAGGATTTTACCGCAGTTGGTTTTTAAAAGCCCTTAAAAATTGTTCAAAAATACTGTATAAATTATTACGTTCAGAAAAACCAGTTTATCTGATTTTCAGACTATGACTTACGACAAATAATCAGAGTTAACTTTACAAATACTGTAGCTATTTGTAAATAAGCACTTTAAGTTTATTTGTAAAAATGTATTCAATATTGGGAAATGACTCAGCCTTTGAAGGTCTCGAGAATATTCGCATCTGGACGATGTCGTTTACTAAGCCACGATTTTGTTGCGAATCTGTTGGTTTGAAGAAGTTTCCTTTCAGTAGAAATTGGTAAGAAAACAAAATCTTCTTAAATTCCGACTTTAAACGATTTTCCACGCGAGAAAAATAATTATAGCGACGCAGAAAGAAATTCTACACGTACGGTTTCAGCCACAATTTCCTAGGCCAAAAATGACGGGTGATATCGATGCAAAACTGTCGTAGGAGGAGCGTGGGAAATATCGACATATACTCAGAGCTTTAGGCGATGGGTCCGGCGGCCCTTGGAAACACTCTGCTAAGGAGCATTCCATGTCATCTCGTGGGGACGAACACATGCCACATCCAATGTGGTACTCCTGAGGAAATCATGAGCACTGACCAGCTCAAGGCTGCTGTCCCAGACACTTCGCCGTCAGCAACCACCCAAGCGGTCAAAAACGCAGCTGCGTAAGAGCGCTATTCCGGCGCGTTAAAACGCATCGCAGCGAAGTGGATGACAAAGTTGCAGAATGACAATATGTTCGACGGGTACTGAGAGCAAATGGTAACCCGCGCAATTTTGTCAACCAATGCATATGCAAACGAGAAAAGCAGCCACTTCCAACTGGTCCAAACATTTGGCGGGCTGTTCCGTACGTGAAGAATGTTTTGGAAGCTATCGGCCGTCTTCTCACCCCACTTGGAATTGGAGTTGCGCACAGGCCAGAAGCAACCATCAGTCGCCGGGTCATATATACGTCTACTATGCCAGTTTACAGGAAATTTTAAAGAGTTGGTAAAGCATATCTTGGGCACCTTCCAAAACTCTGAAGA
>JAYGXS010000004.1:34149396-34182795 GCA_036362985.1 Ligula intestinalis
AGCAACTTCTGATGTTTAAGGTCGACTGTGAGGCCGAAGTGTGATAGGAAATCCGCTCCAATGATAGGCGACTGGACGTCGGCCTGGATGAAAACCCATTGGAAGCGGCGACGAAGCCCAAGGTCTAAAGTTAGGGACCGTTGACCGAACGTGGCGATAGAAGTGTTGTTCGCAGCCTGCAGTGAAAACTGCGATGGCTGGAGATGATGACGACGAGGGGGCAATAAAACGCTAACCTCTGCACCTGTGTCGATCAAGAAACGGAACCCTGTGGACTTGTCGGTCACGTAAAACAGGCGACTGTGTCGCGAGTGGCCAGCACCAGTCGTCGCCATTACTGGCTGGCGGCGCCGTTTCCCGAACGTGAACGTCGAGCATAAGAACAAGGCGGGACGCATTTAATAGCATCCGGGCCGAATGTTCGGTGGTACCAGCAGACTTTGTCGTCTGCACGCTCTTTTGATTTAGAGCGGTTGCGGCTTGTAGAGGGACGACCGGTTTGAAGCCGGTAGAGTGTGGAACACATCGTGCTCACTTGAGAGCACAATAACCTGACAGTATCTTTAAGATCCTTCAGGTCGTCATCTCTGTGGTCTGTAACGTCTCGAATCGGTTGAGTGGGTGAAGTAGACCACGGGGATGAGGTACCAAGCGATTTAGTGGACTTTCGCTGTGTACGGCTGTCAGGTTTACGGTCGGATCGTGAGGCCGAAACCTGGGAGACGGCATGCTGAGGTACTGAGGTCGAGGCTTGGTTTACAGCGTACGAACTAGTACCGGGGTAACATTGTTGGATGCGGTCTGCGTGCTCCGCGAGTTTGGTCAGCGGAACATCATCATCGAGTAGGGCGAGTACTTGTTGCATTGGATGGGGTAATTTATCCATCCAAATGCGACGAAAAATAGAATCATCTAAGGTGCGACCAGCAAGCAGGTGACGCATGTGGCGCATTAGAGCGGAGGGGGTTTGGTCGCCAAGCTCGACGTTGCTGAGGAGTTGGCGAAGATTGCTGCCGGCAGATTGCGCCGTACGTTCGAGAATAGCCTTTTTTAAGCTAGAGTAAGGTTTGACTTTAGGGATAGGATCAAGGAGATCCTGAATGGCGAAAGCGATGTCGAACGGTAAGTACTGCACGACATACGCGTAACGCGAACGCTCGCTAGTAATCTGACGTGAGGCGAAAACAGCTTCGATCTGTTTGAACCAGACTGTCGGGTCGCGCACTTCGTAAGGGGGAAGCTTAATAGATATCTGAAAAGCCTGAGGCTCGTCGTGAGCAGATGGTGCACACGAGTTGTTAGAACCAGCATCATCTTCGTCGCAATCGTGAAATTGGTGGTATTCGTCGCCCATGGTGAAAAACTTATGAACGGCAGATTCAAACGGGAAAAAAAAAGGTGAATGGAATAAATAATAAGACGTGGATAACAATAGAAACGGGGTCACCAAATTTGTAGGGGCTTTATCACTACAAATATACAGAACGTCTTAGCAAATACGCAATGGAAAACTTTCGAGGGTAGACTAACTGCTAATAAGGGATTTACTAGACTATTCTAGTGGAAAAGTCGTAAAATCCAGTAAAGAGATTGACGATGAAGATTAGAAATGATACAACTCACTTAGATCCTTCACGATCCTAGTCGGCAGTAGTCAAGTAGTCGACTTGCCAAAGGATAACTCTGCGAGGACTGGGATCCAAGTTTGTTGGGCTGCGAGTTGCAAAAATGGAGAGAAAACTCGTTTGCAAATTGTCGCTGGATTCTCCTGGAGCCCGAAAGTGATCACCAGAGAGGTGTCGTTGAAGGGCAAAATAAACAGCGGCAGGTGAGGAGAGAGTTGAGCCGTGGAGGGTGATTAGCAAGATAGTTGCTAGCACGCGTCAAAACCGAAAGTGTATACGTGTGCTGTATTTAGTTTTAACAAAATTGGTTATTGATAAATTTAAACAACACATAAGTAGGGCCAAGAGCCCACAGGGATTACAGGAGAGGGGCTAGTTTCGATGTAAAAAACTTGGCGAAAAATGAATTAAGCAATGCTGCTTTCTCCAAATCCTTTGCAACAAAATGATTGTTGCCATTGCGTAAGGGTGGAATGACTTTCTGAAGCTAAGCCGACGACCGAAGACGGAAGACTTGAGCAACTGATCTGGAAGAATTTGCATCACTTAATGCTGTTGCCTCTCTACGCCTATCTCGTGCTAGCCTTATTTTAAGCGCTAATTCAAATATTTGTGCTATTCTTAAGTGAACTGATAAAGAGCTATTAGACGTATCCTTAAGTTGTTTTTGTAATATCGCAAGTCTATTTTGGAGAAAATGTGGCACAGTAGAAGAAGCTGAATTTGATTTTAAAATCTTAAGTGGGGTAAGAGCCTGAATATTTTCTGTAAGGTTTTGCAATAGCTCCTGGAAGAAGTAGGGATCGTTAGTTAAAAATATGCTATGCCAATCTAGGGTACTGACGAAATCATTTATTAATTCATGGTTCACGTTACCAAAGTCAAGGTTATTGCATTTTACATCGGGCTTTTTAGAAAGAGAGACTGGAAAACAACAGTGAATTAAGGCATGGTCACTTGTGAAAATATCACGATGAAAATTCATAAAAAGAGGGTGGACATCATTTGTAAAAATTAAATCGAATATTTTGTCTTTTCTGGTCACTGAACTGACCAGTTGTGACATGTTTGAAAAGTTAATAATGTCAACCAATTTCTGAAATCTTGGTGGACAGGTATTTGCATGCCAGTCAATGTCTGGCAGATTAAAATCACCTACAATTATTCTGACATCGAATTGAGTGTCTGCAACTTTTTCAAACATTTCACACAGCTGCATTACATTACTTGAGTTACAGGGGGATTGTAGACACACCCAATTATCGCTTTTTTATTGTGTGGCAGGTCGACTGAAATAAGACAAAAATTTCCAGAAAATGACGAAATGCTCAGGTGATATGGAAAATGTACAAAGGATGATTTAATATAAAGAAGGCAACCACCGCCACGCTTTTCAATGCGGTCTTATCTGTACAAACTATAATTATCTAGAGCGAGTGTCGAGTCAGAAATAAGAGAGTGTGTCCAAGATTCAGTGACACAGAGCACATTTGGATCAAGCTCAAATGCTACTGTTTTAAGTTCTGTCATCTTATTAACAACTGATGTCGCATTGAGTGAGACTATACTGAGCGTATCCTTCATATTCAGGTTACGCTCGTCAGTATTTATAAAAAAGGAAAACTTGGTGGCGGAAGGGGAAATGGCATGGGAGAAACAAAAGGCGGAAAGCCAACTGGCCCTGGTCTACAGTTTGTCAAGTACTTATTATCAAATGAACTGTGCATATTGTAGAAAGGCATATTAGAGGGCGCTCCATAGAAAGGGCGGCTGAAGTGTGGCATGGGAAAACCAGGAGGGGGCATAAAAATAGGATCTTGAGGCATTACATCAAAATTTGACGAAAAATTTGCCTTCGAAAATTGCATGACTGGTTTTTAAAAGCGGTTAATTTTCTTAGCTGGCTGAATTATTTGTGAGTGTTGATGAGGTTTGGGGATAGAAAAAGCGCTAGCTTGAGCGGTTGGGTCTTTGTTAGATAATGAGTTATTATCGGTTATCATTTTGCCGAATTTGAAAACTGACGTAGATTTACTAGGGGCGTTCATAGGTTTATCGGAATTTAAAGCTATCACAGACGTGGTTGGCTTAAAAGGAGAACAACTTGACGAGGCTACATTCTCACACGAATCACGAGTAAGGTGAATGGGAGAAGTATCAGGGGAAACTGACATTGACCCAGAGGGATGTGGGCTTACCTGAGCGGGAGGGCCGGCCTCAGAGACAACTTTTGGTTTTGTTGCACCGGAGTCAGTGTTCTCATTTGCTACTTTAGATAAAACCCGACGCTCCATTGGCGTTTTATCCCTGCATACGTAAAGTTTATTTTCCGTTAAATATTTGGCTGACCGCTCATGTTGAGAGAATATAAGGTCTACTTCTATCGCCGAAAAACGTTTTACGAGAATCGGCGGGTTTTTACTTCGGGATGAGAGTCTTTTAGCTTCTGCAACTTTAAAATTAAAGTCACAAGAGTAAAGAAACTGAACAGCAACATCTATAGGTTGTTTATCTTTTGAAACATTTTTCAAAAGAAAATTAAATTCCTTTTTTGCCGATCACGGGTCTCAGTAGACACCATATTGACGAAAGGCTCTAGTTTCTCACATTGCTGGAAAGTGAGCGTAGATACCTTTCCATCAAAGATGGCACCAAGGACCGTAAACAGGTAAGCATATTGGTTATAAAGCTTACCAAAGTTGTCTAAAGCATCAAGATCAAGTTTCTTCATGCTTAAGATGGGTTTATCGTTAGGAGAATTGGTATTCCGGGTTAATTTACATCTCAGTTGTGGCTTGGGTATCATATTGAATAGAAAGTGAGTGATAGGATATGTTCTAAGCAAAGTTATGCACAAAATTGCGACAGAAAATTTGAATTACCGAAGAGGCTACGCAGGGTGATAAAGTACCAAATTTTTAGATATTATTCAGTATTTACGCAATAGATTACTTGCTTTTTACGTGAATCTACTGGAACTAGAATGAGGCTATGTCGGTGAAACAGTATAAAGATGGCAAAAAAGACAACTACCGGTATGTGCAGTTGCTAAAGGGTTAGATATACAAATAAATTTCAACAATTAAGCTAGTAAATTCAGCAAGTAACGAGGAAATCTGATAAAAATATCTATTTTACTTAGCTTTGAAAGATAAGTTGCGCTCCTTGACCATTGACATTGACCATTCTCTCGTACAAATTTGCATGCACTTATCGATGCAAGTTCATAGGGCTAATGCAACGGCAATTGGCCGCCAGGGCTAAGAAGCATTTACATAACTGTTTATTTTAACAAAAAAACAGAATTTCCCGTTCTTCGATTACTGAACATCTGCTAGACACGGGCCATCCTGTTGACCCCAAAACTTCTGTCTGAGTACTTGTTCGGGCACGAACAACTCATACCTTACGCAATTCTTTTCAGTAAACGCCATATCAATCTGGAAAAAGCTGCCCAAAAGTATTTAAACCCAGCAAAGCTACCTATGTTTAAGAGAGCTCTAACTAGTTGTTTTATATTCAGGACAACTTTCACGAATTTTGGGTGCTGACTCGGTGGAAGCTCTCTTTCACGCTGATGGCGTTCGTGGACTTTGAACCCCGCCAGGCTTCATGCTGAAGATAAAGCTGCTGAAGCAGCAGCCCGCAGTATGTTAACCCTCAGCCAATAGCGCGCAACGTTTGCCGACAATTATTGAAGGAAGACTGAGAACACTGTGTTCTTGTGCTGACCCTCTCCATCTCGAACTAATGTCCTTAAACGATCTGCAACATTTTTCCTGCTGATTTGTCAACTTAGCTGACAACTGTACATATATTCCGTTTGTATCAAACCTTTGAAGTCAGGTTTTTTGCACTTGAAACAAGCTCCCTATCTCCCCCAGTATTGACAAAACACAAAACCTGAAACAAAACCAATACTGGCTGCAACATAGGTAGTTTGTTTTAGGTTTTTTCCGGTCTTCGAGGTTTTGGAAGGCGCCCATGAGGTGCATTACCAACTCTTTACAATTGCCTGTAAACATACTATATCATATTATTTACCTGGAGACAACCTACATACGGCGGTCCAAACCTAACCCATGTAAACAGCTGGAACATGTGGTGAACCTAACTCTGGCGTGGTAACATTGGCTCTCTGTTTACACCTTTACCCTCCCGACTTCTTCCCTTAGGCATCTTTCCACCGTTTGTGCTGCCCATAACGTTTTAACTTTCTTATGTTATTGATTAGCCCCTTAGCCATTTCTAATGATCCTGTTGTTTGTATGGATTATTCTGTATGAATTCAAATTGCATTTTCTCTTACATGGTTCACGTTATGCAATGACAAGCAGCAAATAAAGAGCTCCCTCGAAATGTTATGGATCCAGTAAATCTTGCTTTTGTTGCCATCTTTAAATTTTTTTAATTGAATGATTATTCCCATCGTTAATTTGAAATTTTAGTTTGTCTAATAAGCTGATGTAAGCGGCTATTTTACATGTTGGACACCCAAAGACCACTCTAGAATCCAATATGATCACCATTTCGTACTTTACCAACGGCTGCAGGAACAATTGGATGATTTTGGAAATTCCCCATCGCTCAAATGTGTAATTTAGCAGTTATTGTATATGTTGGCCTTCAAAGCATTTCTCTGTAGTCCTCTGCCGAGACTTGTTACAAAAACACATGGAATGATTTTTGTTCCGATGCGGCAAATTCAAAGGTAACAAAGCTCGGAGAACCAGCTTAATTTATGAAAATATCAGCTGAAGTATCAGAGCGGTGCTGATGATAATGCTCCCATTTGTATGAGGATCGAGCGTGGCGATTGGTGAAGAGAATAACGGAGTTGCACACGAAGAGCAGTTATATGGTGCGTAATGTATGTTCTATGGCATTCATGAACGATTAATATAGACGGAGCGGGACTGAAGTCGAAGTCTAAGCGGATGAAACGCTGCTCTGTCGCCGGCAGTTCAATAAAAGAAAGAGAAATTAAAAGTTTTGGCTTCTTCAAATGCATGCTATGATGACTTGTAAATGGATCATAGAACAGGTGAATAGCAGAAGCTGCTCTGCTATAAGAGCGGTCGTAACCAAATTTATAAACACAGGCAGTGTGGTCATAACCGACGAATGGAAAGCGTGTCGAGGGTTAGTTTTTGTATCGACAACAGACGGATCCCCAAATCAAGAGTCAGGCAAGACAGAGTTGAGAGGAATATGACGCTTTACTGAGCCAAAATAGCCCTACAATAACTGCTGCAAGCGCCACGTAAAATAACCAGTCGCCTTGGTGAAAAATTTTATACTCGCACGGGTTTAGTCCACCCTGCCCAGTCCTCAGTCAATCAGGACCTGCTTCTTTCTTCGAAGGGTACCTGTGGCGCAGATTTGGGATCTTTAACGGGTGAAGTTGTGAAGCAGAGTTGTAGAGCGCTTATCAGCGTTGAAGATTTAACCCTCACTTGAAATAAAAAGCTGATTCGATTCTTAAATTGCACACTGCATTTGATTGATTAAGTTCGAGACAAAAACAAAATAAGTTGGTTCGGGAACTGATATGATTTCGAGGTGGCCGCTCGTTTTTATGGATTGGTACTGCATGTAACGAACTATAATTATGCTATTTATGAAAAAAAGTTCTATCGGACGCAGGTATATTTCATTTATCAGCCGTTTTTAAATGACTAATACTGATATAGGGGTGTTCTTTTCGAAAATACAATTGGACTATCACCTAACAAAAACGAAAATAAAGAAAAGACGACAGACCAAAATAGATTATAGGCCTGGCCCAGTTGCATATACTCTCACCTCTTCTTCACACATGAGATGATAAAAAACGACCAGTTGCTCTGCATTATTTGCAAATGAACCACAACTGAGAGCCAAAACTAGTCCCAAGACCATAATCCTCAGAACAATACTGAATTTAAAAGTAATAAACTTAACGGCACTCCTCAGACATGTAGGATGTAGTGGCCCAGATCGCAGGACCTATAATAGCAGTATTAAAAAGAATTGAAGAAGTGTGGTAGCTTATTGTCCTTCTTGTCTTTGTGATACCTTCTTGATAGACTGGACCTTGCAAATTTTGACGTGCTGAATTTAAGTCACTTGATTAAGGAAAGAAGGCTTTCACCCTTGAGCTCACTATTCATAACCAAAATCGCATAATAGGTCCACCGTAACAATAGTACATAATACAAATGTACAAATGTAGGCTTAACATCAGCGATAAGTGTGAGCCAGTTGCAAAGTGCTGCTACTGACACTTTGTTCATTATATCAGTAAGTCCGAGCCAATTTGAAGAAATCTTCAAATTCTAGGGCGCAGTTTTGGCCTCTAACAATACAGTAGGTCCCCGCGGAGTTGCTTATAATTGAGAGGGAAAAGATCACGTTCGGTCAGTCTGTCTTCATAAGGCAGATGACCAAGATTCTTGACCATCTTCGTAGCCCTCGCCTGCACTCGTTCCAGGTGCAGATAATCTTTCTTGAACCACAGACGCAATGCCTGGACAGCATACCCGAAGTGGGACCGAACAAACGCTCCGTAGGTTTTCCTGAAGAGCTCCTTGTCAATGTTGACGAATCCCCGCCTAATCGCAAGCAGCACACTGAGTGTTTAAACGATATTACTGAAACTATCGCAACAAAGGTGTTCTTCGCGCTGATGTACATATTCCTAAAGATCAGACAGGAAATATCTGGTAAAAACTACGGAGATGTTGTTCATTCGATATCCCATTAAGTACGTCATACAGGTATAGAGCCCGTGACTTAAAAAGAATTATCAAACTTTGGGACGAATTCAGACAGATGCTACAAAAATATAAAAGAATGTGAGGTATCTGTTTGATGAAGCCAGGCTAAGTGAACCTTATTTGCTTTCTTCAAGTAACAGGGAACTTAGCGTTGACCCCATTCAGAGTTACAAGATAGCTAAATTCCTTAAATGCATTCAAGAGTTCAATGATTTCTTTGAGATATAGGGACGTACTGATTGCGTAGCCACTGTTTAAAGTTCAGCGGAACTTAGTATACACAGAAATCTGGCGCAAACCTCATCACAGGGGGCTGCTGGAGAGAGGAATGGCCTATCTGCTGCGTTAGCGTTTTCAGACACTGTTATAAAGTTTAACTTCATGCACAACGAGCTAAAAAGTACTTTATATATAGTCAAAATCACATGTATGCTCAGAGTTTACGTCTAGCTTACACATACGAATGCAAGAATTACTGTTATAAATAAAAATGCTCTTTTTATTTCAGACATTCATTGAGAGATCGGGCGCGAAAGAATTTTCATCTTAATAAAGTGAACTAATTTGACATAAAATTCTTCTAACCATGAGCCTACGAATCCATGGACTGAGTTTTTTGCAGCAAATTGAGTGAGAAAGCACAATATATAGAGAAGAGGTATAAGAGCGCGGAGAAAGCTTACTGAAGAGAAAAAAACTTTTCTGGTGGAATCTTAATTAAGGTAAGGAATAATAAGCTTGTAAATGCGTGTTCTCATTCCTATAGAACTGGAAATGCAAGGTTTTGCCTGGCAGGGCATCATTTACTGCACGTTTTGTAGACAAACACGTACTTCATGTAGCCACTGTGGTGCTAGTTGTCCATTTATTGCGTTGTTCACTGTGTTTTCTCCATTCGTCCAGCGTTCCTAAACTACGTGATTTCTGGTCAGTTTTTCTGTTTTAAATATAAATTTTCGATTTTTTCACTTTCGTGATCATCAAAAGCTGGCAATCTTGCCAACCCTTTGGACGGTTGCTGTATGTCTCTCTAGTGGTCAGCCTTCCCTGCACATTATCAGTTTACGGCGGCAAATGTTCCAAACCTCCTAAATACTGCAGAAAAGTTAGTCCAGTGTTCTGTGTATTGTATATCCTCAAATTATCAAGGAAGAACAGCAAAAGTTAATGAAACAGATGCGTTCTGGGTACATATAGAGTCGTCACAAGAATTTAATAACTTCTAACTTTGAATTAACTTCGTAACGATTTTACTCGTCGAAATTTTTGGCATATGGTGGTTAGTTCCGTTTCCCCATGGTTCGTGGCTTGTTTTGTTGCATTGTCCTTTAAAAATGTACTAAGCTATTTTTCCTCGCTGATTTTTAGCACGTTCAATTCTTCAACTCTTTTGCTTGTTTCAAATAGTTTCTTATCATTCCGTTTGGCGCATTGCCCTGGTCAAACGACACGATGAACAGCATATATCGACGACTGTCGCTACGTAGTGATGAGCGTGTTGTAAACTCGTCTTCGGTGATTTCGACAACTCACAGTTGCTAACTACGAAGATGAGCTGTTGATAATCTTTTTTAACTTGGAATAGTGTCAGTCTTCAGAATTATACATAAGACGGAAGTGTCGGTTGACAAATGATGGTTTTAAGAAGGGATGATCGTATTAGGGCTATTCGAATAGTGCTTAGACAATTCTTCACAATGAATAAACTAAAGAAAGATCTTTATTGCGCTCCGTAACTTTGTACGTTGATGTAACAATCGACTTGCAAAGAAAGTTGACGTCAGTACATTTTGAAAATTTTATAAACAACCTTCTTTGCAAAGCCATATCGGACTGCAAGCCGCGGTGTAGTTTCCACAGAAATAAATTCACGATATTTGATGATGTTCTTTTGTGTTTCTGCCGTATTAGGGCCGTAATTGTGAAACAGGAATTTCCAAGTGCCATAGAACACCCCTTCGAGGTAGTGGCTTAGAACGTCTAATCACATGATTACGTCTGCCATACTGGAAACAATCTGAAACGTCGTTGACAAACAGGCAAAATAGGTGTGGGGTTGGAGATAATATTGGAAATTTTACTCGTGTCATAGCATCCAAATAGGAAGATATTAAGTTCAGAGGCTTGCTACCTTTGCCGAAGGAGGCCAGTTTCAGAAGGAGGAGGTTATGATCGACCCGATCAAAGGCCTTAGTATAATAAAAATAGACGCTATAAATGGCAAAACCGCTGTCTCTAGATTGCAGCACATAATCAAAGAAAGAGAGCTGGCAGGTGTCACAAGATCGTTCCTCGAGGAAGCCATGTTGAGCTGTATTGAGCAGGTTGTTCTCTGTCAAGTGACGCATCATCTTTCCTTTGATCGAGGTCTCCAAGATATTCGAGGCTGCGGGAAGTGTATTTATTGGCCTTAAGTTGTCGAATGACGTCGATCGGCCATGCTTGCAAATAGACATTGTGTGCAATTCCCTCCACATTGAAGGAAAGGTTTCGTTCTCAAGAGCAAAATTTAATACCTTAAAGAGAATAGACGGAAAGATATCACTCGCTTCAGCTTTTAGAAGGCTAACTGAGGCGCCATCTGGTCTTGGACTATAAGATTGACGATAACGACGAATGGCTACAGTCACGTCCCAGAGGGTAAAAATTATGGTTTCGAGGACGGCACCCGTCCAAGCCCGGATAGCCGGAAGTTCAGAGAACGAGTTTTCACTAAACGTTTTGGATAGGAACGCATTGAAACTATCGGCGGTCAACTTAGCATCAACTATGGGGTTTCTTAAAATGTCTTGACGTATGGGGTGTTGGGCTTTCCTCTGCGCTTTGACTGTGTGCGAAAAGAGTTTCGGAACATTTTGGGAAGGTTTTTAGTTAAGTAGACCTCATAGGTTATCAGTTTCTTTTCGGAGATCTACTCTACCTGCTCAAAGATCAGTGTGATCATGGGCAGAACGGACGTATTTTTCTGTTGATGCAAACGATGAGAGAGTCTACGCAGACTAAGCCGGAAAGATAGAGGAAAGTGCACTCCATCCTTGGCAAGAATTACTTTCTTACGGGGGCCAAATTTGAGGATGACTTAATCCAGCACTTTGTATAGTGTATCGGTACAAACATTTACATCCAAATGTTAGAATAATGCAGACCAGTCGAGAGCGTTTAGATGTGTCAGTAATTCCGCCGTATTTGCTGACCGGAAGTCATGATAAAAACTATATTTTGGGGAGCATGTTTTGTCCGCCTCCAGTTCTAGTGTAGTAATAACTGTGAGATTGTCTGAACTCCCAAGTGCGTTTAAGGATGACACTGAAAGCGGTTCGCACCCTCTACAAAAATTGGGTCCAGTATGCTTGTTCCTTGAGTGGGAAAATCGACTACCTGATGCCACATGCTGATATCTAAAGCCTCAAGTAAGTTTTCAAACTTTTAAATGACTGGAAGGTGGAAACCATTGCATTTCAGGAAGATTAAAGTTGCCTCCAATCAAGCAATACTTAAGATTCAAGTCAGCTGCGGCATGAAATTCCTGCGAGAGACAACGATCGTAGTCCACATTGGCATTAGGGGGCGATAAACACAGCCAACGAGTAAGGAATATTCATTCTTTAGAACAACTCGTAGCCAGCAGCTCTCCTCCACTGCCATGAATTGTGGATAGTCCAACAAGAGACATGTAAGTGGCTGCTTAGTATAGATACAGCTTCCTCTGCCACGGCCATTGTTTCGATCATTCCGAATGCATGCATAACCTAGAACAGAGAGTTCAGAGTCAGCTGCACAGGCCAATGCCCATGTCTCAGTTACCATAACAATGTCTGGGTGGTTGACGAAAGCCAGAGACTGGAGGAGAGGCATTTTATTAAGCAGTGATCTGGTATTTAAAAAGACCAATTTAAGAGGGCATGTCTTAGGTTTCGGTTGCGGGACAGCAAAGGCTGTCACTGTTACAAGTCTCGACCAGAGAGATGTCGAAAGACCCACTACCACGGCAGAAAACGGCTGGAGGTGTTTAACGGATCTAGTGTAGTTGTAAACAAAGCAGCTACGTCAAAAAAACCGGGAGATTACTCCGGACGCGAATGGCCGAGCATGCAGCGGCGGTGAGGAAGAAAGACTCCAACTCTCAGGCTGCAGCCCATTCAACGGGACCCGGCCATATTTTCAAGTTTGACGAGGCCGAAATCCTCACAAGAGGTGACAACCGCGTGAGCCAAGAGCTGCTCGACTCATGGTTCTCAGGCCCCTAGCCCATCAACAAGCGCAACGATTTGGCGTTCCTATACGGAATTACTCCGAAGGAAAGGACGGATGCGGACGTTGAAAAGTTTCGGCACCTGCTAAAAGACATTCTCAGACAGCGAGAGACAGTAAGTGTTTGTGGAGCTTTCAGGATTGGCAGACAGGTTACTGAACAGTCGGAAACTGCCCAACCTTGACCTATCAAGATAGTCTTCGATAACAAAGAACAGGTGAACTTGGTTCTGTCCCGGAAAACAGCCCTCCGCCATTCACATAAGACGGTGCTTTTTTAGCCGGACTACTCTTCAGCGGAACGTCTGAAACGCCCAAATTTGGTGGTGGAACTACGGAAGAGAGAGAGCTGAAGAAAGCAAGCTGGTTGTTTTTAGGGACCAAATAATACAGAAAACTACCAAAGTGCTGTGGAAGCAGTCAATCCTGATGACGGCTGCGGTCAAGTAGTACCGGAAAACTCGCGCCCAAACGCATTGGACACTGCGGAGCTTTTCCGGCTAAAATGTCTGTACACTAACGCCCAGAGTTAATTCTCGAAGTTTGATGAGCTTTGAATGCACGTAACCAATGAGCCCCTTGATGTTATAGCAATAACAGAAACCTGGCTGTCACAGAGCATCAGTGATTCAGAAGTGGCGCTGTGCGGATACCAAATATTGAGACGAGACCGAGTGGAACGCCAGAGTGGAGGAGTTGCTATCTATGTAAAGAACGAATTAAGTGTGTGCGAGAGGCCTGAAAGGAATACCCATGGTTTGGAGGCTATTTGGCTGACAATTAAGGCACGGGGCTCGCAGCCCCTGGAAGTTGTCACCGTCTACCGACCACCGCGGACAGGCAATGATACAGATGTGTGTTTATTAGTGTGCATAAAGGAGACAGGAAGTCAACCTGATGTTGTACTCATGGGTGACTTCAATGCGCCCAGCATAAAATGGAACGATTTGTGGGCAAATTGTTCTAAAAATGCCTTTTATCACCATCTTCTAAAAACAACACTTGAGGTTCTTCTCACACAACACGTCCTCGTTTCAACTGGAGCACGTGGAGGGCAACAGGCTAGTTGTTTAGACCTAGTCTTCACCAAGCATCCCGACAGTATAGACGAGGTATGCTGCCTACCTCCACTAGGTCAAAGTAATCACGTTGTTCGTTCGTGGGGATTATGGTCTTTATTCATTACTCCCTGCAGTATATGAACCAAGGCCGAATATATGGCGAGGTGACTTCCCTCAAATGAGAGTAGAGGAACACAAATAGACTGGGGTCTTCTTTTCTCCGGGGATGTCACTGAGGGCTGGAATACATTTAAGGAGTGGTTATTGCATCGAATGCGCAGTCATTGTCCACTTTCAGTGCCCAGGGTATCTAACTGATCTCCATGGCTGCAAAGAGATATCAAAAGAGACATCAATAAAAATGGAAAGCTAATGAAGAAGTTTCGCAACACAAGCCACAACGAAGATTTTGAACAGTACAAAATCCAACGGAACAAGGTAAAAAAAATGTTTTCAAAGCACGACAGAGTTATGAAAACAATTTATTTCGTCGAGTTGTCAATAATCCAAAGTTGCTATACAGTTATTTATTGAAAAGCACACGCAACAGGAACCCGATTCCTGTTATGCAAAATGATGATGGTCTCGAAATCTCCGACTTTAAAGACAAAGCGGAACATTTTGCTCAGTTTTTTCATTCGGTTTTCACCATAGAAGCTCCGTTCGTCGCAACTGTAGACGAGGTCGTGAGAGCACCAAATATTGAGGATAAATTGTTTGGAGAAGAGATGATTTTTCAAGAACTAAAAAGCTTGAAGGAATGTAAATCTCCGGGTCCAGATGGAATTCCTGCCAAATCGCTCAAGGAACTTGCTAGAGAGCTATCTAAACCACTTTCACTGATGTGCCAGCAATCGTTTGATACTGGAATACTTCCTCCGGACTGGAAATTAGCGCATATTACACCCCTTTACAAAATCGGTAGTCGTGCATCTACGAACAACTACAGACCCGTGAGTCTGACCTCCATATGCTGCAAAGTAATGGATAAGGTCATCAAGAAGCAATGGATGATATATTGTGAAACACACAATATTTTGTCAAATGCGCAATTTGGATTTCGTAGGGGTAGGTCATGTGTAACAAACTTGCTTAAAACGGTGCAAAGCTGGACAAGGGCATTTGGTGCCAAAGAAACCATACATGCAGCCTACATTGATTTCAGGAAGGCCTTCGACAGTGTTCCACACCAACGGCTCCTACATAAGTTGAGACTACTGCGTATCGGAAGCAGACTTTTTACGTGGATTGAGAATTTCCTATCTGTTCGTTTCCAAACGGTGTGTACGACTACAAAAATCAAGGCCGACAGTCATCAAGAGCGGAGTCCCTCAAGGTTCAGTACTCGGACCCACCCTCTTTATCTTGTTCGTTAATGATTGCGTACAGGAATCAGACTGCGAGTGTGCCATAGTTGCAGATGATGTAAAAATATGGAAGGTCATCAAGTGTGCTGCCGATGAAGATAACTTCCAGGAAAAGCTTTTTCGATTAAACGATTGGTCGCATAGATGGCTGCTGTCCTTCAATTCAAACAAATGCACTCTGCTGCGCCTGGGAAATCGAAATTCCGTCCTTGATGCGTGACCCTAACATCTGAACGGAATCCCACTCCAAGAAGCAGAAATGCAGAAAGATCTCGGCATCTGGATGACAGACAACCTTAAACCTTCTTCACAATGTTGTGAGGCAGCTTAAACTGCAGCCTCAATGTTGTACGCCATCAAGCGAGCATTCTTGGTTTTTGATTAAGACTGTTTCTCGAAAATCTTCGGTACCTTTATAAAGCCACATCTTGAATACGCGATTCAAGCCGTGAGACCGTGGTTACGGCAAGATTTTAACGTAAATGAGAGAGTGCAACGGCAAGCAACAAAATTAGTAAGAGGTCAAGGGTCCATACCATATGAGATCCGCTTAAATAACCTTCATCGCTATCCTTTGAGTTATTGGCAGTTACGCAGAGATTTGATTCAAACCTTCCGTATCGTGCGTTGCTTGGACTGTGCTCTCATGTATGACGACTTTTTCCAACTCGCCACCACAACTTATCTCCGAAGGCATCCCTTCAAACCGTATAAGCCCCAAGGACAATTGGATGTGAGGAAGTATTTTTTCTCGAATCGGGTCGTGGACCCGTGGAATAACCTTCCCAAATCGATTGTTATGTCCCAATCTGTGGAGACATTCGAACACCGACTTGATATACACATGCTACAACACAGCGTGAACTATGTGACAAATTAACCTTGAAACACCACTGCACCATGTGACGGTCTATATTTTCCTGACTGAAAAATTCTTAACATTTTCTATAATTCTAGAAATCTTGATGTGACAAATAGGAATTTTAAAGGCGAAAGCCTATTTTTCCCTCAAATATACTGACTGAGAAATTTTCTGAGTGAGAGAATCAGTTACGTGGGAAGGACTGGGCACAGCAACAATTCCGATGGCAGCGGGCATTATTGTCATGCAATTATCAAACCCGCATCTGAAATGGACAAGAACGCTGTGACAAGTAATGAGCCATCACCGCACCAATTAGGACCTCAAGCGGTTGCTAGAGGAACTAACAATTATAGTGCGCATGCGGGTGATGGCTACGATCTATCAATACCATGATATCTGTGCATGTATCACCCTATCTGCGCATGTCTCACATGTAATTAACGAATCCCGAGGGAATCCGAAACGTCAGGAAAATAAACCTCTTGTTCCAGTGAGCGCTTCTTCGTCTGATGAAGCGCCAAAGCATTGATAATGATCTAATAAATCCTCAGTAGGAACTTTAAAGCTTTCCTACAACTAAATTAGGTAATGCACTCAAAATATGCACCCTATTCCTTTCCTAAACACGGATGGTGGTGTCGAACGTTGCGAGGAAAATGAAAAGGCTGGACATTTGTCCTGGTTCTTTTGGTCGGAGAGTAATCTCCGTGATCTTTACTGCGGATGAGATTCTGACTATCGACTGTGTTGTCCTCACGGAGATTACTCTTTTGCGAGAACTTATAAAGTTCCAGGAAACGAAGTCTCCGGGTCCGGATAGGATACCTGCAAAGTTTTTGAAACTTTTAGCCATTTGCGGGTGCCCAACTCCCACAGTTGTGCATGGGTGAGATTCAAGCTGTTTCGCAATTGGGTAACAATTGGCCTGCATCGAGAAAGGCTCAGAAGAGTAGGTACAGGGGTTCTGCCAAATAAACGGCATAAACTTTCAACAACTTTGCAGGTACCTCTTACAGATCTGGAGACTTCGGTACCAGCTACCTTGACCTTGACCTTGGCGCTCTGCTCGATTTTCCGCAGATAAGTGAATTTTCAAATTTAAATAGGATTTCATCGTAGCCTGTCGAATTTATTGGCATAATTGTTGTTCATAATTCAAATTTCTAACCCCTAAGCTACTCCACAAACCGGTGGTCATTTTCTTTAACTATAGGTGAAAATATACAGTTTTCTACTGTTTCATCTGACATAGCCTCCTAGGAATTCTCTAAGATTCAGCTGAAAAACACGTAATTAAATGCGTGAATATTGAATCAGGTTGTATATTTTGAAAGAATACTCTATTTCCAACAAGAAATAGAGTACACTGGTCGAAATATCAATCCAGATATTTTTCACCCAACATAGCCTCATAATTTCACCCGATATAGCCTCATCTGAATTCTTGAAGATTCACGTATAAACCGCGTAATTAAGCAAGTGTATGTTTATTTTAGATTGCAAATTTTAAAAATATTTCGCGATTTCCAACAAGATACAGTTTACAATATCAATCGAGTTAGTTTTCATCCAGCATAGACTCCTCGTCAATTTTACTTTCTGTATAAGAGAAACTTTCTTGCATTGCCTTGCTTAAAAATATATCTAACTGCATATCCTTCTGATATTTTAAACTTCAATATGAAATCACAGTCAGTTTTTAGACGAAAATCCCCCTTTAACGACCCTCATGGTGTTAAATTTTTCCAAGATCTACCCGTCTTAAATATGAGAAAACTTAATCTTGATGCTTTGGACACTTAATAATTTCATGTCTCAATATGGTTGTTTGCTCACGGTTCTCAGTACCATATTAGATGGAAATGTCTCTTCACTCACTTCTCAACAATGTGAAAAATAAGAGCCTTTCATCAATTTGGTGTCTGCTGAGACCTGTGACCGGCAAAAAAGAAATTATAATTTTCTTTTAAAGAATGTCCCAAAAAGTAAAATTCCGCTAGACGTCGCCTGTCAATTCCTTTACTCGTGTGGCTTTAACTTTAAGGTCGCAGAAGCTAAAAGATTGTCCTCTCGAAGCAAAAATCCGCTGATTTTGGTCAAACTTTTTTCGGCAATAGAAGTTGACAACCTCTTCTCTCAGCATGAGCGTTCAGCTCAATACCTGAAAAAAACGAGCTTTTATATAATAATATGTTTATTATGCCAGTTTACAGGCAATTGTAAAGAGTTGGTGATGCACCTCTTGGGCGCCTTCCAACACCTCGAAGACCGGAAAAAACCTAAAACAAACTCCCTATGTTGCGGCCAGTATTGGTTTTGTTTCAGGTTTTTTGTTTTGTCAATACTGGGCGAGATAGGGAGTTTGTTTCAAGTGAAAAAAACCTGCCTTCAAAGGTATGATACAAACGGAATAAATGTACAGTTGTAAGCTGAGTTTACTCATCAGCAGGAGACCTGTTTCATATCGTTTAAAAACATTAGTTCCAGATTGAGAGGGTTGGCACAAGAACACAGTGTTCTCAGTCTTCCTTCAATGGTTGTCGGCAAAAGTTGCGCGCTATCGGCTGAAGGGTTAGCAGACTGCGGGCTGCTGCTTCAGCCGCATTATCTTCAGCAGTGAAGCCTGGCGGGGTTCAAAGTCCACGAACGCCATCAGAGTGAAAGAGAGATTCCACCGAGTCAGCACCCAAAATTCGTGAAAGTTGTCCTGAATGTAGAAAACTAGTTATAGCTCTCTTAAACATAGGGTAGTTTTGCTGGGTTTTAATACTTTTGGGCAGCTTATTCCAGATTGATATGGCATTTACTGAAAAGAATTGCCTGTACTTAACTGTGCGTGCCATAGGAAGAAATAAAAATACGTCTCGATGACTGGCAGTCAAGAGTGCTCAAGCTGCCTTATTGTACTAAGAGGATTAAAGGTTTGACCATTCAAAAGTTTAAACAGTAAAAATAGACCCTTCTGCAATCGACGAAGCCATAGGGGATCCAGCTTTATAAGTTCGCACCTTTGTTGGTAGGTTAAGTTACAGTGTTCTGCAGTGAAAACTCTTCTAGTGAAGAAGTGCTGCACCGATTCTATTTTCTTCCGTTCACTAGTGCGCAGAAGACTGAATAAGGGTGAGCAGTATTCAAGACTAGGTCTCACGTACATATTATAAAGGCTAGTTCTAACCTTGATAGTCTTAAAATTTTGAAGGATAAATCCGGTGGTTCGGCGTGCTTTCGAGACTATCAGGGCACAGTGCTCTGACAAATTGAGACTATTAGAGTAGGATATGCCCAAATCCTTGATAACTCCTGGGAAATTTAGTTCGTGGCCGTCAATGCTTAATTCCGGTTGATGATCGTCGCCAACAACCATAACGGAACATTTGTGCCATGAAATGGTTAGGCGCCATGTGCAACACCACTGGGCGAAGACCTGAAGATCCTTTTTTATCAGCTCGAGCACGATGTTGCGATCTGCCGGTTTATATCGATAAGCGACTTTTAGATCATCAGCGTACATGAAGGGTCTGCCATACTGAAAACAATCTGAAACGTCGTTGACAAAATATGAGCGGACCCAGTACACTACCCTGTATAACTCCACTCCTCACATGCGTGGGGTTGGAGATAACATTCGAAATTTTTACTCGTTGTGTGCGAGCATCCAAATAGGAAGATATGAAGTTCAGAGGCTTGCTACCTATGCCGAAGGAGGCCAGTTTCAGAAGGAGGAGGTTATGATCGACCCGATCAAAGGCCTTAGTAAAATCAAAATAGACGCTATAAGTGGCAAAACCGCTGTCTCTAGATTGCAGCACATAATCAAAGAAAGAGAGCTGGCAGGTGTCACAAGATCGTTTCTCGAGAAAGCCATGTTGAGCTGTACTGAGCAGGTTGTTCTCTGTCAAGTGACGCATCATCTTTTCTTTGATTAAGGTCTCCAAGATCTTCGATGCTGCGGGAAGTGTATTTATTGGCCTAAAGTTGTCGAATGATGTCGATCGGCCATGCTTGCGAATAGGCATTATGTGCGATTCCTTCCACAACGAAGGAAAGGTTTCGCTCTCAAGAGCAAGATTAAATACCTTACAAAGAATAGACGGAAAGATATCATTCGCTTCAGCTTTTAGAAGGCTAACTGGGACGCCATCTGGTCCTGGACTATAGGATTGGCGATAACGACGAATGGCTACAGTCACATCCCAGACGGTAAAACTTATGGTTTCGAGTATGGCACCCGTCCAAGCCTGGATAACCGGAGGTGCAGCGAACGAGCTTTCACTAAAAGTTTTGGATAGGAACGCATTGAAGCTATCGGCGGTCAACTTAGCGTCAGCTATGGGGTTTCCTAAAGCATCTTGAAGTATGGGGTGTTGCGTTTTCCTCTGCGCTTTTACTGTACGCGAAAAGAGTTTCGCAACATTAAGGGAAGGGTTTTCAGCGAAATGAGCCTCATCGGCTATCTGCTTTTCTTCGGAGAGTTTCTTATCCTGCTCAAAGATCAGTGTGATCAAGGGCAGAACGGAAGTGTCGTTCTGCCGATGCAAACGACGAGCTAGTTTACGCAGCCTACGACGGAAAGACAGAAGAAGGTACACTTCATCCTTGACATGTATTACTTTCTTACGGGGGACAAAGTGGAGGATGAGTGGATCCAACACTTTGTACAGTGCATCGGTACAAACATTTACATCCAAACATTGGAAAAATTCAGACCAGTCGAGAGCGTTTAGATGTGCCAGTAGGTCAGCCGTGTTTGCTGATCGGAAGTCATGATAAAAACTATACTTTTGGGAAAATGTTTCATCCGCCTCCAGTTCTAGTTCAATAACAACTGTAAGATGGTCTGAACTCCCAAGTGCGTCTAAGGATGACACTGAAAGTGGTTCGCTTCCCCTACAAAAAATTAGGTAAAGTATGTTTGCTCCTTGAGTGGGAAAATCGACTACCTGATCCCACATGCCGATATCTATTGCCTCAAGTAAGTTCTCGAACTTTGAAGGACCGGATGGTGGAAACCATTGCACGTCAGGAAGGTTAAAATCGCCTGCAATCAAGCAATACTTAAGATTCAAGTCAGCTGCGGCATGAAATGCCTGCGAGAGACAAAGATCGTAGTCTGCATTGGCAGTAGGTGGGCGATAAACACAGCCAATTAGTAAGGAGTATTTGTTTTTTAGAACAACTCGTAGCCAGCAGCTCTCCTCCACCGCTGTGAATTGTGGATAGTCCAACGGGAGAAATGCAAGTGGCTGCTTAATATAGATGCAGCTTCCTGTAGGGATAAAACCCCCATGGAACGTAGGATTTCGCCTGCATCTGCAAAAACTAAGCCCACTCCTACCCCTACTATTCCAAATGTGGTATCTGAGGTCGACGCAAGTTCACGTCCCTCCGGATCAGCGACAACGTTAAACTCACCCGAAACCTCACTCACAATCCTAACTTCTGAGGCCGACGCAAGTTAACGTCCCTCCGGATCAGGGATAACGATAATTTCACCCGCAATCCTAACTCCTGGCTCGAGTGAAATTCGTTCGCCTTCAGAGCGAACCTCGCCTGCTAAAGAGGCTTAACCTAATAGACCTAAAAGTGCCCCCCGTAAATCGAAGCCAACAGCAAAAATCAGTAATTTACCTAATTATGGGAATCATACTAACATTTCAGCATCTACACCAGATGTAAGCACTCACGTTTTTACTTTTCCAATCCCCAAAATGGCCCACAATCCATAATTAATTCACTCTAATAATACTGTGAATAGCTTCTCGCAACCTTGTATGCAATTTTCGAATGCCTGCCCTCCGACAAATTATGCTGACACTTCAGCGTCTACAGCAGATGTAAATACTCACGTTAGTTATTTTACAAACACGCAAATTGCCCAAAATCAACGCTTAATTTAATCTACTTATTATGATCATAGTCTTCCATACCCATTTAGGTCATTTGCGAACGTGCGTTTTCCGAAAAATAATGCTAACTCTTATCATAATCCTATTTTACGATTGCCTCTTCCTTTTCTTACTCCACAAAACGAGCATCCTTTCCACAATTTTCAAGCAAATCTGCCGCCATACAATAATCCTAATATATTTTACAATTATATTTCAGCTAATTGTAGACCACAGCAATCTTGCTTTCCGCCTTTTGTTTCTCTTATGCCGCTTCCCTGTCCGCCACCAAGTTCTCCTTTTTTATAAATACGGATGAGCGTAACCTGCATCTCAGAAATACGCTCAGTATAGTTTCTCTGAATGCGAGATCAGTTGTAAATAAAATGACAGAGCTCAGAACAGTAGCTTTTGAGCTTGATGCAGATGTCATTTGTATCACTGAGTTTTGGGCTCACTCTCTTATCTCTGACTCAACGCTCGCTATAGATAATTTCAGTTTGTACCGACAAGACCACATTGAAAAACTTGGCGGTGGTTGCCTTCTCTACATCTAATCATCTTTTGTACAGTTCCCGTTTCATCTGAGCATTTCGTCGTTTTGTGAGATGTCTGCTTTATTTCAGCCATCCTCCCGCACAATAAAAAAGCTGTAATTGGCTGTGTCTATAATCCCCCATGTTATTCTGGTAATGAAAGTGTGCTCTGTGAACTGTTTGCAAAATTTGCAGAGGCTGAAGTTGATGTAAAAATAATCATAGATGATTTTAATCTGTCAGACGTTGACTGGGAGGCAAATACTTGTCCGCCAAAATTTCAGAAAGTAGTAGAAACTATTAACTTTGTAAACATGTCACAACTGGTCAGTTCAGTGACTAGAAATGCGAGCATATTAGATTTAATTTTTACAAATGACGTCCACCCTCGCTTTATGAATTTTCATCGTGATCGCTTCACAAGTGACCACGCATTAATTCAGTGTTGTTTTCCAGTCTCTCTTTCTGCAAAGCTTGAGGTAAAATGCAATAACCTCGATTTTGTTAACGCAAACCATGAACTCATAAATGACTTCGTAAGAACTCTAGATTGGCATACTATTTTTCCAACTAATGATCCAATCTTTTTCAATGAACTTTTACAAAACCTTACAGAAAAAATTCTGACTTTTATCCCACTTAAGCCTATTAAATCAAATTCAGCTTCCTCTACCGTTCCACATTTTCTCCAAAATAGACTTAAAAATATTACGGAAGCAACTTAAAGATCCGTCTAATAGCTCTTTGTCGGTGCTCTTAAGGAAAGCGCAAATATTTGAATAAGCGCTAAAAATAAGGCTTGCACGAGATAGGCGTAGAGAGTCCCTAACACTAAATGGTGCAAACTCTTCCAAATCCGTTGCTCAAATCTTCCGTTTTCGGTCATCCGCTAAGCTTCAGAAAGTCATTCCGCCTTTACTTGATAGTAGAAATCATTTTGTTACAGCGGATTTGGCCAAAGCAGAAATGTTAAATCCCTTCTTCGCCTAGTTCTCTACAATTGAGACTAGTCTAACACCCGAAATACCTCTGCTGTGTGATGCAAATCTCACTACAATTGGTTTCTCACCTACAATTATTCATAAATAAATAGCTCGTCTCAACAATTCACATTCATTCAGGATGGATAACATTCCAAACTCATTTATAAAGCAATTCAGAGATTTTCATTTTTTACTGAGTAAATTATTTACAATGTTTCTCGAAAACGGTTTTTTCCTGATTCTTGGAAAACTTCTACTGTAATTCCAGTTTTTAAATCTGGTTCCAGATCTGACATTAAAAATTATCGCGGAGTTCATAAAACACCCTCTCTAGCTAAACTGTTTAAAAAATTAATCGCCAATAAAATTACAGATTTTTGCATAAGCAATCAAATACTAAATATATATACCGGACCGATCTTGTGAAACATATCATATGTCTTTTCTTAATCTACTCACTTCTCTTCGTAACGATCATTTATCTGTGGTGGTCATCTATTTTGATCTTAGTAAGGCATTTGATAAAGAACCTCATAGAAGAGTTCTAGCCAATCTAAAGGCTATAGGATTTTGTAGTCCTCTTATTGACTTTATTAGATCATATCTTTCTAATCGAAAACAACAGGTCTTAGTGTGGTCCTCATACTCTACCTCTACCGCTATTTAAAGCGGTGTCCTTCAAGGTACCGTTCTAGACCCCTGTTGTTCTTGCTTTATGTAAATGATATTTCAACAATAGTTAAACACTCTGAACCGTATATTTACGCAGACAACTTGAAATATGTATGCTCCTTCTCTAATTCCACGGCTTAGCGATTCTTCGAACGCATTCATTCGGATTTGCACGCTCTATCTGCGTGGAGCTCCACGTGGCAGATGGAGTTCTCGCCTTCTAAGGGCCAGTTCATGTGTTTTGGGCCTGAAAGGCTGCCACAGCCTATCATTTTTCAAGATTGCCCCATGACTGAATGTTCTAACATTAAGGACTTAGGTTTAAGTTATACCAATAAATTAGATCTTTCACCTCACGCTGATAGAATTACAACAAAAGCTGCTCAGATATGCGGCTTCATCTCTTATAATTTCTACCTTCCCGAAATGAAGCTAAGACTTTATCGTATGTATGTGCTTCCTATTCTCGAATACAGTTGTCTATTCTTCGGTCTAATGAACGAATCTAGCCATTCAACAATTGAAAGTGTCCAAAGAAGATTCACTAAAAGGGTCCTCTATCCGGTATTTTCAGATACTTCCTACTCAGATAGATGTGAGATAACGAAACTGAAACTTCTTTGGGTCAGGAGACTGGAAGCAGGTTTTTGTCTCCTGTTTCGCCTTAATAATAGTTCAAATCTCCCCAAGATTTCTGCCCTTACACCAGTTACTCGCCCTTACAACCTAAGATGTTCAACGTTGATAATACCTCCTCCTGCTTCTTCCACTTCTAAACGATCTCTATTTTTTGCTTCTAGGTATAGCTATCTTTGGAATAATTTTCCAATTGATATTCGGGCGTTGACTAGTTTATGTGCATTCAAGCGAAGACTGCACATTTATCTTAACACTGAATCCATTAACCTTTGTTTTCCTCATCTTTTCCGGGCAGCTTTCTCCACGATCCCGAGAAAGGACCATCGGGAATTTAGGATCCCTTCTTGAAACTACCTTCCTCTGACTCTTGTCCCCCGGAATCAAGACGCAGTCTTCACGGCTCTCGTTTCACTGGCCATCAGACATCATCAAGGCCTTATATTTGGTCGCATCTCAGACATTCCCAAAGATGTTCTTGTAGATTTGACGGACTTTTGGATCTCATACGGCGTTGCCCATCACGATCATAAACTGGTGGGTTCCCTATGTTCTATTATGCCGCACCGGTTTGGGAACCCGAGTGTAGTGCCGGGAACCCGTCTATACTAGTAATGTTTCGTTAACACCTATTGTTCTGCCCCACACTCAGCTTCGACTGAGTTTGCTTCCAACAGAGGCAGTAGGTATCACAATACATAGTCAGAATATAGATAACGATGTGGCTCATCTGTGTGTGCCCCTGAATTTCACTTTCCGCATGACACTGCTATATTCTCTTTTTTTCGAATCTAACAAATTCGCTTCTAAACAGTTATGCTCGTCTTATAGCTATATACTACGGATTCTGTTTGTTAAACCAATTATTTCTAGTACTTCGTGTTATCGAATTTTTGGTTTATTGATGAGGCCCATTGGGCCTGAAATATACAACTTATTATTATTATCTGGAGCTTTATAAGTTCTTGTAGAACAGTAACTTCCGTAAGGACAACAAAGTCGATGGTCGGAATCTCATCCACAGTGAAATTAAAACAAGTCAAATTTACTAAGGCAAATATAAGCAAGCGCCTTTGAAATTCCTATTGGTACACAGTAGTTGAGAAATGCGTCAGCACAGCCAAATATTCAAAAGAAGGTCGTTAATTTAATTGAAGGTGACTCTTCACTTGTTCCAAAGAATATCACAAGCCCGCAGGTCTAACTGAGAAAAAAGAGAAAACAGTCAAAAAACTCCGAAGACATGGCTCAGTATTCAAAAATGGAATGTCATTTGTGTTTTTAGGAGAAAAACTGTCGCTCGTGGGAGCAAAGCATGTGATATGTAGGAATGGCATGCGGCTGTGAAGGTTGGCGCTACGCCAGGGGGCCCATCTCGACTAATTTCTTTATCCGAGGAGGGGACCGCAGAGCCAAGAGTACATCCAAAGAGCAGGAACTGCGACCACGATACACCCTCGCCAATTTCCGAGACCATCATCTACCCGAAGAAAACAGGAGAAGCCGCCACAATCGCAACTTTCGGTTTGTTATTGGTGGATATACGTGAGCTGCATGTATCTGGATCAATTTGGTGCAGAAAATGATTTCGTCGTTAAATACTACTCAAACGAAGCAAGTAATACCATAAGTATTTTATAAGAAATACAGTATTTACCTCGTCTGCAGTAAGATGAAAGCGGTCAACTGGTGTTAGAGTGAACATAACTATAGCCGTCTAGCTTCTTCTTAAAAACGTCAACCGAGACGGGCCTAAAAATCTCCACGGGTTGAGCGTTCCAAGCTTCAACCACTCTATTACAAAAGAAGAACTTTCATATGTCTAGTCTAGCCGCTGTAACATGTAATTTGAATGAATGACCTCTTAAGTTCGTAGTTGTTGCTAACTCGAAGAAGTCGACAGGTAGAAGGCAGTGGTCGCGACCACGCATAATACGAAATGTCTGTATTAGATCACCACGCAGCTGCCAGTAACTTAAAGAAAACAGGCCGCGATTAGCTAAGCGTGTTTCGTAGGTTAATGACCCCTGTCCGGCCACAAGTTTATTTGCACGCCTGAATTTAGGTCTTTCGTGGTCTAGGGTCTCCATGCTTGGATAGTGAACTCCAGTTTCGGCCGCAATTGTGAAGTTGACAGCGATCAACTCGGCCTCTCTAGTAAAAACCGACCGAAATAACCAGGATACATGTTCAGCCTTTTCATTGTTCTCGCAACGTTCGACACCACAATCCGTGTTTAGGAAAAGGATAGGGTCCATTTTTCGAGCGCATTGCCTAATGTCGTTGAAAGAGAGCTTCGGAGCTCATGCTGAGGATTTATTAGATCATCCTCGATGCTTTGGTGGTTGTTTTGTACAAGGCCCTTCACCTTATTTATCTGCGCCTTGTGCTTATTGTGTGACTCGAAGTCTTCTCCTTGAGGTAGGTTTGCCACGACTTTAGTTTACGATATATTACACTGTTCCGTGTGTTCGTAAGCAACCATGGCCTGTTGTCACTTTCTTTTTCTAAATAGGTCAGAATCTGGTGAATAGACCGTATACTACGGCCTTAAACACCGACGAATCCCCGAGAATGCACCCGTTGAATGTTTCGCTCCAGTATAACCCACGCACTTGGATTTTCATTTGGGTCATATCTCTGCGCTATATGTTACGCCTGACTGTCATGCTTCGATCGCTTACAGAAACGAGTGAATAATCCTAAAATAGTACTACGAGGTAACTTTTTTGAGAAGAGGTAAGAAAATTAAGATGGCCACGCTGTTGTTGGCGCGTCGCCCTTCACTGAGTCTGTGGTGGTCCTTTAATTACCCCTCTGTGTTCACACTTTTCGTCGCTTTCAATCTATGCGCCACCACTCGCGCACCTATGGCCAAATTCGCCGCAGCACCCAGTGAGACTCATCAGGCCTTGGCCGCAAACAATGCAAAGGTGACCATAGCGTGAAGTGTCAAGATCATTTTTATGTCTAGCCTTTCCTCTCGCAAGCTATGCACCTTCTGCTGATTGGCTGGCGGGCGCATTCAGATCCCGTAACCCCTGCGCAGACTGACAGACCAGACACACTTCAACTGGCTTATTCACTGTGCGCACCTTGTTTCTGCAGAGCGTTTCGTTAGCTCCTTCTCACAGTACACCGTCCTACCTATTTGGTCTTACTGCCTACTTGACTTGGGGAGCCTTCTGTAGTCGACGATCTCTCCCTTCAACACTGGTGACTCTCTCCTTACACGTTATTCTTCAAGTCTATGACATAGACAACTACTGATCATGGACAGTTTTCTAGCAGAATTTCAGTGCATTTTAGCGCCCACTTCTCACTCTGCTAGTGCCGCAACTTTTTCTCGAATGGCTGTAGAGCTTTTAGAGACGTATGGATTTTCCAAACCACCACCTGCCGCACTACCTAGTACTCCAGTTGTTTCTGTATCTCCACTCTCAGAGCTCAACGTTACTCTTGCGCAGCTTACCGCGCAAGTAGCTTCTCTTCAACACCAAAGAACCTTTTCACCTCCGAGCCCGCCGAAGTCATTTTCCCGGCATTTCCAGCCAACTTCGTCTGGCCCCACCTCATCCACCACATGCCATTATCACACCAATTTTGGTGTTTAAGCCCATCATTGCATCTCTCCTTGCTCCTTTATTTCCACTCGGAGCAAATAGGTAAATTTGGTTCATGCGAAGCTTAATTCTACCAATCTTCCTGGCGTTCATAAACCCGGTCGCACCTTTTACATCTACGATGACAAAACTAGCAGACGTTTCTTAATTGATACTGGTGCTCGATTCAGTGTTATTCCTCCTTCAACAGCTGACCGTCGGTCTCTTAACTCTGGCTTCTTTCTTCAGGCCGTCAACATCTCGCCTATTGCCAATTTCGGTGCCTGTTCCCGCTCGTTGGAGACTGGTTTACGGCGTCTTTTCCCGTGGGTGTTTGTAATTGCTGACGTGCCCTGTGCTATACTTGGTGCAGACTTTCTCGCCATGTTATGTCCTATTGTCGACTGCCGTCGTTCCCGTTTACTTGACGAGACTACGAAACAGACTTTCCCAGGAATTCCTTCATCTGAAGTGTCCCACAAACTCGCCGTCTTGGACCCTGATCCTGGTAGTCCATTTCGCCAACTTCTTGCGAGATATTCTGGTCTCACTCGTCCCACCTTCCGTGTTTCAACACTACCCCACGAGGTTCTTCACCATATCCGGACGACTGATCCTCCTGTCTTCTCTCGCCCTCGCTGTCTCGCGCCTGCATGACTAACTGCTGCCAAGGCCGAGTTCGAGCATATGCTCCAGATGGACATTGTTCATCAATCTGAAAGCCCAGGGGCCTCCCCTCTTCATATGGTCTCTAAGGCGGATTCTGGCGACTGGCGTCCCTGTGGTGATAACAGGGGGTAAAAGCAACGTCCCTAACCCGGACCGCTACCCAGTTCTGCATCTTCAGGACTTTGCCGGTGCTTTATTCGGCAAATCCATGTTTTCGAAGCTAGACCTGGTCTGGGCCTTCCATCAGACTCCTTTTGCCACGGAGGACATTTCCAAGACAGCCGTCACCACCCCATTTGGCCTCTTTGAGTTATTGCGAATGCCGTTTGGACTTCCCAACGCCTCCCAAACCTTCCAGAGGTTTGTTGACAGGGTACGCTACGCTTTGTCTATGTCTATATTAACGACCTCTTGGTGGCCAGCTCTACCACCGAAGCCCACATGGAGCATCTTGCAACGGTGTTTGACCGCCTTAAGCAATATGACGTCGTCCTCAACCCGTACAAGTGTGTCTTTGGCGTTCCCTCTCTTTAGTTTCCTGGACACCTAGTTGACACCAACGGCATCCATCCTCTCCTTTCCAAGGTTGCAGCAATCCGCGATTTCACGCCTCCTTCTTCAAAGCGTCAACTTCGGCGATTTTTGGGCATAGTTAATTTTGACCGCCAGTTTCTTCCGAACTGTGATGACGCCATTTTGTCACTCACGAACCTCCTTTCGGGTGCCAAAAGGTTCGTTCGATTTATCTTCCAAAGCCCTTGCTGCTTTCGACAAGGTTAAGGGTACCCTAGCGGATGCCGTCCTCTTGACGCACCCAGACCCTGATGCTCCCATCTCACTCATGGTTGATGCTTCTAATGTTACAGTCGGCTCGGTTCTCCAGCAGCATCTTGCAGGTCAGAACCAATATTAAGCCTTCTTCTCTAGGAGGTTGAAATCTGCCGAATTGCACTGCAGCACATTTGAACGGGAGCTCCTCGCTGTCTGCCTCGCCGTGAAACACTTCCAGCACTCGCTCGAGGGCAGATAATTCACAGTTTTCTCTGACCGCAAGCCACTTTGTTTTTTCTTGAATTCCCAATTAGACAAGTTGAATCCCCGGGAGATTCGCCAGTTGGAGTAGATTTCTCAGTTCACCTCAGATATCCGCCATATCGGTGGGTCACGCAATGAAGTGGCTGATGCATTGTCCAGGCCTTCTATTGGTCATTTGCAACTGACTCCTGGGATCGACCTCGCTAAGATGGCTGTCGAACAACGTTGTGTTGCTTCACCCTGTGACGAGGATGTTTCCGGACTCCAACTCCAGGAGTTGCCGCTGACTACTGGCAACGGTACAATTCTTTGTGACGTTTCTACCGCCACTCATCGCCCCTTTGTGTCACCATCCCTCCGACGCAATGTGTTCTCCTCCCTGCACAACCTTTTTCACCCTGTGAGTCGAGCCACCGAAAAGCTGTTTTCTTGCCGCTGTGTTTGGCCTGGGATACAGAAGGACCTGAAAAAATTGGACTCAGGCTTGCCTCGCTTGTCTACGGAGTAAGGTTCACCGGCACAACAAGGCACCTATTGGCGCCTTCCCCCGTCCTGATGCAAGGTTTAGTCACGTTCATGTGGATATCGCAGGCCCCTTGCCTCCATCGAATGGTTTAAGCTATCTCCTCACTTGTGTGGCTCGATTCACCCGATGGCCGGAGGCTAGCCCTCTCCCGAATATCGAAGCTATACGGTCGCCAAAGCCTTTTGCAGTCGTTTGGTTGCCATATTTGGCGTTCCATCCACAATCACGACTGACAGTGGTGCTCAGTTCGAGTCTAAACTCTTCCAGTCTTTACTCGCCTGTTTAGGCTGTACTCGCATCCGCACTACAGCCTATCATCCGGCTGCCAACGGGATATTCGTGCGGTTCCACCGCTCATAAAAGTCCTCCCTACGCGCTGCGGTCGATCCGGAGAACTGAACGGACCACCTTCCCTTTATCTTGCTGGGCATCCGTTCCTCCTTCAAGCCGGACCTTGACTGTTCCGCCGCTGAACGGGTGTTCGGCGCCCCTGTCCGATTTCCCGGTGAGCTTATCTCACCAACCCCTCCAAATGCAGTCGAGGATCCTACCAACCTCCTGCACCGTATCCGGCAGTTAACATGCACGCTTTTCCCGGTTCCGCCCAGGCCCACCATCTCCAATTCTTACCTCAAAAAGGACTTGGCGACGTGCTCACATGTCTTTTTACGATGTGATAGAGTTCGCCGGCCGCTAGAACCTCCCTTTGATGGCCCGTTCAGGGTTATCTCTCGCGGTGAGAAGACCTTCCGCATCCTTCGCGGAACACGAGAGGAGGTCGTGAGCGTGGACAGTATCAAAGCCGCTGTACCGGACATTCCGCCGGACGAGCCCTCTGATTCAATTTTTCCACTCCCCAACCCTTTATTCCTCCGTCCCGTTTGCTACCTCTTCCATCATATCCACTGCCATCGACAATTACTCCTTCCGCATTAACCTCCAACATTCCCGCCACAAACCACTCTAGTCCTGCACCTCCTGCATACATCACCCGCAATGGACGTCACGTTCAATTTCCTGACCAACTTGTCGCTCGGCATTTTTAGACTTTTGTATTTCCTTCGGCGTTGTTTTCTTTACGCCGCCTTCGGTCTAGCCAGGGGGTACTGGGGCGGTCCTGTTATTATCCCTCTGTGCTCACACTTTTCGTAGGTGTCAATCTATGCGCCGCCACTCGCGCACCTATGGCCAAATTCGCCGCAGCACCCAGCGAGACTCATCAGGCCTTGGCCGCAAACAATGCAAAGGTGGCCATAGTGTGAAGTGTCAAGATCATTTTTATGTCTAGCCTTTCCTCTCGCAAGCTATGCACCTTCTGCTGATTGGCTAGCGGGCGCATTCAGATCCCGTAACCCCTGCGCAGACTGACAGACCAGACACACGTCAACTGGCTTATTCACTCTGCGCACCTTGTTTCTGCAGAGCCTTTTGTTAGCTCCTTTTCACAGTACACTGTCCTACCTATTTGATCTTTTTGACTTCTTGACTTGGGGAACCTTCTCTAGTCGACGATCTCTCCGTTCGAAAAGTCTAGTTGGAAATTTGACTGTTACTTTTGGATGAAGTTTTGGACTCTGAGTAGTAGTCGACGATCAAAGGTTACTTCTGAGCCTAAGCGCAGGCCTGAAATGCCAGTCGATATGTGGAATATTGGAGTCACTCATAATCATGACATCGCAAAGCAAACGCCTCAATTTCATCTATCAGACTAGCATCTGACTGTGGGTCGTTTGATCATGGTCGCTAAATTATCAGGATGTCAAGGGCTTATGACCCCGGGGTTCTAACGGTGCGCCAATTGGCCTGTACACTGCCTGAGAATTTCTCAATTTTTCTCCGACACGGTCAGACCATGTGTAACATAAGTGAGCACACGCCACCTTGACGGCCAGCTCTAGGTTTTCGGAGCAACTGAAAACCGCAGAGGGAAACTTCCTGATCTATACCTTCGTGGACAACCATTTTCCTGTTTCAGAGATGAAATCTGGTACTACTCGGCATGCTTGGACCCTAAGCTCGTCTTATTTAGAGAGAAGCCTTTGATAATTTGGGTTTATCCCTGTGCTGTTCGTCGTTCTTTGTATAAGGGGCTGGTTCAAGAGAAACGTGATATTATTTTAAAATACGATTCCATTGACGAGTGCCAGATTTTTCTCGACACAAAACCTGCCAACTGCTGGTTAATGAAACCGCTTTACCCATTGATGTCCTATGTGGCAGACCATTGTTTCCCATAATCTACACATCTGGCACTACCTTGCTAGTATCGCATAATCACTTCTGTTTGCGAGACTAAAATAGTTCAGGACGGACTCATAATTTTTTCAATTCGATAGAAGCACGGTTGAATTCCTGTCTCGATCAGCCGGTTAGACCTGGCTTTTTATTCTCCTAAGTTATCGCTTCCTTTGAGACATTGATACGAAAGCGTGTACACATTTGGACTGCTTCAGAGGATATAAATATACCGGTTAATTACTGTGCCAGTGTTCCGTAATCACGTCTAAAGCAATAATTTTGCAGAGAAAACCACTTTTAGTCACAAGCGCAGAGGAAAATAGATGACATACCCCAACTGAAAACGTTCACACAATTCATTGTAAACAAACATCGCTATTGTCTACGAAGCTTTTGTGTGACTGTGCTTCTTTTTACACGGATCGCATGCACTTTCAACAACAAAATATTCCAATATCAGCGGCTCATTTCTCGGTTTGGGATCCGACAGTTGCGGTCCAATGACTTGCCGTCATCGCTGGTTTATTAGGGTTGTTTTCAATAAATAAACTTTATATTTTAGGTCCGGAGGGCCTCGTCATTGCCTTACGGCCTAATCTTTGTTCTTAATGTCCACAACTGCTTACGATGCAATTTTTCCTTTCATACGCCTTCATAGTATTTTAAAAATTTCAAGGTAAACATCAGCTG
>JAYGXS010000004.1:34182805-34237227 GCA_036362985.1 Ligula intestinalis
TACTGAAGGCGCCACTTTAAAATAGTTAGAAGGTCGAGAGCATGGTGAGTTGCGTGCCTAGCGCGAATTGATTTGCTGGACGTGTAAAGTATTGTGAAACCACAGGTTTTTTAAATCCATATTGCCATTTCATTACTACTTTTATAAGTCGTCGAAATACCGTAATTTGTGCAACGTACTGGGGAATCATCCAGCAGTTTCTCGAAAAAATATTGCAGTTTTGTTTCATAATATTTATGCTGAATTACGGAAACTCTCAGTGCATAGTAGTTAAAATTGTTTGCGGATATTATCCAGTTACTAAAGATGGCTTTGTGATAATGCCTCAGCCCTTGATATCCCTACTAGCTGTGTTGCAGACAGCTTGTGTGCGCTAACGACTTCCGTTTATAGTTTTTTTTCTTTGTTCCAGGGTTTGGTGAAGGTCATAAAGAACAAAGCTTACTTCAAGCGCTTCCAGGTTAAGTTCCGCAGGCGCCGAGGTAATTTCACCGCTTTCGAAATGGTGATTTTCTAGAGGGTAAGACGGACTACTTCGCCCGCAAACGCCTCATATGGCAGGACAAAAATAAGTACAACACACCAAAATACAGACTGGTTGTTCGGTTTACGAACAAGGATATAGTTTGTCAGGTACGCAACACGCAGTTGTTTTAATATTAGTAGATCGTTTACGCTCGCATGGATGGCGACCGCGTCCTCTGCAGCGCTTATTCCCACGAGTTGCCTCGTTACGGTGTGAAGGCTGGGCTAACCAATTACTCTGCCGCCTACTGCACAGGCCTCCTTTTGGCGCGACGTGTCCTCGCTCAACTTAAGTTGGACAGTCTATATGAGGGTCAAAAAGAAGTGACTGGTGAGGAGTATCATGTCGAGTCACCCAATGGCCAGCGAGCTGCTTTCAAATGCAACCTTGATATCGGCCTTCGTAGGACTTCCACTGGAGCAAACATCTTTGGTGCTCTGAAGGTATTTCACTGTCTTATGTTTTACTAGTTTCTTAGGGAGCTGTGGATGGTGGTCTTAACATTCCCCACAGCGCAACCCGTTTCCCTGGAAATGACCCCGAGTCTGGTGAATGCAACGCTGAAGTACACCGTGCTCGCATCCTCGGCCGTCATGTCGCGGAGTACATGAAGGCTTTGAAAGAAGAGAATGAGGAAACCTACAAGCGCCAATTTAGTGCTTACTTGAAGGAGGGCATCACCGAAGATAAGATCGAGGCAATGTATCTTAGTGCACATGAGGCCATCCGAAAGGACCCATCACCTGCTAAGGCAGAGAAGAAAGAGGTGAAGAAGCAGCGCTTCACCAAGAAGCGGATGAACCAAAAGGAGCGGCGTGAACGCGTTAGACAAAAGAAGGCTCATTATTTATCCCAACTGCAAAAGGAGTTGGCCGTTGTTGGAGAGTGATTGGATAATAAACTGCCATTAACCGGTCTGTTCAATTTTCCAAGCCCACGTGTCTGTAAAACGGTTATGCACATCAAAACTTTTTGGGTATTTAGTGCAGCATTCCGAACCTTTTATATGAAATTAGTTTCGGGCAGATTTGCCAATGCGTTATAATCCAAAAGTTCTGCTGTTAATTCCCGCATTTGGTGGTACGCGCGGTCGGTGATCAGTTTAAACGGGACCGCAGTAGGGTCACAAGTAACGGTATTCGTTGCGCATAGCAAATGCTTATGACTTCTCGAAATTTCATAAACTAGCAGTGTTAAGTGCGTCACCTGCGCCCCATAGTTTGAGGCAGTGGGATTGCGCTTGTAGTGTTAGGTAAATCTCTTGGTTTCGAGGTGCTGTTTCGCGACGCCGACAGTGGCGCCGCCCACCATTCCAACAGCGTTTGAGTAACTGAAACGGGTGATCTCTGCCAAAGAGCCGACGAACGGTCATCGGTGGCGCAGAGGCATTGTTTGTAGTTTCACAGATCGAGACGTCCAAGGCACTGTCGCGTGCTGAATAGAGCAGACTGGTAGAATTCTGATTAGGCGGGGTTCCGTCTTACGTCTCGTAAATTTTGACAGATGTGAGTGATCGCATGCCCTCAGTAGTGAGGTATCACCCAAAGGTATCGGTTACACTAGTATGGGTGTGTGCTAGTGGATTAAGAGGGGCGAGGGGCAGCACTAAACACGATCTGAGAGAGTGTACATATATGTTGGTGTGCGGAGGAAATTTATATACATCAATGCCTCAGACACTTTGCCAATACAAGCGAACATCCGTGTCCCAGGAAGCCTCAGACACTGTTGCCTTTCTACAAGGTACGACCCATGTCAGGATTCTTAAGGAATTTGCCTCATTGAGCAATTGCTTGCGGTGACCTGTTTAGCTTAGAAACGGTACCGGAGATACAAGCGTGTCTTACTTTCATAGATGATGTAATATCAGCAACTGATGGCCGTTCTGAAAAGAAGTAAGTTAGCGGGATGAACTGGCAAATCCCTGGGAAAGGTCATTCCGCTTCTGTATGGGGACTGTATCCAGAGACTGTTAATCTGTCGGCTACTCGCAGCGGAAAGGGGAGTGAGCTGAAAAGCTTCCCGAAACCATACCTATCAACCTGTAGCCGAGTTGCTCGGCTGAGTGTCATAACTGACAGCTTACGTTTCTAGCACTTCCCTCTAATGACTGTTGGGAATAAAGACGACCAACCGCTGGATTAGCATTTTTTCGATATATATTATGAAAGCGAGTAGTTAATGTAGCGACTGGTGTTCACCTACATTTTAGCCGCCGTGCGTTTGTACAAGGGTTGCGGCCGGCTGGGCTGTGGGCAAAGTTTGCGTTACTTAGCACAGATCGCGCCTGGGTGGAGCTGTTTTCAATGAGGATGCATTGTCCAATTGTTTAGCACTTGACAGACCCAGTGATAATTGTGAAGCTGACATCAGTTGACTTTGCTCTGTCATGGGGCCTTCTCAATTTGAGACTGACTATAATCGCCCCGGGCAGTCCAGTTTCAGTAGCTATAGGCGCATGTTAGCTGGGCTACAACTGACTTTTCGGCTAAATGTTTTGGATGGTCGATCGCAGGTTTTTGAAGGAATTTTAGGGACGTAAGATGTGGAAGCGAGGAGCAAGTGGAATTCCTTTGAAGTTGACTTAGGCAGTGGATGATTACCTTGTTTTGTCGGGACCGTGAAGGGCGATACTTAGGAGCATCTTAGCCTACCGATGCGAGTCCATCTGCTATCCCATTGAGCGAATAGTACTTATGTGGTTCCATTTAAATGTCCAGCAACCCACGAGTCATAATAGCAACTATGCGAGGAGCATGCGATGATGCATTGCCATGCGCGTTCCGCGAAGTTATTAAACCAGGCAGCGGGTAGAGCGAACGTGAGAGTGATACCTATAGTTAATTGACCTTTCATGGATTGGCTCTTGGCCGAATCTTGTAGTTACAGAGCCCGTAGGTGTTTTAGACAAGTTTTATCATCTTAACTTTGAGTGGGAAAGCCAAAGAAGTAGTATTAAGGAAGAGCCAGGCTTTCATTCCGCCAGTCGGCTGCTCCACACAAACAGACACGTGGCTGATCGCACGGTTGACTTTATCTTTTCAGTTAGCCACCTTCCAAGTCACAGCTTTTAGTGCACTGTGACGCCTTCAAGCGCATCGGGTTGCTTTTGGTGAGGGAGGTGCGCTGGACCGTCAATCTTATTTTCCGTTTGCAGGCCTCAGTCTCCGTCAGAGCCGATCAGCTAACTAAAGCGCGGAATAAATGCAGCTGCTGACATAGTAAATTCATCTGCGCGCACCACGTACGCGACCTGCTTCCCCAACACATATTACCACCACTTATAAGTAGCACGTTTTTTGCGGTAGTCCAAGCCATGATCAGACCCTATCCAATGCGACGTTCAGGCTCAATCCCAAGTTGAAAGTGGAGAAGGGATGGAGCAAGCTGGTAGCCGGAAATGAGGCGTTCGCCCGATTTCACGGGAGCAGGCCCCAGAGTGCTTCGAACGAAGACATGTTTGTGTCGGACTTGAAGTCGATTGGCCGGTTTGGATATTTATGCTTGGACGCAACCAGACAGCCGGTCGCTTTCAGGGAACGGCATTACGCAATGTGGGCACCATGCAGGTCCTGGGAATGTTAGACGAATGACTGCTGCAAGTGTTGCATATCTGCAAATGTCCGCCAGGGAGCGCAGTGTCTAGACGAGGGTCGCTACACATCACCCTCAGCCACAACCTCGGCGTTCGTCCTACTGATGTTCAAAATTCACCGTGATATCCACAACTACGCAGTAAAAAACACGGTACTACTAATTTGGCTCAGCATATTTTTCCTGTCACCGCACGTTGCTGTCAACCCTCGCACAGGGGGCTGTTGTTGTAAGAAGACAGTATTGATCGTAGCATGCGTACAGCGTTACGATCACGTATAGTTTTGTGAACGAATGCAGTATGAAGGGCGCGTTAAACTTCGTATGCCAGTGCACACTCCTTCAATAAAATATATTGTAAATTTTTAAAATAATCAGACATGTCAGTGAATTCACTAGCCAGTTTACGTATTTGTAGCTGTACCTATTTGCAGTTGCAATCTTCAGGCCTGGTACCTAGTGGCAGGGGAAAAGGTGAGACATTAGATGGAAGGAAGAGTTTTAGTTTTTGCAGAATTTGACTGTTGGACGAGTGCAGTCCGTCTGCTAGGGCACTTGGTTCAAAGTAAAGTCAGCGTGGGAATGCTCACGAGCGCCTAGAGCGGTTTTTGTGTGAGTCAGCATTGAAAGGTGTCTGGTCAAAGTGGTTTAGGCAGCGGAGGCGTGTACGCACGTTAGCCACCGTAAGGAATCGAGTATTGGTGCAAGTTGCGGCACCTGTGATTTGCTGATCCAAGGCGACCGAGATGTCGCCACACAGTCCCCAGTGCAGCGTGGCGTGCGAAAAGGAAATAGCGCTACAGTGTGCTAACAAAACAGTCGTACCTTTTTTCCGAAACGCTTCACTAACGAATGATCATTTTCAATTATTGGCCACAGATAGGAAAGCTCTATTTCCAGCCAGGATGGTCTGTGATTTTAAATCTGGATGCAGTTGGATATCAATCCGAATGCTTGCCATTTTAGACGTGGACCTACACTCTAGCAGTAGAATCGAGAGTATACTGCGCGTTTCCTGAAGTCCGAATTGCTCCTTGATGTGTGGTCGTAGGTTATTGCATTGGAAACATGACACACCGAAAGAGATTTAGCTTGGTTCCAGTAACACGCATTCAAACACAGTTATTTTACGAATAGAAGCGAATATATGTGCCCCAGCGAAAGACGTGATCTCTGGAACGATCGCATCTTCCTCTTCTTCACAGATGTTATTTTAATCAGAGCAATAATATTGTCCAATGTTGCAGTGTACTTGCACATGCGGATTGCTGACTAGGCTTCAGCAGAGGTTTGTTTGGCGCTGATTTTGAAAAAGTGGGCAACGTGTCAGGCCCTCGTTTATACGGGGATGATTGTACACTAATATGTACGCTCAACTTGTTGCCACCCGGATTAAAACCAATATGTTACCTTGCTACTTTAATAGATTAGGTAGCCTGGAAGGCTATTGGTTTATCTGTAGTGGTAATTCGTGTAACTGACAGGAATATAGCAGTTCGACCGTAGTTTTCGATGATTTCCACCGTATGCTCCACAGCAGGTTTGTGCAGGGAGGGTGACTTGCGCGTGAATTGGTTTTAAATGATAGTAGACTTGCACGGCAACTATTACATTCGTTCTTCCCTCACCCACTTGCGCCCGGTGTTAAGACGATTGGAGGCGACGTTGGGCGTAGTGGCTGACAGGGTCGGCGAATCCGTCTGCGGCCGCCACAGCACGACCTAGTCCTATTAGCAAACACACCAGGATATACACAACCAGGGGATTAGAAGGAACCGTTGCCGTGTGACTCCCAGTCCACTCATCAGCCACTACACACATAACACACATTGGGTTGATGGTGCCTCTAGTAAATGCATCAGCTGGCTGCGGTCTCAGCCATGGTAAATCGTCATAGACTCTGATTCGCATCACACATCTAACATAGCAGCTAAGGAACAACCTTACCTAAGTACTTACTTTCATGCATGCCTAAAGTAAAATTTGACACTGAGAGTGGCTGTTTCGGCTTCTCAGTTTTCTGACCGTCGATTTGGACACCACGATCTGTTAATCGACAACGCTTTTGGAGAAACTTAAAGGATCCTGTCGAATGAGGTCATGGTATCCCTTGATGGCACGTCCCTTTTTACTTCTATCACCCAGGACCTGGCAGTCGACATTTTGAACTACTCTTACGAAGCAAATACGATGCGACGGAGAATCGCCTCGGACATGCCCGAATCCTACAGCTCCTGAAGTTCTGTCTAAAGACGACTTCACGTTTGACGGAACAATCTACGAGCAGGTAAAGGGAACACCAATGGTTTCACCGATTTCGAGATTGATTGCCGAGGGGGTCCTACAACGGTTGGAGTCGCTGGTCTTCCAACACCAGAGACCGAAATTCTGAGCATGGTATGTGGATGACAGCTTCGTCGTCTGACGGGTTAAGGTGCTCACATTCAAGGATCGTCTCAAGATCGCCTTCCCCGGAAGTACCATTTACAATAGAGGAGGAAGAGAACAATCAGCTGGCCTTTCCTCATGTCCTCGTCTGTCTCGACAAACGCGAAACAAATACTGAATTACAACAGCAGTCACAAACGCAGTTGCGTAAGGACGTTCTATCGGAGTGTTGAGACGCACTGCTGTGAACCAGAAGACAAATTTGCCGAAATAAAATATCTCCTACGGGTATTCAGAGAAAATGGCTACGCTCGCAACTCCACCAACCGGTGCTTCCGCAAACGATCTAGGAAACAAAATGTCACTGACCCCAAATTTTGGCGAGCGATCACACACGTCAAAAACGTTTCGAAGGCCGTCGACCGCCTTCTCGCACTTGGAGTTTGAGTCGCTGACAGGCTGGAGGCAAACCTAAGGCATCGGATGATGAAACCAAAAAACTTACTGCCACGGCGAGAAACATCTGGAGTTGTCCATAAGAACTGGTGCAGTTGCAGACAAAGCAACTATTTTGGAGACTTCTCAAGACGTGAATTTTTGAACACGCGGCAGCAGTGCAGCGAAACGATGCCAATTCTCAAGTTGCTGCTCATTAGACGAGACTGGGCCACACATTCAAATTTGATGAGGCCAAAATTCTCGCAAGAGGTGACAATGGTGTGAGCCGAGAAGTACTTGAGTCATGGTTCACGGGCTCCCAATCCATAACCAAGTGCGATGATTTGCCCAATCCCTATTCCATGCTGAGATTAATGTAGCCAAACCAAATCAATGCTCAGAAAACGCACAGGTCACCGCGTTGTTTTACACCAACACCGGAGAGTCAGATGGCCGAGCAATCATTACGCCCGAATCCACCACGCGTGATGAAATTTCAACAAGTCAGAGCCTGCCGGTTAACAAGCTATAAACGCACAAGAGGGAAAGTATAGTTAATTGTCGGTATATATTTGCAGTAATGACTATGCCCTATAAATACTAAAACTTCCTGTGCATGCATTCCCGAATCTGCTACTGCTCTCTGCTGATGTCTCGGAGGAAGAACCCGTGACAGATGTCGAAACTTCAGGCGAATAAAAGTATTGCCCCAGCAATCGAAGCTTCGTCTCAATATTGTTAATGGTAAAAGGATTAGTTAGTGTAAAAAAGAATAATACCGTGAAGGCTTTTCTACTACGAACACCGCTACTGCGGTTCCTAATGTTACTGCGATAGCTACAGGAATACGATAACCGCGGCTTATATTATTACGGTATCTTCGGAATACAATAATTACGTATTATGTACCTTCCGCCTACTACTATAATAATTTATACTGCTACCTAGGGAATACCGGGCGTGGGGGAGTACTATCGCGGGTATGTTAAGGTTAAGAAGGTTTAACCCTAACGGCTGCTATCGGGCAGACCCGGTTTCTTAGGTGAGGAGAGAAGACGGTGGGAAGCCAGATTAGTAGGAACAATGTACTGTGAACACAAGATTTAGTAGGAAGTTGCCACTCGGCCCGGCATGACCTTCGACCGTGAGGAACGTGTGAGAGCGTTGGGTCGTCACAACGGCCGACGACGCTGTCTGCGTCTTTCACCCTGACAGGCGGAACCCCGACCGGCCCTCAGCGTGGAAATCGTCACAAAGGCCCCAGGGCGAGGATTGTGTGAGTCAACTTCAGGGTGCTGATTGGCCAGACCTGTCTTGAGTGCGCGTTTGCGCCTCAGGGCAAAGGTTGCGCCTCGCATGCGGACATGGGCTATTGCTGTGGGTTGAGCGAGACTGTGCGGCTAAGTTTGTCACTACGAGACCACGTCTGTGGCGTCAGGCGTTAGGAGGACGTCGGGCAGAAGCGACCTCTACAGAACTACACCGGAGACCCTCACATGATTTCCCCCGCCCATCGAGGTGGTTATCGGGGATAGCTGTAGCGGCTCGCGCCTGGCTGACTAGCTCGCGTCGAAGTGCACTTTCCTAAACTGCTCGCCGACGCGGTTTTTGACGTCTCAATCAGCCAATCACGGTCCCCGAATCTACGCGTGCCCGACACAAGTTACCTCTCTGCCGAAAATCTCCAGGCCAACCTAGCCAATGAAAGCTATCTCTTTCTCTGTCTTCTGGTCCGACTACTCAAAGAACTCACTTGGAAATCGGCTCTGAGCGAGATGGGTTGGAGGCCGCGCGCTCATGCGCCCTCCGGCCGTACAGCCATGCCAGATGGACTGGCAACTTTCCCATAACTTTTCTGTAAACAATACGCTGTTCCGTCTACTCTCGCCTTTCCACCGTCATCTCTCCAATCTCCTAAGGAACCAGGGTCTGGAAGATTGTAGGTGTTAAGGCCATAACCGTCGAAGCCCTACCTCCTATAACTGATGACCCCAATCGTGAGATGAACTCTCAACTAAACTTCTGATGTGGCCGAGCTCAATCATCATCAGTCCTACCTCGCCTTTAACTGAATCTCTCCTGTGTCATCTCATTTGGCCGCGAAATGGAGAATTTCATTACCAACACTCTGTCGTGAAGCCCGAGGGAGATGCTCAATCGCTCACAGCCTACGGACCTAAAGCTCTGGTTCCTTCCCCATCCCACGGAGCAGTTTTCCCCTATGATTGCCAATAGGCAAACCTCCTTTCTAAACTCAGATCCTTCTTCTACTCCCAACGGTACCCCTTTCTCCTCTCAGCGAACACTTACACGGCATACTGATTTGCCGTCGAAGTTCAATGCAGCCAACCAACCTCCCTCCTACGTAGTCGAGATGACTAATCTCCTACAAGATGCCGATGCACGCGTAGTCGAGAAATTTCCTCCTACCGCAGACCCAGTTGCCCACGCGGACGCGAGATGACATTTCCTCCTCCAAAGCTGCACTGGTGGCACTAACCCGCCTCTCGCAACCTCACCTTGGTACGTATCTCTCTCACATAACTTAAATATTCTTCCTCCACTCGGATTCTTTCAGTTTCCTCGTTACGGTCTCCGGGGGAGTACTGTAGCGGGTCGTGCCTGGCTGACTAGCTCGCGTCGAAGTGCACTTTCCCAAACGCTCACCGATGTGCTTTCTCGATGTCTCGATCAGCCAATCATAGTTCTCGCATCTATGAGGTGACGAATGAGGAGCTTGCAGGCGTGCCCGACGCAAGTTGCCTCTCTGCCCGAAATCTCCAGGCCGACCTAGCCAATGAAAGCTATCTCTCTCTGTCTTCTGGCCCAACTACTCAAAGAACTCACTTGGAAATCGGCTCTGAGTGAGATGGGTTGGAGGCCGCGCGCTCATGCGCCCTCCGGCCGTACAGCCATGCCGGATGGACGGGCAACTTTCCCATAACTTTTCTGTAAACAATACACTGTTCCGTCTACTCTCGCCTTTCCACCGTCTTCTCGCCAATCTCCTAAGGAACCAGGGTCTGGAAGATTGTAGGTGTTAAGGCCATATCCGTCGTAGCCTTAGCTCCTATATAGCCACTAGGCGCAGTGTAGTTCCGGGGAGCCACAAGCGAGAGCTGGGTGCCAGCTAAGGATGCTATGCGTAGCCACCAGCTGCATGAAAAGATGATGCGACCTGTCAGGACCTTAACGTTGGACCCCCAACCGCACACCCAATAGCTCCCAACCAGCAGGAGTAAGGTTTAGGCTAATTACGTATGGTCCCGCTCATTTCTTTCTTGTCAATAAACAGCCAACCAGCTTAGGTTCAAACATCATGCAGCAGTCCAAACATTTTGGAAAAATTTTGCGATAAAAGATTACTTAATCGACTTTCATGCATAGGCTCATTAAAAACTACATATGTAGCACATCCACTCGGAGCTGCGTGGGTTCCCGCCTACATACACTGGCTCTTCTGCATAAAAGTCTGAATATGTGTAAAGTGCGGCGTGCAACTGTTCAATTCAGTGCCCCTGTCCACATGCCCATGGTGCTCATACAAAAAGATGAAGGGCCTTTCGCTTTTAATTGAATGCCAGGACAGGTTTGGTCTGTATGTGTTCTCAAAGCATCTCTCAACAAATGTCGACCGTAGCTGCCAGCTACCGTAATATGAGAATTTCATCATGGTGTAGTAGTACAACATACTATTGCCGTTGCAATCGTTGCGATTAAAGTACTATTCAAAGCTGTTTTACTGCGTGTTCCAAAAGGGTTCTTGTGAACTACCCGCTTAAGAATTTGGCGTACATCTGACGAAACCGACGTTGGTCAAACTAAGTCCCGTTTTTCACCCCATACGTGACGTAATCTTTTCGCCTGGTGACCCTTCTACTCCTAGCCAGTCCTATTTCTACCTGGAGGCATGGTGATGACTAGTCGAAAATCCACATTAACTTAAGTTGGCTTGCTAAATCATGTACTAATTAGCTGCGTCTCACTGGCACATGCAAGGCGACGAGTAAAGCGGCTGAAGACGGATTTCTAAAACAAACAAAAATGGACTGGATCCCAGAACGACCTAGTGACCTAGTTTTTATCGCCCGGACACGTTCACGCGTGACGGATAACGAAACGACCGTTGAAAGGCTTGGCTGCTGATAATGAAACGTAAGCCGTTGCAAAGTACCCTCTCCAGCAGTGTCACTGGGAATTAAAGTTGAAGATTATATAAAATATCTCAGACTTCACCGCTGACAGCGCGACGTGGCTGTCATGAGCCCCCCAGTAAAAAGGCTATCCTAATTCTAGGCAAACTGCCGAGAAACGGAACTGCGTGCAGGGGTAGTCTAAAGTAAAGGAAGCGACCACAGATTGGGCCTCTGTTCATAACAGAAGCTGTCGATCAGTTTAGAAACCGATGCCCAGATAGAAAAGTTTGAGTATCCAGCTTTGCGCTGGGTGGTGATATTTTTGCACATTATTCCGTGTTAATAACCTGCCAGTGTCTCTCTCCTATGCTAGTGCTTTCTAATTACTTGTGATGCGGCCAGCTTCTACTGTGCCTCAAATAAATTCAGATATTCTTGTTTATCCCCTGCGGAGAGCACTAGAACAGCGTCAGGTCACTTTCGTTGATCACAGATGGGCGGCTCTCCAATAGAGCCGAGTCCTCCTTCAGCAAATCCATCGGCGTCTACAGTTGGTGGTCTTTTCACCGGCGGTGCAAGTTCGGTGGACGGTTTTTATGCTACTCGCGACCCACTGAGTCAAACCCGAGCCTAGTATAAATACAGTCGCCGGAACCAGTTGCAAACATGTGCACATTGCCTTCCCGTCCTGGCCTCAATCGACAGTGGCCCGACCTCAATCCGTACAATGAGAGTTCTACGTTAGTAGCCTAGCCTCATTTAGTGGGTTGGCCTCAATCCATCTGGACATAGACCTCAATACGGTGGCTTCCCCAGACATGACTTCGGACGTAGCCCACCTCACGGCTGGACGTGCGCTCTGACGCTCCAAATTTCGTCCTAACCATTATATTTGCCTTCTTTATAGAATACACTCCTCCTACCACTCTGCCCTTCCCGTAGCTCCTCTCTGTTCTCCTACGGAAGCGGGCCTGGAAGCTTTCAGCCTTTAGGGTTAGCCTATTGGCCTTAACACATCTCGAATGAAGTCAAATGAAGTGTTTGACAGAGCTAACTTCATCTGCGCGTGCCGCACACAACCCGGTCTCTTCTGGGTGAATCCGAATGCAATGAGGGCAGCTTGGATCTTGCATGCACGCGAGTGCTATGAAGACCATAATAAGATGAAACCACTGCTGTCTGCCTCCATCTTCCAGCCGCTCACCATAAGAACCGAGTTATCCCGTCAATTGGCAACTTTCCAAGCAACGACTGATTGCGCGCCTTGATACATTCAGGCTTGCCACAGGAATGCGCTGACTTGCCGTGGGAAGGCTCTATCAGTATTAGTCTCGCTCATTCTCCCCTCCCTCAGTCAATAATCTATTGCTCGAGCCGGACAGTTGGAAGGCGATAAGATTGAGCGCAGTGGCCAACAAACTCGCCGGCGCGTGCCATACACACGACTTTGACTCCACCCCAGATATACCATACTAGGTAGTACACGAGCCACCCAGGCCTCACACACGTCCACGTGGCCACGGTTACATCTGCGTCAATCTGAACGTGCACAGTGCGTGTCGTATGATCAATAACACCAACCGACAATCGTCCACCCCTTCTCTAGCGAATTCAGCGTAACACCCACACGCGTCAGGCAGTAGCACTGACGAGACACGATAGGTCACTGGGTTTGCGTCTAATCAAGTAGCTGGCGCATAACAGCCACCTCTTAAACGACTGTGCTTTATTTTACCAGCTCGAGCTTCTCGACCTGTGAGTTGGGACTCGCGATTTTTGACTATCATATATGAGTTCTGCGAACCTTCCATTGTTTGACTTGAAAAGCTAATTCGGCAAACATACGCTCTCAGCCATCCATAAGCAGGCCTGTACAATTGCATTCATAATGAAAGGAACCGAGTCGAACCAGGTTTATAAACGTCTTATAATTAAAACGCATCGTTCTTACACCGCCCGGATGGCGAGGACGGTATGTTGAAGCCATTAGGCTGGCGGAAGGGACTGCAAGTAATGATGATGGGTTGAGTACGCGGAGCGAAAATCACCATCACGAGCATGAAGTTAAACATACCGCATCAATTAAGACCCAAGCGGTGGCTACAGAAGTGAGCAACTATCACACACACGCGGATGACCACTGTGAACTATAAATACCGTGCAGCCTGTGCATGTCTCCACCCTATCTGCGCATGACCATTATTATATTATCACCACCTATGATTAAGGATTTCCGAGGGAATCCGAAACGTCAGGAAAATAAAATCCTTGTTGCAGTGATCGCATCTTCTTCCGAACTGCTGCCTGGAACTCGTATATTCTCCTCTATTGGCAATGAAGTGAAAAATTGTCACCAGGAGGCGGGAGCGAAATTCAATCGCCACATGGCGCCGGCCACGGAAGAGAGCGCCCATATTAGCGTTTTCTGATAACACAGCATTGGATCAGATAGCCGTTTAACCGCTGCCTCTGATGTTGCTAGCACCCGTTGGCGTAGACCCTTAGCGAAGTTGGCTGGTGGCCGGTAAACAACCTGGAAGATTTACTTGGGACCGATTAAGCCATTTGTATCGACTAGGGGTGCGAGAATAGAACTTGAAATCCATCTACTTTTCCCTTTATGCAGCCAGACCTGTAAGAGTTCACGCGCACTCATTTCGAGGCGCCTAGTTGTTCGGCTACCGTATCTTGCTCCACAGGAGCAGGTGCAAGAGTAAACACACATCGATGTGGCTTTAATGGGAGTAAGTCTTTACCCATCAAGCACAAGAGTTCGTGAAGAGTACGCATATGTTTGCCGCGAGAAAAGCGTTTGTGATCGCTGCCTTTAGACTTTGTCTTATCATTTCGCTTGCTGCATCACCTAGGAAAGACAATCTTATGAAAATGCCTCTCTTTTTTGCAGTGAAGCTAGCAATTTTTTTGGTGCGGTCGCCAGTATTCCTGAGGACGAAGCTCTTTGAGTATCCGTTTTTAACACGTGTGTGCTGCAACTCCTGGATTTCTGCAGTGAAGATAGCTCGCACTATAGTTGCCAATCCCAGAACGAAGTTTAGTTTTATATCTAGGTGGAGAAAACTGAGAAAGTTGTCGCATGGCCCTGTCGAAGTTTTCCTTCGAAATTTCCTACGCTGAATGAATCCATCTTTTTTGCCTTCTTAGGAGGACATAAAAGTGTGCGATTTTATAATCCACTTCAGAGAACTTAAGCGATGGATTAGCACTGTCGAACTTCAGGACCGGAGCATAGGTTTCAGTGCTATGGTTTTTTAGACAGAAAATGTTATTCACTTATCGACCGCGAAATTCCAGGTAATTTATAGTGTTCTTTAAACTTATTTCCTCGAGCTTGCCTATAAAAATATCTGCGAAAAACTGTACAAGCGGTGAACGCCCCACCACACCTTTTTTGTCTGTAGAACTGGTAATTGCAGAAAAAAGTGTGCATTCTGTATGCATCACGTAAATAATTCCTTCAAAGTTTTCACGGACATACGTATCTGGTAGTTCGTGTCTCGAATAATGCCAAAGAGGTACTTTATCGTTTCTACCGCGGGTACGTTGGTAAACAGTGATGATACAGCCATCGAGAGCATCTTCCGTCCACCGAGGTTCATATTATTTATGGTATCGACAAGCCCAAATGTGTCTTTCGGACTTTGAGGGTATAGGTTACTTCTAAACGGCTTAAGTTTTTCTTCGAGCCATTCGGCATTCATATGATTGGCCACAGAGGTATCCTCTGTTAATGCATTTTTAAAAGGCAGTAAATTCTGGATCTCGTTGAGCCTACAAGTCTAATTCTTTAAAGATTTTTGTCAGACAAAAGGCCTTCCTTGACAAAAAAGAAACCCTGCCTAGATACCCAACAGGTGAATAGGATTGCATGTATATAAGGCTACGGAGGCATTTTATGAGAGTGATACCCCACATAAACTCTCAGATCGTTAAAACGATACGGAGACGCAGTCACCATTGTTCTTGTAAACCGACTCGCTAGACAGGCAGATGAGGATGGAGTTTTTTGGTTAAGTACTAACGCCCTGTCAGCAATTCTCATAAATATGATGACACACATAGCTACTCCAGGTTGAGTTATCTATCACTGTCTAATAATAACAAAATTTAGCTGCAATCTGCCGAAAAAGCTAAGCAAATATGGTTTCCCCCTTATCAAAGACAGCTTGTGCTAATTGATTCATGGCCGGTGGGCCGTGACCTGCTAAAATTTCATCCAACGTGGTGAAATTGAGCGTGATGACTGTTCGGCCATCCGGATCCCTGGCGTAGGCATCAGACGACGCGTTCGCCTGTGCGTTCCCCGAGTGGTGAATTACTGTTGCCAAAATGAACCCCAGCACCGAATATGGGTTGGGTAGGTCGTTGCACGAATTTCAAAACGTCAGGCGAATGACAGTTTTGTTTCAGCGATCACACCTCCTTTGAAATTACTTCCCAGGACCCACATTTTCGCTTATATTTCCCACCCATTCCTCGAAATAGGCAATTCTGCTTTCACACGGACTTACGCGGGATATATTAGCCAGAGGCTGTCTAAGTGCTATCGAACAATACGTTCCTGTTGCAGATGGGTAATTACGGCCCAGTTACAAAACTCACTCGTCCTGTTTTATTTTAAAGCTCGATCTAAAGCCCCGCAGGCGGTCGCAGAGCCACTAATAACACATGCGGAGTGAGATTGCCACAAGCTAGAAATAGCCATTCTAGTCTTCCTTGCCTTTGTCCACAGAAGACTGATCGAGCAGCGGAACAGTTTATTCACTATTCCAAATTTTCGAACTCGTACAGGAGTAGAAAGGCGACAATTATATGGGGTGCAAGCCAATCGATAATGAAGGACGAACTACTGGAGACGACAGCACAGAGCTCTGTATGTAGGAGCCGAACCTATTGATTGAGCTTTCATCCGGTTATCAGGCTTCACCAACTCTCAAGCCCGTCCTATTTCCGGTGTGGAGGATTATCTTGACGGTTGGTGCTGCCAACTCTGACGATTTGAGTCTCAGAATGATAAAAACCTATTTCGGTGCTCGACCAGTCTTACTATTTCATGCAAGTACTTGAAAGGCAAACCTGTGCACACGTTCCTATGCAACCTTCCAAGTCCGAAGAGGGACTTAAAATGATTTCCAGTCCCAGCTTGATGTGTTTGGTTCACTTTACCGAGAGTTCTACTGTTGTACAAGGGTTCCCATGCCGAAAACCTTGCCGACTCGCCAATTCAACGTACCTTTGGGACAAAAGTGAGGTGAGACAACCCAGTTAAGTTTGATCAGGTGACTGTGGTCCTCAGCGTTGCAAATTCCATGGCCTGTTCGAGACATCTACCGGAATCCCACCACCATCTTATCGGCTGTGATAATAAATGACGTTCCTGATGCAAGTCCTATATGACAGAAATTGCAGTGTTGCATGCTGTACTTCACCACTGTTCAGGAAGCCAAACCACAAGATAAGACAATTCCCAATCCACAGACAGCTGCAGATAGAGATCTTTGTTGAAACACAATCAAATTTTACAAAGGCACGGCACATAATAGCGAGAAAAACGAAGACAAATACGTTTTCTGTACAAGAGGTGTGAGGGGGTGGGAAAGATCAAGGCTATACACGCATCAGAATGATCAGAAAATTAATCCAACCTTGAGGAGACACAGTGTTGAAGAAAAATAAGAAAGTGAAGGAGGGGGTGACTTGAAAAAAAACAAGTTTAAGCAGCCAGGTCGGGTAAAATTGAGTCCGTAGGTTGTTTTTTCTGTTTACTCACTTCTGCCAGAAATTTTACACGAGCCGTTATTTCTTGCTAACACAGAAAGAGAAGAAAGGGACAGATTAAAATCCAGCCGGCGAGGTTTCGCCAATTGGGACGTAGTGAATAGTAGTTGAGATTTCAGGTAAATTCTGAGTATGCTGACAGCATATGTTACACGCAAGATTTGCGGATTAGGCAGTTGTTAACACTAGAGCGCTGTGCCGTTGAAGAGGAGAAACATGACGAGCTGAGTAGGGAGGTGCACATGTTCAGAAAAAAACACACAAAAGGGAGGGCAGCGGACGCGTGCAAACGTGTGTGGGCTGTGCATGCATGAGCAAGTCAATAAATCAGGTATTAATTGACCCTCGGACTCGAAAACGCCCATGGCTAACTGGTTGGCGAACAGGGGGGCTTGTGCAGGTCCGAGTGAGAACCTACACACTTGACTTTATTCCAAAGTCGTACGGCAGAAGTATTACCATGTACATTAAAATAATCGTACGACAGATATGACAGTGACAAGTGAGTATAGAGTGCACAGACTGAATTTGCAGTTATTAGCCCTCGTCAGTACGCCGCGGACTTGTCCTAACAAAGTGAGCCGACGTACAGGTGCGAACCAAGCCTCTGCCTTCTGAGTAAGTAAAACGTTTACTTCGAATCTCAACCAACACAGACGAAACCACGATGGAAGGAGAGCAATTGCATATCTGTAAACAGTTCTACTTGACGGTTATAGAGCATGGCCAACCAGCCTCAAAGAAACAGAAATTTAAGGCAGGAGGAACCACAGAAGCCAAGGGAGTTCCTATGCACAAGTCTGGGCTGTTCCTTGCTCAAAGTCAATTGATAGGGGATGGATGCGTTGCGCATGTGTGGAATCACCTGCCTTCTACATACTTTATTGTGGAACGTTCAACTGAGGTAGCTTTGTAGTAGGTGACATATCTGATGAAAAGTTGAGGAGTGGGGATTTAATACAAAATTGAGGTCGTTTATGAAGTTCACTGGGTTGCCTTGAGGCGCAAAATGTTGTTAACAAGAATTGAATTCCTTTCAGGTTGAGAAAATAAAGGCAGAAATAGGGCGAAATCCAACGTTTGTTGATAACCAAGAAATTTCCTGTGCTATTAAACACTGCGGCAAAAAGATTTATATTTGTGCGTGCTGAAGTATAAAAAAATTCATGAAGAGCAGAAAAGTTTTATTATATTTGTTCACTACGAAGAAAATTTTGTTTTTCGTCCATGAAATAGAGGTTAGTGTACTTACAAGATACAGGACCAAAGTCAAGAAAAACTTGATGAATCGAGTTAACAAACGCTTGCCCTAAAGATAAATAATAGTAAACTTACAAGACGCAAACTGGTGTTTTACTACACCGAAATTAGTAGGCCTATTTGACTTTAGATAGCCTCCCTCGTAATCTCATGTTTTCTAATTAACCTCGTAAACTACATCCATCCAAATGTTGTCAAACTATAGACGGAAATCAATCAATATGAAAACTCCAAACGGAAGAAGTAGAAGATTATCACGTTGAAAGATATTGGAGGATATTTTGGGTCACTCTGTGGTCCAATTAAAATCAAAGAACACTACCCCGAAGTAAAAGAACGCATTGAAAACTGCTCTGGTTTACGTCGAAATGTAAGTTTTTGATTTCCAGCACAATTTTTTCTAGTCAGTTTTAGGAAAATCAAAAGCCGGTCAAAATATGCCATTTTGATCTTGACTTATCTTTGAAAAACATATCGTACACAGATATTCGACTTCGAAATGTCTAACTACAGCGCTTTTTAAGGAAGTAACTTGTTCTAGAAAGTTTTTTAAAGATATCTTAGTCGTATTCACTTTTGGCTTTTGTTGTGGAAATTAATATTTCTCGACAATGAGTTGACATGTTTGGGCGATTCTAAAGTCATGACCCACACAGGCTGCTATCTAAGGAGGAATGTTTAAGAACTCATTATTTAGGTAAATGCTTTAACGATATTTCTTATTTGTAAGTTTTCGATATATAGGTTGAACGAAATCGGTATTTATGGACAAATAATGCAAAACTGTGAAATTCGTAAAGTGTTCAGTAGCATTTCCAAAGCAGTTGGCTACTCGTCACACTCGAACTATCGAAATAATTTTTTAAAAAATGTGACAAACGGAAATTTCTTTTAACATACACAAGATGGCATGAATTTGATTACAAGTACAACCGTAATCTAACTTTTTATTAAACAGCCAGCCTATCTGTGCGTGGCTGTCAATGTATTTTTATTCCGCTCAACAGCCGGGATGTGATTTCCATTGAAAATCTTTTTGCAATTGTCAATAAAAATTGATACAAAGCACGCAAGAATCGTTTCGTGCATTGAAAACGGAAATGTGTCCGAAGATTCAAAATTTGGAAATAAATGTACCTAAGGTGACTACATCCATTTCTGACACATTTAGTGCATGTATAAATGTTATTGGAAAACATTTAGTTTACAAAAATTTTGTATTTGTACTGATTCTGTATAACCTTGCTATCCTTTTCCATTCCCATGCCTTAAACACACTTTTATTTCGCATTGCACCAGTAAATTTTCATATTGCCATTTTTTGAGTTAGCAGATTTTTGTGAAAATTAAATTTTTCTATGCTAGTAAATAGTAATTTTCCTAAAAAACTCAGACTTTTTTTACTTATAGTTCTAATTATATTGTTATGATAGTTTAGGGGCAAGCCGCGTGTGCTGACTTCCCGCAAAATGACTTTTATTGCGTTTTTGAACTTATTGCATGAGATTGTCCACTAATTGTAACCATAGGAACACTTGCAATTTGATTTTTAGATGCCAATCAATTGTGTAAAAAGCCGACAGCACGGGGGCCCAAATTGTAGTGCAATTTCTATCGTCACGACAGACGATCTCCATTGTGTGCCCAACACCGGCGACTTTCGCGTGGATTACTCTATACAGGCAGACTCGCGCAGCATCTACCACACTCTGCTCCGATGTCAAGTTGACCGGAAATGAGCACGGACGTAGTGACAGGCAAGACTAAACAGCCTGTTTACGCGCGCCACATACGAACTGGTCCCCAGTAAATGTAACGAATTTCTGTTGGGGTTGTTCGGATCTCATTTAAACGAATGCTATAGTAAGAAAAACCCACTGAAGTTTGACTCAGCCACCCTAAATACTCATTGAAAGGACCGCTATATTCGGTCCTTGGCCACCTTTTAAGCCAGGTGGTAGATTCAACCACGTGAGATTTAGTATAGATAGTAATTCGCCGGTGGACCGCCAGGATAGATTTTTCCAGCATCGGCCCCAGTTTCTCTTATCTGTCCCAGGTATGAAGGAAGGAATACAAAGTGTTGAAAAGCTTACTAGTAAACTAAGCGTAACACAAGCTCATAGCCTCTAAACTCGCTGCAAGCATTACAATAACTCCTTTGTCTCTTCCTTACACAGTACTCAAAAAATGTGAACATAAGTTTACCAGGGAGAGCCAACAAACAAAATTCTGTCCTCAAACCTCTTGAAATGCATTAATTATCGCATAGTATCGATACCGACTTAAAAGTAGTAAAGCGCATATTTGAGGCACATTTCATGCGTCGCATTGTCTACGGTGAGACTACACAAACAGCCTGGCGCATGCAGAGATGAGGATTGCCTGGTGGACATTTTGTGTGAACATTATGCCGAATATATATAAGAGGATAAACACACCAGGGATTTCGTGGGCACACATTCCGCGATCCGCTGCCACCGCTCAGGTACGCCTTTAGGGATGGATTTGATGGCAGTTTCCAGCTGAATTTGCTCTTTCTGGCTCCAACCACCACTGGCCGCCGAGTTCTCTTCTAACTTGCGCTGTGGGCCGCTCTTGTTAGCGCCTTGTTTTTTCTGCTTATTTCGGCTAGTGTAACCGACTTGGTCGTCACTGTCAACAGCGTCATCACCGCCATCTACAGGGACAGGGCCTTGAGAGAGACCAATTAGAAAACAGGGTTACAACACTGTTTCCCGGAAGAAATTTGCACAAGGCGGATGTCACGAGATTAGGAGAATTCATGGAATTCATAGAATCTCGCAACCTCTTAGTTAACTGCAAACGATCATTGCCTAGTAATAAGATAAATTAACTGTTTAATGACCGTTTGCAGTTGAATAAGAGGTCGCAAAATTATATGACGTCAATAAATTCTGCTAATCTTGTGAGCTTCGCCTTGTTCAAAACAGGGTTAATTGGCTGTAATTTAGCAGAGTAGTTTTTTTATTGCGGAGTCAGACAAAATGCCTGCAGGGTCAACTAAGGAGGCTAAATCAAATGTGCAAGATGTCGTGAAGTTAAATAAAAACATATTTTGGTTGACTAATACATAATGAATAAGGAAAGACACCTTTTTATAGCCTGCTACTTTGTCCGAACGTCGTAGTTGGGGAAAGTGCAGGTAAGATTAATACAACAAGGTATGCGAAGTCTAATCAGAAATCCTCAAAATTCAGGCTTCTGCATGACCTTCGGCAAAATTGCACTTCAAGAAGACCGAGGTAGTAACATTCGAGGTGTGTGCCCAGCATCAGAAAATCAGCACAAGAAGAATAAAACATCCGTTTCTGCTATTGCTTTCTGTCGCTGATGAAAAATCTGCAACGAATATCGAAACGCCAGGCGAATAAAAGTATTATCCCAATGATCGAAACGTCTTCTTCTTACCAACAAAAAATTAAAAAACGTCCGATCATGAATTGCAATGGTCGTGTGTCCCACATTTCACAGCCTAAGAAAACCCGATAGAAACAGCGAAATTGGAGAACATTTTCTACTAGCTTACGTGGCACTACGCACACTGTTACATACATTTTGGACTTGGAGCACAAGTCAGAGAGTGTTGTTTATATTAGCATACTTGAAAGGTAGCGGGAAAGATAAACAGTGAAGCCTCGGGTGACGAGCAGCCGAAGCTACGAGTATTTCAGGTAATGAGCGAGCCACTCGCGGAAAATGTGTTTCGATGGACGATCTGCTAGTGCGTGTGTGTCCGCCGTTGAATCTTGCTCCTAGAGGGTAGGTTCTCGGTAGCCTGCAGCCAAGCAGTAGACTGATGCAGTTTGATTGGCTACGTTTTGTAAGACGGTCGTTTAAGATAACGAGCTCGGTGCTGCAAAAGGAGTAAACTCGTTAATAGAGATTCCACTGACCTAGGAAAAATCAAATTCTCGGATAAATAAGGACTATCTCCTAATAATGTGCCAATCGAAATAAAGTACGCAATATCCATTGGAGGGCTTGAAACCAGGGTTTCCAAAGTCCGCAATCCGTAACGACTTCCACCATCTGTGTACCATTCATCATGTCAATGTTATATTCGAATTTATTTGCTGTTAACTGTGTGTAGGACTTGGCCCACTTGGCCGAAGCATGTGTCCTTCAGTCCGATTAGTCATCCACTGATGGTTAATGGCCTTTTGTTTCATCCTGCCTACGTGCCTTGTCGTATTTTCTGACCTCTAGACCTCGTTGACTGCCTTCCCATTCGCTGACACACCGAGAGCTTTATTCCCGTATGCTTATCCACCACTCGTCACGCGTTTTGTTCCCCTGCATCGTGTTCTTTTTCACCCCTGGCCATTTGACTCCTGCCCCATGTGCTTATCCCTTTATAAACTGGCAGCAACGCGTCTGCGTCATTCACACGACTGCTCGTCTAAGCACTTCAAATGTATGTCCGCCCTCTTGTTATTTTCTACTTATCGTGCACGGTTAATCTTACTGATTATTTCTGTAGAAACACACAGAGTTACCTTGACTGCCTTTTGACACAGAGAATGTCCGAATTATACCGACCGTGTTTTGACATAGGTTCTGACCTCGGGAGTGTCTATTCAGGTGACGAAACCAGCACTACATTACTAACAGTTATTCGAGTTATCTGACTCTTCTTCGACAACTTCTGACCTCGGAAACACTGCAATAAGAAAGCTCTTGAGCCATTATTTACAATCTATATGAAAAACCTATTAAATCGCGAATATGCTTAGTGTCGATCACAAAGAAAGGTAATTGGAGATGACGAATCCGCGACGGATATCGAAACGTCAGGCGAATAAAAGTATTGTCCCAGCGATCGAGTCATCTTCTTCTCAAGTACTTCCTGGGACTCGCAAGTTCGCTTGTATTGGCAGATCCTACATTGTAGAGACAGGGTTCCATTGTGAATCTACCACGCTTTCATGACTGGTGAGGATGAATGTCATGGTCGATTTCCTCGAAAAAGATTACTGCTGAAGTCTGTGCCCGGTGACGGGTTGGATGTTCTCGCGTATACTAGGCAGGCTATGCTATAATCAACTAGTTTACCGGTTTAAGTAAACTGCATCTTTGGGCCAGAGAGTGAGTTCGACGGGTCAACGTATTTTCCCCACTCTAAACAATCTAACAGGCTTAGAGAGAGAGAGAGGGAGAGAGTGCAGTAGATGTAGCGCAAGCCTGCTTTCACCACTATTTAATTCAGGCGCAATTCAGGGCCTCTTGCCCATCTTGCTGTGGAGCCCACAGTGGACCTCGTCGGATACGACAGTAGAACTGTTGTAGACTGTATCCACAACCAGTACAGAGTTCACTGTTAAAAATTCTTATGCTGCAGCAAAAACCGGAGAAGCAGCATCTTTTCCGTCACAAGAGAAGAGAGTAACCACTAGCTGTGCATGTACGCATTAACATATAGCAACTACTCCTGTTGCTCTCCCCATACCTCTGGTATTCACATAGAAAACACGGTCAAAACGATTAAATGGACATAAACACAGAGAGTGACGAGAAAACACTCGCTAACGCGTGTCATACACGCACTGGCTCTTTACTTAATAAGAACCAGACTTCGAAAGATTACACGCTACTTTTAAGACAACATTATAGAGGAGAGCTACTTTATCCCTCTAGTTGGTCCCGCAAAACAGGACAAATTAATTATCTAAAGAATGAGGGCTTTGAATAAACCTCTCTACTAATGTGTCCAATTGACATTCAACTGCTGTATGGCCCGCTTAAAGGCTGTTCGCAGGCCTGGATACTGGAGAACGCGATGGAATGCCCAAGAGGTGGGTAAAATGTTCCAGGCTTCAAGAAATATCACTCAAGCGAAAGAAAATATAGTAGGACACGGGAATATGGTTCCCCATCGTATAGGAGATCGAATTGTGCTAAATTGTAGGAAGGGTAGGTTTGGGATAGGAGAATAGATAACTGCCCGGAATTTCGCGTGAAATCACCTGCAATAGGAGTGGGAGAGGGGAATTAATATCTCCCCGTCCGATCCAAAGTATCGAAAATAAAAGATGAAAAGCACGAAAAGGAGTGAAACAAAGATTAGCGTAAGAAAAACAAGTTGATACCTTCGTCTTCGTCGGATGCCTCGTCTTTGGGTACAGAAATTTTCGGCGCTTTGCCAAGGCGTTTTGCTTTACGCCTGGACAGGTAGTAGTCATCGCTGTCCTCTTCCTCTGCACCAGAAGCGTTTGCCTCATCGGGTTCGAAGTCGGCTAAACGAGAAAGAGATATGGAGCGCAAATTACAAGAAAAGTCAGAAATCATAAAGTCTAAAAATGGACCCGAGTATGGATGAAATATCTTTCCATTTGAATTGATGAAAAGACATCGAACGGGCCTTACAGGCTGCCATCGATCGAATGGAAAATTTGAATTTGGAATACACGAGCCCCGATTAACCCCGCATAAGAAAAATGGCACGAAATCAATCGGAACAATGAAATTTCACCAGAGATAAGTGCTAATGCGGAAGCTGGTAGCCGCAATACGAGAGAGAGTAGTTGTTGCCAAAACGACTCTTCGTAAAAAAACGCCGGAATCCTCCCATAACAGAAAAGCCTGTCAATCAAGAAAAACGGCTGATGCGCTTCGGGCACATTCTTCATCCCCAATCACACAAGTAGAGCGTTAATGCCGTTAACGTAATTATGACAGAGGGGTCAGTTAAAGTTGAACTCGAAAAATCTCATCAACACAGGAAAGTGACTTTCGAAACCCTCGATACTAGACATTGGTTGTCGAGAAAATTACGCCGAGCTCAGAAGGCATACTGCCGTTGATTTTTGCACGCGGCGAGGCACTGATCACGAAATCGCTCAGACCGGGTACACACTATGCAAGGCTATAGGATGTACGAGGCATAAATTTTAAAAAGAAATATTCCGCTTTAAAGATGGCAGCCGTATGATATGCGAAGTTGGGTGAAGGCCGCCAAAAAGGTACTCGAGGAATAGCAGCGTCTGCAGAGCACGTCGAAGTCTGGACGAAAAGGTGAGCGAGATGACTTTTAAACGTAGAAAGGTGCTAATCATATAGAAACGGCGGCAAAACCTCGGCGATGCTGTTCAGCCGCTAAGGTCATTGCACTTAGTTGCAGCCACAACTCAGCCCGTATATACACAAGACTTTGAACCATGAGCAGTTGTTCAACCACTTATTACCAATTCACCTTTAAGCTTCCCTATGACAACCAACCAAACAAGTTTAATACATTAAGCTCCTGTGTGATATTATAGTTACAAGAATTAGCCGGCGTGGTTCGTGAAAAGCGATTGCTAACCCAGGCAAAACATCATTCTAAATACACTGACTGGACAACTTACGGTTGAGTTGCATTCTTTCCGACATTCGGGCTGATATAGCGGATGCTCGCGCTGTTACGTCCGCCACCGAACGCCCCAAGACTTCTGCGATTTTTCGCCAACGGTTTGGAAAGCCCCCTGGATACTTGTTAGTTAGGCGAATGAAAATGGCCTCCTCGTCTGCCGTCCACTCCTGTTGAGAATAAGAAGATTTAGGAAACTGAAACTGTAGAGGGAGTGAAGGCAATAGAAGACATCCTTTAGACTATACGGGCGAGTAAAAAGCTAGCGCGCTTCTTACGCGAGTTTAGGCGCATGGTAAAAAAGTTTTCAATCGGACCGGCGAAAGGTTTTGCTAAAGCTCGTATATCCAAGCAAGGAGATAAGAAAACGTCTTCATTTCTGCTCGCCCTGTAGTCCTTCAGGAGTTAAAACTCTTACGCCCTGACTAAAGTAAGATGTCCGTTTCAAAGGCAGAAAACGAAATTTTTTCCATCACAACACAACACGACAGTTCGGCCATCGCCCGGGCATAAATTAGTTTATAGCGGAGCGGACTGGCGCACAGCGCTCACCACCCCTTGCTCTGATGGTAAGATAATCGAATCTGAGTTTTGCTGTGTTGGTTGGCAAAACTAAAAAAACGTCCACACATACCTTATACACCCTGCTATCCTCTACAGACATAACTTCCTATAATAAGGGCGACTTGGATGGCATATAGAGGAGAATACAATGACAGGCATATCAGACTGATCCGCAGTTCCTGAGATCGAGGAATATCCACGTGTAGGAGACTAGTAAAAGAGGGGGAGAGTATACATGTGTGCGTGATAAGAATACACTGAGTGCCCATGTTCGTCATGGTCTAAAATAGTGGGTCATTTTTGAGTGTTCCAATACCTACAATAATAAAGTGAGAAAGTATAACGCGTTCAATAGTTGATAAGTTTATCGTAGCGCCGCCTCCAAGGGACTTTAATACATAAAACTTCTAACTTTTCAGCAGGTCAAATTTCCCTCTATCTAAGTACTTCCTTGATCATGCTAATCAATATGATTTGTTCTAATAGTCTTCTACGTTTATAGGCTTACTTTATATCCTTTCAGAAACCTTAGTACGCACCTGTTACGCACCTATACGGCCCCTGGTATGTTCCACCCTTTCTTTTCCTTTTGACTACTGGAGGCTTTTGCCATTGGGCGGCCATACGAAGAACTCTTACCTAATAATTTGTTAACGATCTAACTTAAACACACTCTATAGAAAATAAACGTGCCATTTCTAGCAGCAATCATCCAAAATGGCAAAAATCCTCCAAATGATCAAGATCTACAAATGCTCCATTACCGAGATCCCGTGACAGATAATAGAACTACAGTAGTCGCCGGCCATTAAGCCCACCTCGGGCCCAGACCGAATTGGGCTTAATAGCCGGCGACTACTGTATATAGTATCCCGTGGAAAAAAACTGGCTGTGATAGACTTCAAATTGTTTCAGTTGTAGCTTTCAGTCTGGCTTCTACGAGATTGTATTCTGTCGTTAATTCTACTCAATTAAACCACTAACTTGATCCTTGAAATAGGCGTAGGTGAGTTTGAAGATGTTCAGTTTTCATCCAAACGCCGGTTGCCTGACCTAGAAAAACGAAATGTTTTTCAGCTGAATCCATGATCAGACGGAGGCACACATTGCGATTAATGGTCTCCATTCTAGGGATGTGGACAGTTTCAAATACTTCAGGGCAAATTAACTGTTGAGTGGGCGGAGCAAGGCCAACATAGCTTCCCAAATCGATGCTGTTGCCGGATCTTCAGTCCCACCAGGCTTTCGGTATTGCTGGGAGCGAAACACCCCAGCTTGGTCTCCAACGGGTCAGTCCACATTCGCTGTGACAAACTCACGAGTATATCTCGGGCCATCCAATAAAGGCGATTGTAGTGGCTTTTCCAGGTTCTTTGTCGTCTGCTTATTGACTTTGGTGGTCACGTCCTAAATCCGAAATCGCCAATTACCCTAAAACTTCAGAGAGGTAGTCAGCTTAAAACCAAACCCAACACAATCTGCCAACACACGGAAGTGATCTATCGATCTTTAGTCACCATTGCTGGGAAGAGAGTGGCTTGGGCTCTCTAGATCCACTGCTACAGACTGCCACACAATCCACGATATTATGAAGGTGAGATAGTTTGGGTAGGACCACAGTCGTACTGTCATGTCTGTAAAGAAGTCAGGACTGCCGAACATGAATATGCATCGACAGAACTATTTTACAGAGCTGCACTCTGAAATTATTTTAGGAGTAGCTACTTTTATCGTCGAAACGAAACAAGGGGATCATTCGTTAATAAAAATCGCCAAGTTCGAAGACACTCGAACAGACAGCGAATATCAAAAATAAAAAGTGGAGAACAACAAACCTTAGTAGTTATGGGTCGATCGTCTGCTTCGCAAAGTTCATCGGTTGACACCCTCAGATTGTCAGGGGAAAAGGTCGTCAGTAGTGATACATCCACATCCAAAGGATCTTTTTGAAGCTTTTCAGGTTGCTGCTTTTTCTTCTGAGTTTTCCGCAGTTTGCGCTCTTCCTCGAGCCTTTCCAGCTCTAATAAAAAGCAGATTCGAAATAAGGCAGTTTATCAGGTTTTAAGGTACGTTACATAAACAGAAATAAACACAAAAGTCTATTGTAGGGAGAAATAATTGCAAAACTGTTAATCTCCTTGATTATAAGTTTCGTGGTAAGTAAGGTTTCGTGAAGTGCAAAACTAAAAAGACAGTTTTACTACGATTGCTGCAGAACATTATGAGAAGAATTTCTATTAAGCATGTAGGAACCTTTGGAGGAAAACGTTGCCTCAAATACACGAAGAGACTATTAAGGTAGTGACAATTCCTAATCGAACTGATTACTGGACGTGTGGAAACGTTTGATTAATGCCTTTAGAAACCGAAGGCGTTGAGGCTGATACCTTCGTTTTTTCAGGATACTACTGATATGAAGGTCAGAGTAGCACATCAAGCAGTACGTTATTCTGAAATGATCTGAAAGACAATAAATTTGCCCACCATACAAGCTATTTGCGGCCCCACTATTGTCTTAGAATGAAGGTCTAACAAATATAAATTATCGTAATGATCTAGCAAAAGATGCATCCATGTCAGAAATTGTAGTCTATGCGCACTATACAGCATAAAACAACAAGCGAATAATATTTTAACACATCAAAATAGTCAACCCCTTTCTTGCACACTATGAAAAACGTAAAAAAGTTGTACAGTTAACTGTGATAGGTTGAAAAGTAAGCGATGTGAAACAGAAGTGGAGCGAAGACAGGGTAATTACACACTCGTTTAACAGAAAATTTTTGAATGCTAGCTTGCTAAAACTAAATCTAGGAACATCCTAGAGGTGCTCACATATTATTGACAATATGCACGAAATACAGACATGCACGTTAGGCGGTTAACGGCAACATAAGGATTAAATAACCATCGCTGAACATGTAAAACGACACATAGAGTGTGGAAACGGACGACCAGCTTCCGTTTTCTATCAGGTCCATGAAGAACTTCAATCAATTTCATGTTTTCATGGAAGAAGCAAACAACCGTCAACAGTCAGCAAAGGAAAATTGAGTTTCCATGCAACGCGCACATACACGTTGGTAGATGGTAAGCCAGCCGAATGATTCCTCCAGACGTTTTCCGTCTGTGGAACGCCGGAAAAGAAAATGTGAAAAGAAGATTCGTTTTCAAATTTAGACTGCCTTCAAATGTTACAGCAACGAACTTGTTAATTGGCGTAGGCGAGAGGAAAGGCCCTTAACCTGTTCGCACTGATTTATAAATAAAGACAATAGATCTGCCTGAATGTTCGGAATCTTAAAGGCGGAAGGGACATTAGAGAAATGAATAACGTGATTTACTTGGTATTTCAAATACGTTTTACACGATTTGGCAAGGCTTTTTCGGACGGGCATCAGTGTGGCATGAACAACTCTGCATAATGTGGACATAAACAGGCCGGCCAATTTCGGCATAACTATGCGGGCATTTACATGGTGAAATAATAACGGTATTTTGTTATTAGAGGGAAAAGCATACAAATCACAAATTGACAGATGACAGAAAGACTGTCACACGGAACTTAAAAGTACCTTTAATTTCTTCTTTAGTCTTTCTCTTTTCCTCTGCGATATCTCTGATAAGTTTGATCATAGAGGAGACGCACGAAGGGATAGATACGATAAAATTAAACACCACTCGAACGAGATAAATTGGCAAGATATCCCAAAGGGTCGGAGAGGCTATTGCCTTTAGTTGTTCAGCGATTTCAACATCGATGGCGATCTTTCGTTTGTCCGAAGCCTTATGACGCTTATAATGAGTTTCTAGCCGTTCACGCTAAAAGACTGTATGAAACTTAAGTTGAAATTACCAGCGTCCAACGTTTTTCAAACGTATGTCCCCAAACGGCCGCAAAATGAATAACAATAGAAAACGTTGTCGCTAGGACAGCAAGCTCAGTATTTGACATTTTACGCAAAGTGCGATAGTAAAATACAGGCGTTCTCCAATCCGGAAGACCGTTGTCGAGCACGGAATCGTAACTGAGAAATTAAGAAAAAAGATCAAGTACCTTTTTCGAAGTTCTTTATCTTTGAGAGTGTGATAAACAGTTGTGAGCTGTCGAAATTTTCGAGACGCATCAGGGTCGTCAGGGTTTTTATCAGGATGCAGTTCGAGAGAAAGCTTTCGATAGGCTCGCTTTATATCGCTTAACGAGGCTGTCTAAAAGAGTGTTTAAAGAGAAATTAAATTACTCTTTCAATGGACATAAACTCATAGAACGTCCTGTCCAGTTCTTCAACGAGGTCAAACATTTCAAGTTCCTTAGTGTCCCATGCATTTACTAACAATAAATGATGAAAAATCAAAAGAAAAGAGAGAAGATAGGAATGTATCATAATTCAGAACAGCCGACCGGCGCCGAGAAAACGTCAGCGAAAACCGATTGAAATGGGCGGTTGTAGAAGGTCAGATCGGGCAAGCCTTCTCAAAGTCAGTCAGTGCGAGGTCACACTTAGGTTTTAAGAAGGAACGGAGGAATCCCGATTTTCGTTTTGATTTCTTTCACGTTATGAATTCCAAGCTATCTCCTTTTTTAGTATAGAGATACCTGAGAAAATTGGATAAAGGGCAGGTTCCTAGTAGCCGGATAACTTTTAAGGTCTAAAGGGGTCAAAGGATGTGGTAACGCTCTTATAGGAGGAGATGAAAAACGGAAAACGAAAAACGAAGCAATAACATATGTAGATTCTTCAAAACATGAAGTTAGGGAAAAGGACAATGGGAGTAGCGAAATTAAGTAGACGGTCAAGGCTAGTTGGATGAGGCGAGAGGACGAAAATTATGGAACGTACGAGCAAAACTTATAAAACTTAAGCAGCCATAGTTTATTGAAAGGAAGTGTTAAGGCGAAGATGAAGGCAAAGTTGTAATGCAGTTAGCGTGCCTGTTTTCGTCTTGGGCGGCTTATTTTCTTACCTAGTTCCAAAGATATACAAACTGCAGAATAACCTCTCCACACTCTCCTTTATGACCTTTTTGCAGAGTAACATAGTAGTACATGCACATTCATCTACTTAGTGGACATTTTAACTGGAAGTTTGAAAATGTTTTGAGGCTTGTGAACTTGTCTGTAATAAAAATCTTGCTCGGTATCGTCTTCCTCATTTACTTACATATGGTGTACCTCTAGTTGAGAGCAGGTTTGATACAAGTCAAGTCAAGTCAAATTTATTGAAGGAAATATAAGCAAACGCCTTTGAACTCCCTCTTGGTACAGGCAGTTGTTTGGATAAAGAGAACGTTAACCTGTTATTACAAAAATGAGACTTAAAACGGCTTGATATGTACGGGCAGGAGGAATAAGCGCTGTCTTTTCCGAGGACGAACAGTTTCATGCATATGCTCGTGCACCTCTGTCACAACGGATCTTTATGGGAAAATCTAACATAGGTATTGTGGCGATTCGGAGAACAACCCCATGCGATGACACCTTCCTCCCCTGCAAGACTTATGTGACTCCCCGCCCCGAGTGACTTACCGTGCTTCCACCGCGATGCCTGGCCATCCTGTGTGTTCGTATACACCCCGAACGCCCTTGTTTGATCTACTGTGAGGGCTGTCCCCCAATCAATGTGACCCATTTCCTGATTGGTTGCAGGACAGGTCAGAGGTTGCCTCCAGCCCTGCGCAGAGCCACAGAACAAGGACATGTCAAATGGATGGTTTACTGTGAGCAGCTTGTTTCCGCAGAGCATTCTGTTAGCTCCTTGTCACAGTATATTATCCTACCTACTTGTTCTTACCGACTTCTGATTTGAGGAAGTGAAGTCGACTATCACTCCTTTTGACAGTATCACGACTCTCAACAAAAATCGATTCGGTGCTTAGGATAATGAAAGTATAATAAGAGGCCTCAAAATCCTTGCCTTGAGGCAATAATCTGAAGAAACCTCTTAAGATTATGACAGGGTAGAATGCCTTAGAATAAATATTTGAACATCGTGGAGACACAAATAGTGTGAAGATAAAGCACTTATACGATAGCAGTTAGCACAAAAAGGTTTTTATTATTCGCAATCGTAATTATGTTGGAGTACTTCACACCCTGTACCACGTAGTGATAGGGAATTTAGGCGGAACACTTAATAAGGCTGGCCAAATACTGCCTTGTGGCACGTTTTAGAATCAAATGTGCGAAGTATAGACAAATACATGCAATCCAGGGGAACGTGTTCATCTAGTTTTATGATTCAACCCGTTGTCCAGGCAAAAGTAACCCTTATTTTCACACCACATATGAAAAATTAATCGCGATGTTTGGAAAAAGGACGTGTCACCTTCTAATGGGGATTAGCTTTCTAATAGGATAAATCCTCACTTTCTGTTAGCAAAAAAGTCCAAGGCACAATAGGCACAGGAACGGTATCAGTTCAAGTTAGGTTCGCGCGATAATTAAAATGGCCGAACAGTGCCCAATTGCACACGATCGTTGAGTCAAACTCAAGTCCATATTACCTCTATACAATCTCAAGATAATCTCTATTCATAGCGATGACAGAGTCGGTGATTTTGTCCGATTTTGCACTACTGGGCCATTGAAATAATTGCGAGTAAATATTCGGTTATTTAAATGTTTGAATAGTTATTACTATTAGTTACTTCTTTTATACACTCTATTTGTTTAATTTTTCGTTCTTCTAATATGCCCACCCATTTCCTCTATGACAATTTGTCCGATATTATAGAAGGATGGGGTTTTCAGGTGCTGTTTGGGAACCTAAATTCAACTGTTACCGCATAATCAAATAGTTTAGACTGATTCGACGCGGCTGCAGCTCTTCACATGATCGGTGGGCTCATCCTGCCGACAACGCACAGGAAGTTTGAGAGTTGGATCATCGTTATTGAAGAAACCCATCGTGTACTCCACAACAAGATGAGCGCAGAAACAGTAAATTGCGAAATAGTGAAAGTGTATTTGTGCAACATTTAACACACTCATTCGTCCGTCTCCATTTTGGATTTTTTGTCAAAATAGAATCAAGAACAACAGAGGCAGTCCTGGACGTAAATGCTGACAAGGCCAAGATATCCCTTCCACCTACCACACACCTGGTCCACGCATACTGTAAAGAAGAAAAGCACCGACATATGCATGAGCCTAAGATAGAAAACTGGCAGGCGTTTCCTTGGTAGTGCACATATGTTCTTTTTTATATTTAAATGTCTACGCAATTAATTTCTGTTAGTGTTAGGGTAAGGGTTAGGTTTATAGCTAGGGTTAGGGTAAAGGTAAGGGTTATGGTTAGGGTGAGGGTTAGGGTTAGGTTTATGGTTAGTGTAAGGGCCGGGGTTAGGGTTCGTGTAAGGGTTAGGGTAAGTGTTAGGGTAAGGGTTAGGCTTAGGCTTAGGTTTACGGTAAGGTTGGGATAGTGATATTACATGTTAATGCCCCAAGTTTCTGGCTTACGGGAAGCGTTGGAGTAGGCATTTAACTATAAATAAGAACCTATGTGCGCTACCAAGGAAACTCCTGCCAGAAAAGTCATTCTGCAAATAGGAGATGAGGTTCAATGCTTGAAAGGAAAGTTGACGTATATTGCAGCGAGACGGATAATTAACACAACGGAAGCCACCAGTTGTAGCAGATTTTAACATTCATTATGGAAGCTCCGTGGTCATGTAACGAACTGTCGTACCCTGCAGTGGGCAGCACGGTCGCCTCATCAAATTGCTGCTAATGGTGATGGAGACTCCGATTTCTTCTCCTCGGACGTTAAACGTTGCCTACAGATGAAAGTGCATTCAGCACGCAACTTCTCCCCTTGTCTCTGTTAAGCGAAGTGGACTTCATCGAGAATCGAAATTTATATTTTTAGCGGGGCCATCTGTGAGCGATCAGCGCGGTTTCCGTTCTCCGGCGGTTTGACTACTTCACTAAAGTCAGAAGAGTAGACGTGAATAGAGGAACGATTTCGAATGTTATGATGATCTCGTCACCTGCAATTTTGAGTCCTTTGATCAAGTCTAGAAAATGCACTGAGTTTGGAGTAGATGGTTTGATATACTTTATACGTGGAGAGATTAGAAGTAAATAGCCAATTCAATATCTTGTACCCAGATAACTGACTAAATAGACTGTCGGTCACAATGAACTGGATATCGGTAGCCATCCATATAGGGCCGCCTGAGAGTTGTTATTGATAATAACCATTTACTTGCAAATTTTTAGTAGGTTGCATTTCCGCCTATCCAAACATTTCCTTCATTTTATTAACCAATAGGAGTCGTTTTTATATTTATAGTGGTCTATAGGCATCCTTTGCTGACCAATATGACTAAATGTTGATTGAGTTTATCCTTTCTTATGCTTTTCCCGTAATTTTTAGTTCAGTCGAACACTTATAAGCAGTTTAAATTTATCTTCTACTGTATGTTTTTCCCGCATTATACACGCATTATCCACGTCTTAATCAAGCATTAGACATTTAACCACGATTTCCGCAAGAAAAGTGACCATAGGGCTTTTGTAGTCAGGTGGTCCCTTGACTGATCGCTACCCCGGAAATCTCCTGAGCCTTAATAGCTCCGTATACTTTGGTAATAATAAATAAACACACATATTTACACCAAACTGATTGGTAGGGGATTCTAAATAGCTATTCACCCCACCCAACTGCCTAACGTATTTTGTGGTAAAGCACTTAATTTTTGGTTAGTGAGTGTAAATAAATATTTAATTGTGGCAGAAGTGATACTTCAAATATCAAATAAAATAAGATAAGGTTTGTTTCAATATACTACAATAGAATAAAACTCCATCGACACTAACTCCTGTTGCGCTGGATACGGATGCCAATTGAGAGAAGTTCGACCTTGTGTGGACGGAATTTAACAAAATGTAAATACCACTTCCTATCGGTGGAATTTAACGGGAAAATGTAAATTCGGGCTACTGAATAATTAAAAAATAGTTATTTATTATAAGCCGATGGAATATCGAGCCTCTAAAGTCTGCCCTGCCAAAATATGTTAGTGAACAGTGAAAAACTTCAAATTTGGTCGAAAATGACCGAATAAATCGGATGTTATTAGTTATGTTGGATAAAAACGGTCGCTCATGGGAAGTTAAATATGCGAATGGAATGGCCTAACCTTTACAGGAGAGGGTATTTAGGGGTAAAACTTTTCCTCAGCATGGTAGGCAGCCTTAATCTAATATAGCTGTTTGTCGTAGGTGGGATCATCACATTTTTGGACGATATCAAAAGCAACCATCCAGCTGTCGAGATAGGTGGAACCAATCGCTATCAGTCACAGTCCATTTAGAGTTCAAGCGAGAAGGGTACATTAAAAGCCACGAAGATCAAAATGCGGGAGATTACACAATGATACATCTTTGCTGACCGACCAAACTACTAGCGGACGGCGAGAATAGCGGACTCCACCGTTGTGGTCAACATATAACTTGGGGTCGAAATGAGATGATAACGTTAAACGCTGTGGAAATCATCAGTGCAGTGGGAGTGGATGAAATCAGTGGAGTTAGCAGCCAGCTAACAACAGGGGGTTGTAAATACTTACGTGTTGGCTTTCATTTAAACAAGAAAGCTTTGTTATAATAGTCCTTAAATCACAAGATGCCCTTTTTATAGTCAGAAGTTAAGTGTTAGGAAATAAAGCTATCAGTAAAGGATTTATGGTTTCTGGGTGTAAGGTGCTTGCATAATTTCAGCTTGAGTGTAAATATTTCTGGCAATAACCTAAGGCCTAGAGATAGATCATTCCAAAGGAAGGAATAAACGGATGCAATACATAGTGAACATTTAGACTTAGAGCATAGAGGCGGAGTGACACCTAGCATAAGGCCCACTACAGGGAGCAGGAGATGAGAGAGCCAGTGTGCGGAGAATTATTGCTAGAGTTAATGCGAAACAGGAAGCATAGGCCAGCCTTAACTCTTCTTACCCACAAACACTTAATGCTTGCCATTTTGCATCTCTAAGTATACGAAATGCTGGATTCAGCTCGAGTAGATAGACTTCGAATAAACACGCTTCGAATATGGTCTATCTTTCTGTGGTCAGAGGCATTCATTAGGCGAAAGAAAGAACGGAAATATTCAGGGATAGAAAGAGAAATTTCATTTCATTTCCGGAAGGAAGAATTATGGAATATGAACCCACATATCCGTGTAGCCGTTGTAGAAATGCCATTTGCTTAAGCTGATTAACTAGGCTTACTTGTATAACTGAGACCTAAATTCTTTGTTGTGGAGAACTCTGAGAATCGCATATTTTGGAGTATAACGGAGCCAGGAAGCTTTGAAGGGTCAAAGCACATGAAAATGCTCTTGACGACGAAAATTTCATCTGCCAGATTGAAATCCATGTGGATAAACAAGTATTTGTGGCATCCTTAGAATAGGAATAAATACAGTTGAGATCATAAGTATGAATTAACGTTTGCGAATTTCTAACTTCTGATGAATACCCTTGATGTATAGAGGGAAGACTAACAGATTTAGAACCTTTTTTAGGATCCAGAACCGTGCCTAGACGTACATTATTCGCGATCGTGTGAGTCTTCATGCAGCCATTAAGCATATGGATTCCTTCTTCTTCGGAGAATTAGCGAAAATTACAGAAATTAATTGTCTTGTGAAGAGACACAAACGATTATTTAAAACCTGAATTTCGTGACTTCATGCGAGCAACAGTTACGGGTATGCTTTTAACATCAATGTTCTCCTGTATATGCAATTTGTCCTGCTTACAACTGCAGGAGAAGCTCCTTTTTCGCAGGTAAAATGATGATGGTTTAATCTATCTTAATTTATTTTTACGCATTCTTTTTATTGTAAGCTGATGCTGGGAATGTCTTGCTCTCCTTTAAAGTTGGCCCAGTATGACTGTAAATTATGAACCGTCTATCCTGTTTGAAGTTTCCTGAACGTCGAATAAACTAAAAGACGGCAAGATGTCCAAATAATTGCAATCAGACGGATGTTCCTTCCTCCATTTACAGTCTACATAAATGTAGGGGTAATACGACTTTAGTGTAAATCCCTATGCATTTTTTGAAAAACATACTCCTCATTTGTCCGTCCTAACATTGAGACATGGATTATTGCCTTCTGTGGAGTCTCAAATTCATGGGAAGGAAGTGGGTTCTGGCAAAATTTCATGTGCTTTTGCCCATGTTTTTGAAATTTGCGAAACCGAAAGAGGACATGAAATAGATTGACTTCAATTCCCTATTGGTCGTACCAGCCCGTGGTGCAGTAGGCAGAGCTATGGACTTCTAGTCAAGAAAGCTTTAGGCGCCACAGCGCCCGGAGGTGGGTATAGTTGGATACTCACGGCTAATAAGATAAAAATGGCCATTCTAGTCTCCCATACCATTGTCGGTAATGTCAGTCTGCTTATCCACAGTGCGGCTACTGAAGAGGCTCAAGATATAGCTCCAAGGCACGGCGGGACGCGTGAATCCTGTAACTGATCGGTGAGTGCATAGCTACTTTTACGTACAAAGTGGTATTGGCGTAGTTCCTAGTTAAGGTGCGGAATACAGACGCTCTTCTTTACCCTAGATTTCACTCACAGCCGGACACTCTCGAGAAGTAGTACAGACGAAGTTAAAAGGCACGAATGGCTAACGAGGCCACCGACAACTTCACAAGTGGGTCAAATTAATTTTTAAGCATGTAAACCGCCCTCCCCAAATCAAGTAAGTGAGTCTGATAGCTATCTGATGGATTATAGATTTACAGCATAGGGAATTCTGTTTAAGGAGTCCGTTTGGCGTATCGGAATTGGTGGATTCCATATGTGCAGTAGGTTGTGCCGATAAATTGACCCAAGCCGTGCTTAAGTTCATAGCTCCCGCTGGGGGCCTCGGACTTCTGATTTATTTGTTGTCTTCCGCCCGTTCACGGCTGAACATCGGATTCAATTGGTTCCTGCGAATCTGGGGCTAATGCGGTGCAGAGTGTGGCAGTTTAGCTTGTAACTGTATAATTATATTGACTCCGGCAGCATTTTTAACCGAAGTGAAAATGTTGGACAACTGAAGCTTCCTTGCTATGAAGGAAAAATATGGCTTTACCTTATGATGCGCTGAAAAGAACCCTCGTGCTTCACATTTTCTTTGATCGATTAATGGACTCCAGCGATGGGGACTCGATATAGCAAGGATGGATGGATAAGCAACATTATAATAATCCTCCTTAAAATACGCAGAATAAGTAGACTCTACTTAAATAAACAGAGTGAACTGGCCAAAAAGAATACCGAGAGGTGAGTGCTTTCCGATTCTTTATTAACACAGGAAAATTGAATCTTAGTAGAATTTATGAAACCTAACGTTTGAAAACTCGGCAATTGTTGTTGTGGTAGGTCCACTGACCATTGGTTCCGACGTAATAGCCATCGTTGCCAACGCTGTGAACTTGGTTGAGTACAGCGTCCACCGTGGGCATTATGTCATTCGTTACGAGCTGCCCACTGACTAGGTCGTGTGGTTGAGCCAGCACCATACGTTGCCCTGCGACTGTCAAATAGTTCATCCGGATTACCTGGAACAAAGAGAAAAGGGTAGCTTTCACTTGGCCTATTAGTAGCAGAAAAATGCGGACTGAAGTACTTGATATCTCATTTGCAGCAGCATAAGAACAAGGTAGGATTCTTACCTTACGTAGCTTTTCAGCCCAGTTGCACGAAAAAATGCAGTTCATGAAGTACGCTTTAGCATATTCGGGTATGGCGAATAACCTTATTCATGTAGCGGCGCCTAACCAACATGGCAAAACTTAGAGACCTTTCTGTAAGCAAATGAATAGGACAATATTGAAGACGAGATACACGTTCTTCAGTTTATCACAAAAAATAACTAAAAAAACGTCATGTTTATGCAATCCGATACTGTCCGACTGAGGACTGTACTAACCTCCAACCCATTCAAACAATTAAACAATATTTTAATGCTATTTGAGGTTGAAAATCAGTAATCAGCAGGGTTATTCAACGAAGACGTGATCTGGAAACCAGACTGCATATGAAATTATGCGAAATTGTAGTCTCTACTCTGCCAAATGGTGTATGGTACTAATGGGGTCGACTGAATACCGCAGAGGAGATCAACACAAGGTATTATATGCGTGCTTTTACAAAGACCTGCGCCCAAAAAGGAAGATTTTTGTTTTAAGACAACTCAAGGGACCGATAGCACAATAATCTCTGCCTGTGTTCCATCCATATAGACAGGCTTCTTGTTGTCTTAGTCTATTATTTTTACAGAGTATTTTAGCAGACTCCAATTAGATAAAAAACATGCTTCTGTTAACTTTTGACACCACTTCCCAGGGTCGGCGTCAGACGTAGAACAAAAATGCAATGCAGTCAAATTTTTAAACAAACCAATAAACTGATATTTGTCTGGCGGTTTTGTCTGCCCACTGAATTGGATGTCGAGTCGATAAATCGTGAGAAGTGAAAGAGCTGGTGGTAAAGCCCAGCAGAATGGTAGCGTACCTCAATCGCTTACTGCCGCTTAAGTCAGCAAAGTAGTTCTTCGAAGATGAATTTAAAAGGTTCACTATTATGTGCATTAGGTATACGTCAGAAAACGACCAGAGGAATCAGCGTCGAAAACATCCTGAACAAATGCCGAATAAATGTAGAATTTGCCATCTAACCGGAGGACTACACTGTAGCTAAGTAAAATTTACAAAAACGCGCAACCGACTGTCCCACCTTGCATTAATGCTTGCAAGATCAATAAGATTGAAAAATAGTTTGAATTGAGCATTCAAATGTAAATTCTCAATAAGCGAATTTCCTTCAAAAGAAATAAAAACAGAACCGTTGAACGATTTGTGGAAAAAGCAAGCCTTTGAAAGAAAATTCTGTGACTCAACATTCTTCATTACTTGCTACTTAATAGTTGGTTCATCCAGCCTGGCGAAGGTGAATGAACGCTTTTATTCGTCAAGGCCAATGGGAATAAGCTATCCGGTTGTACGCATTTTACTTGAAAGTATAGGTGTTGGCCCAACTTAGTGAACGTAACCTATGTCCACCCTCTCTTTTTGGTTGCACAATACTGGTCCAGTTTGCGCGGATTAGGGGAGTGAGGGTATCACGCCTGGGTTTAGGCTCACGCCGCGCCCATCATCTGCATTTCCCTTCGCTGACGGTCTTCCCGACTCTTTCATGACATCGTGCCCAAGTTTACGAGGTAGGAGTGTGTGCAGGTGCTGTGCAAACCTACGATTGTTATAATGTAATTCACACACGAGACACCGTTTCTATGCCCCGCTTGCTGTGGTGCTCGCTGTTGATATGGGAAGCGACGGAAAAACTGTCAGTGTATACACCAAGCCTATCGATCAAACGATAGGCAGCCCTTGCTATCGACGAAGCTTACAACCAAATTTAGAGTTGTATGCACCTCTGTTCTACTGGAAAGTACTGAGCTTTCAAAAACCAGTGAAAGTGTATCCTTCGTAAAGTTCTGCAGGTGACCGATCGGGCATACTGAGATGCTCCACCAACCTCTGAGAAACAACTGCCATACCGACCTCTATTTACTGAAATTCATGATCAGGATAAAGACGGCTGGAGTGGAGAGAGGGGGGGGGCGAAAAACTCTTGAGTGAATTCTCTTTGGCGACCTATCTCACGAACAGTTACTATAAAAGGGTGTAGTATGTTGTCAGCCAGAATGAATTATTGGGGATGCACTATTAGCGATTTCACAACAGGATTTTAGGATGCTTCAGTTACACCAAAGTGCTAACGCATCGTTCTGGTCTTCTACAAAAATCCTATTTACCTAAAAATTATTACGCGATTGCAGATAGAAGCGAATATGTGATAGTCACGAAGCGGTTCAGAAGAAGAAGGTGTGATAACTAGATAAAGAATTTTATTTTCTTGACGTTTTGGATTCTGTCGAGAAGCCTTAATCATAGATAACCGTAGGATAGTGCGAGACATGCGTGGATTGGGATGATACATGCACAGATTACACGTTATTTATAATTTGTAGCGGTCATCCGCATGTGTACTATAATCAGCAACTCCTGTAACCACCTTTTTGGGTCTTAGATAGTGCAGTGATGGTTTGACACTTCGCTTTCGATTAACTAATTGCGGCGATTTAGTTGATCGTGCCGGATGCGGGCTTGATAATTGCGCGACAGTTATGTTCGCTGTCGTCAGAGTAGGTCACAGGAACTGATGTTTTTAGTACGCATGCTGATGACCGCTACGGACTATAGATACCGTGCAATCTGTACATGTATCATCCCAATCTGCGCATGTCTCACACTATCCTACGGTTGGCTATGATTAAGGATTTTCGACAGAATCCGAACCGTCAGGAAAAGGAAATTCCTGTTCCAGTGATCGCATCTTCTGTACTACTGGATTAGTATGTTTAAAAATTGATGTTCTTATAGGTTCCCATGTATTTTATCGAAAGTGTACTTATTTTGTGGTAAGGTGCACTTTCTTTGATGCTTTTAGTTGAAAAAGGTACGTGCCCATTATGAAAATGTTTGATTGCATCCTGAATAATTCTCAAGTAAACGTGACGTTCAATTGCTATTAGAGTTTTGAAACTACAGGTTATGCACTTTCCAGGTAAGCGAAACAAAACATTCCTTTTTGCCTTTAGACAGCTATCTTGTAGAGCTCAAAAATGATTGGATGGGATGGATTACGTTGCATACTTTCTAAACAGCATTACTAAACGGACGGAATGGGCATGATTTTAGGAAAAATGGAATGATCTCAGCAACCTCATAATAAACAGGATGTCATGAACTGGCAGCTACACTTTTTCAAGAAGAAAAGTAATCGAAACATAAAGTACACAAAAAGAGCAGAAAGAAGAAAATTTATGTGCGTTTTTGAAAAATGGCCTGGATGTAAATAAACATTGAAAATTCAAAGAAATTATTGGCATTAAATTGGTATTCTTTTTCGCAACTATGAACCTTTTGGGTGACTGGAACGTGGCGCAAATAAAAGCGGGCATTCTAGTGTGCCTTTAGTTGGGCTGTATGATGTTCACTATTACAGTCTCATAGTAGCAATCCTTTCGAAATATCATAGTACCAGTTGACTAGATACGCCAACTACTAAAATCATAATAAAGTTGGGTACACGCTTCCCATGCTATCATTTTTGTAGCCCTTACAGTAACTTTGCTAACACTCTTGATAATAACAAAGAATTTTGGAGTTGATGGCCACTTATATAACCTAGGCAAACATTTGTGACTGTTGATGGCTGAAAAGCATAAATATTCTGCATAGGGAATAATATGATGAAATGCACTTCGCTTCAAATAGATTTTCTTAGCAATTCCAACCTGATAATATAATTATGATGAAAGATTCGGTTTTTGTCAGTTAAAAAATCAACGAAGAGAGGATAGCGAATTCGCTCCTTGATGTATGTTCACAAGAGGCTTGAAACAACGTTAGTCGAGGTATATGAGCCTGAATATATAGTCAATATGAGGTGGTGCAAAAGCCGGCGAATTTGGCAAATGATTAAATTACAGAGAATAACGGAAGACTTACTGATCGCTCACCTTGCAGTCAGACGCTTTGTCTATGCTATTGTGACGAATGTTTTAATTTTCTTCTTAGGCTAGGAAGTGCAGTGACCTGAATTTATGCAAGACCCAGCAATGACGCAGTTAGTATGGCACACTAACCTGATGCGGTTGCAAAGAGGCATCTTTAAGGAGCAGGAAACGACGCAGAAGATAAAAGTTCCAAGCGTACGCAAATATAGGCCAAATTGCTGTGTTGAGGAAACTCATCACCGTAGGCAGCTGCACACATGACACAGCCCATATTCGCGTCTCCAGCATTGCATAGCTAGACAAAGTTGTATAAGAATTTCGCTTGAAAAAAATGACCTCTCACTTAACTTTAGTTCTTTTATTGCCAACGCTGAGTGGCTGGTTATCTGACTTATCGGTTTTTGCTCAGTAGACATCGGTTAGAAGCCATCTTTAGTTTGTTTGGTGTAATTGCTACCGTTAATTGAATGTGACAGCTGAGCACCAGCATACCAGTTTCCAATGAGCATTTACAAGGAAGTGGTCTACTTGAACTGCTTCTCGGCAAACCTCTTACATCAGAGTACTATCGACTCAAATCTGCTTCTCAATTGTAATCATAGAGCAAGCCAAAACACACCAACCCGGTGCGCCTTCTGCCTTTTCTTTCATCACGATTCAAGAAATATTAACTGAACTGCGGTGATAGGCCTAAATTAAATACCAGATAAACATTTTTAAATTAATTGTCATCATGTTGAATTTTAAATGAGCATCGTTTAAGTCACCTGAGTAAATTGTACTCAGGCATAACCTTTCGAGTAATAAGTATTGTATGCGAAAATTTTCGAGATTCAGATATAATATTGTTTTTATCATCGCCGGAAAAGGATGAAGGGGCAATTCCTGGGACCAGATTGTATTTAAGTTGGCGTTCCGAACACATTCTCGCTTTCATCATCAGAGCGTAGTGTCTATTCTCCTGCTGGCGTCGAAGGTGTGTAACCAGCAGTCGATCGACGTGTGAGCATAAGGCACAGTTATAAAACGCATCTGGTGGTCAGACACGCTTAATCGACGCCGGCAGGGGAATAGACACTATGCTCTAACGATGAAAGCGAGGATGTTTTCGAAACGCCAGCTTATATACAAATTGGTCGCAGGAATTGCCTCTTCCTCTTCTTCCTCTTCCTCTTCCGGGGATAATGAAAGCAATAGTCAAGGCAATTTTCGGAGGATAAATCCCACTTGCTGCATAAAACGAATGGATAAAATATAATGGCCACAGCCAATAGCTACTGACTGTCGGAAGAATATTCAGCAGCAACCGAAATAAGAAGTTGAGAAACCTTAAAGTTCAACAGGCAACACCCAAGCACAGTGGCCGATAAATGAGCTATTCGAAGTCGCTTCCGTCTGGGGATGAAGTGATCCACTAATAAGGTAGATTTTGATATTCTCCTTAACGCAGGCCCCAAAAAGGGTAAATCGATTGGCTTTTTAGCCATACCTTCCTAGGGAAGACTACAGTCATAGCCGTCCTTTGATGTCACCTATGATTGACTTTGCAGCATTAAGTATTAGTTAAGCTTCTGCCTTTATAAACTTCGTGATTTGCGGCATAGAAAATCTGAGGTCTATTCAGACTACACTACTGTGACATGCCCAACAACACCAGTTAACCTGTTGCGCACGACAACGTCCCCAGTATGTCGTACAGCATGGTGAGTACAGAGACGGTGACGTGAGTGTATTAGATTATAGGGCCAACAGACTTGCTGCACCTCCTGTTATCTCACCTCCTCTCGGTCCAGCGGGAAGACAGGAGCATTAGGGGCTTCAATGCATTGGCTGAACAAAATAGGCAACCTGCCAATATAAGTGAAAGTAGCTACCTATGCATACGAAAACAAGCAGAGCGACTAAATCGCACCAAACCCAAGGTTTGGCGACTGATTGCGTATGTCAAAAACGTCTTGGACGCCGTCGGTCACCTTCTCGTACCCCTTAGGGTTGGAGTTGCACACAGGCCGAAGGCAACCATAAGGCATCATAAGGAGAAGCATCTGGAGTCGTCTACAGGATTTGATGCAGATGCAGACAAAACAAATACGTCAACGGAACTGGATGATTGCTAAAGATGTGAATTGCCGAACCAGCACAGCAGTGTGGGGAAATTACGCTAATTCTCAAGTTGCAGCTCATTTGACGAGATTCGGCCACATATTCAAATTTAATGAGGCCGAAATTTCCACAAGAAGTCAGAAATGTGCAATTCGCGAGTTAATTGAGATGTGTTTCCCATGACCCCAGTCTGTAAACAAGTGCAGCGATCTGCCCAATCCATATTAAGTGCTGAGGCTCAATTTAACCAAAGAAAGCCACCACATGGGGAATGCACAGGCGAACGCGTCGCATAATGATTGTAACAAGGAGTCAGATGGCCGAGCAGTCATCCCGCCTAAGTCCACCAGGGGTGGTGAAAGTTCATCAGATTTGACCCACACGCCGACCATCAAGCAATTAACGTACAAGTGAGCAACTATCGTTGGCAAATGGCAGTCATTAATTATCATATGTATGCAGTAGCCTAGTGACTGTACCCCATAACTACTGCAACATTCAATGCACGAATTACCTGTTTCTGATAGTCTCTGATGAGGGTTCCACGACGGATTTCGAAACGTCAGGTGAATAAAATTCTTGTTCCAGTGATCACATGTGCTTCTTCTCATTAAATGACCTGTCTACGCATTCCACATACGACCTGGTTTGCGCAAGATGGGCCATTTATTTCTGGAAAGATGAAACGGCCAAGATCCCATTTTGGTTTGTGTGCCACAGAGGCAACATAAGGAAGGAGTCACTGTAGCTTGTCTCTCTGTCCTGGTAGGACTGAATTATCCCAGCAATTGGCAGCCTTCCAAGCCATGACGTTTAGCGTATTTTTGTATATTAAAAGCATGTCAAATCGTTACTGGTGAGGAGATGCTTTAAGGTATTTAGAGGAAGGAGTGGCCGGAGATGACCTCGTTCTGTCTTCTTTCTACCGTGCACCAGCCTACAGTTTGAGACTCTCAGTCATCTAATGCGGAGATTGATTGCAAGCGGCTGGCGCAGCGCAAGCCTGTACCAAGGCATGTTATCACACCCTTCCTCCACCCCGTATGGCATTTGTTATAGAATATGTATTCCGGTTAACACGTGCCGCGCCTCCATTAAGACCCTTGTGACTCTTCATCGGGACACAGGCATCTTAAAATGACCACCAGTATCAAAGCCTTAAGTATCCCACTTAGATGAATTATTACGCACGCCGGTATTCTAGTGGTTCTTATTCCATTTAAAGGCAAATATGAATAGCAAAGAGCTGCTGCTGACCCCAGAGACTCTTCGTTGGTAAAGATTAGGCAGAAACACACGATAAATAAGGGCATCGAGGTTGTGATAAGGGCAGAACAATTTACTGACGCCAGAGGACACCCTGTATACAGTTGATGCTCCCAATACCGTTGACGCCGCAATTGCACTTCAAATAATCAGAGGCCTCACCAGACTACACGAATATGGTCTACTTTACATTCATAGTTGGATGATTATGAACACTCTGCTATTCCAGTGTTTCACATGCCATTTGAGGACAAAGATGAACATTTAAGGTCTGGGGCCAGCTCTCGAGTCTCCTTCGTCGGTAAGGATTAGGAAGCAGTACAAAAAGACGCGAACATTTCTTTATTTCAAATGTGAAAACTTGCAAAAGCCCTATTATGACCAGTGCGTTGGCCTGCAGGGTTCACTTAAAAGGACCCGTCCAATATGCGCGTGTATATATATATATATATGCACAAATAATAAAAGGCGTTCTGCTCTACAGAAACGAAGTTGACCGCGCTGCGGAGAGAAGAATCATGAGGTCATTTTCGAGGGCGCCTGTTTCCATTGGGATCTTCTGCTGGCCTTTGTTTAACACTCTGCTGAGGGAGGGATATGCTTGCATCTGTATGAACGAAGGTAGGCCCAATCTGGAGAGACAAATAGGATGATTTAGAAAAGTATGCACTACCCATAAGTGCCCCCTGCGGGGTCAATCCGGATTTCCGTACAGGCAAACCGCACAGTCAGAATGTAAAATAACGTGATTGGCTACTCTTCGGATCATTACCGTCAGTTTGCGTCATTATATAAAAATAAAAAATGGGTCCAAAGAGTAACAGAGAAAAGGTGTAACCCATCAATTAGGAATACTTTTCCTCAATTCGGAATATATGCGCAAATTTATTATTGGACAAGGCTTGACGCTGAAGAGAAAACCACAAGAAAGCTGAGTAGACTTAATGCTCCTGGAGAAAATACACAGACGGCAATGCGTCCTTTTCTTAATGTTTTTATGGTTAGTTTAAATCTTCCTTTCTGTGCGTGCCGCATAGTGGTGCGGGATCAGGGGAGCTCAGTGCAATCTATCTTACAAAGAAGACATTTCAGGTTAACATTTTATGGGGGTTCTACAAACGCTTAGATATTTAGATGATACACTTCAAGACAGACTTTATTATGTTTTCAATAAGTAAGGAGCATTTAGGATATGCGAACGGCACCGGCTAAGACCGCCATGACCATAGACGCCTCCCAAGGCTGTCAAAAGCTCCACAAAACGGTACCGGCTCAGGTGAAAAAAATCTTGGTAATCTTATTTGGCAAACTTCTTCCCCAAAAACATCCGGCACATAGTAAACCTTAAAGCAGTCAGCTAGATATAAAAAGGTGCCTTTGATCTGCCCAGGAATGGTTGGTTTAGAGCTAAACCCCCTTATTTGGGCCTTTACTCTTAAGATACACGTAGCACCATGTCAACAAGGCCGTCAGTAATGCAGTCACCAGAATTAAATTGGGTTTTTCTTTAAGAATTTGTTAAGTCAGGTGTTTAAGTTCAGAGAACATTGGGATTGAAACTTATCAAACTTTCAATCGACTAAAAGCAACAGACGGTTCTCCAATATTTTTTTAAAGGCGCGAGATATGAAAGCAAGTTCTAATGAGGTGAGAATGAAACTGCCGGCGTCATCGGTTCGGACTGCAAGGCACAACCAAATTTCGGTATTGGTAGGTGCCATTCCCTTAGGGATTTAAGATGTCACCCACGAGGTATGTAGCATAGGAGTGGGCTTTTAGGTAAATGTGAAAAGAAACATGGTTAAGCCTACAGGATGTACTAGTTTAAGCATTATAGCTCAATTAGTTGTCATGCACCCTGGTATGGAATGACAGTTTGCACTAAAGACGTTTTGGACGTTAAAGCTCCGTACTAACAAAATTATTGACAAAATTGATTGGCATTCCTTTTTGTAGGATAAATTTTTGCAGACTGCCGAAAAGAAGCTCGTGCAAAAACTGGCAGAAGAAGCTTGGGAATTAGCTGAAAGATAATTAGCATTACAGCCAAACTGAAGTAATATTTTCTAATCCAAAGCACATTTTAGAATTTTGGTTAACCGTTTAGGATATAGAAATCTGCTATGCATGAAAGGAGTAAGGGCGAATGCACCTAAGTCAATGATCATTGTAGATTTTGCGGGAATCATTCCTACATTACAAAATTACCATAAATGCACATAAGCAACCGCTTTGTGGTGCTTGGATCAGATCCACCGAGTGTACCCAACGCATTTCACCGCCACGCGAGGCTAAATTACATTTAACTTTGAAGATGAACTCAACATAAACTCTTGTGAGTTATCATAGTTATATACTTTTTGGTAGTCTACTGAAGACAGTTAAGTCAAATTCTTAACAGGGATAACAAACACATAGGCAGTACCTTATGGGAGCGAAGAGTTTGAGAGGACCCTAGAGGTGCATGTATTCCTTTCCCCTAGATATAATTATGCCAATTTCGCTGAGATATAATTCCGGGGAATAGGTGGACCTATAGGCATACAATTGGCATAAAGTTAAGATCAAATTACAACCATCTCTTGGTCATTTTCAGAAATCTGCAGGTGAAAGTAAACTTTGACCTGGATTTTGTGACAAATTTACAGGCGACTATTCTTGATGTCGAGAGTAACATTTTTCTACCATATCATGCCATCTGCGATCTGTTTCGCTTACCCGTCTTTTTCCACGGTGAATTCAGAACTTTTAGCTGAAAATTTTCGATTGATATTTTGGAAACGGAGCGTATCTCTTTTTCTCAAAATACAAGATATTACCGTTCCTCCTTACCCCCTAATCGTATCTGTGTGCAAGATGAGGATGTAAATTAAAATCTCCTTTGTGAAAATAATGACTTTCGCTAGCTTAGCGAGTACAACCCCTTTTCGGATGCAGAAACTAAAAAGTGAATTAAATTTCATTGTGCTAACAAAACGAATAACTACCTTGCCATTTCGCCTGTCGCGGGGAAGATGGGGAAGATCGGGGAGTCGCGTAAGACGGTTCTCATCTGGCGCAGGACAACTGAATGTGGATCGATGAGAAGGAGGTGTGGTGCAGAGAGTTGGCTCCTCCGGTGACCAACTGCCGCGCAGACCATTCGTTTGGTCTTCAGGCCCGAGACGCGTTAAATCTCCATTGCAGGGAACGGGGCGCATCCTGTAGTCAGCTGAACGCTTACCATCGTGTTGCTTATCTGAAAAGAAGGAATTTTTCGGCCTTTTAAAAAGTATTATACACTCTCCAAATAAAACTTGAAGTAGACTTATAGTAACGGAGGGAGGCGAGTGGCACTTATGAATGCTCATGCCTGAAGTATGTACGCCTGGGAGAGTGGCCTTAAGTTTCCGTATTACTCAAAAGTGACTACCGAAATTTAATAATACATAGGGTAGCAAAGACTTTTGCAGTAAGAGCCTTCATCAATCGTGTCTTTAGGCGTTTGGTTTAAATCTATAGTCAGTGGTCCACCTCCTATAATTCTAAAACTATCTTTTTATTACGAAAGAAGACTGAAATAGGGCCGTAATACTGAGCAAAATTTTAGAATGTTAGCTTCTAAATGCTTTTAGTTTGATCACTTTCAAAAACCACACTTGGCAAAAATGACTACGTACGTCTGGAGTTCCTTATATATTCGAATACACTTCACAGAAAATATTCCAAAATGCCGGTTTTTATAATTAGTTGGTGGAAAATCTAATCATATAGTAGAATTTAATGCAAAAAAGAAGATGAATAGTCAATTTCAGTCACATTTTTGAATAGCCTCAAATATTCTAAACAGGATATTTTGAGGAATGTTGACTTAGTTTTGTTGACAAAGGTGGTGTGCCGTGCTCCAGTCTGCCTTTAGCCAATGTTTACGCTATAATTGTTGATAATTACTTGTTCACTCAATTACAAAGGTCAACAAAAGCATACCGAAATGATTGTCCCTGTACTGTGGTCCAGCGGCGAAAGCTTGTAGTTTAGACCCACATCTGAGGCTTCGTGATTTTGGACAAGTTGAAACTCCTCTGTGAAATCAAACAATAGATAATAATAGTCCGAACAATCTATTTATTGATGAGTGACATTATTTTAGTGATAGTAGCCACTTTATAAGCCTAGTATTCCCAAGGATAATACATATTCTTTTGTGCGTAGTAAGGTGCGAAAATGCATAAGCCCAACTAATTATTGTATACACAACATTCTGCTTATGCAGGTAGCGGTAAATTCGTACGACTTACACATTTATCAAGGGCGACCTATGATATTTGAATTCAAAATTTTGCAGCTTTGCCTATTTTATCAACCCAAACACAGCAAGTTCCACATACTTTGCCTTAAATCAAACATTACTTAGTGGAGTTATATAAAACTGAGACTATCTAGTGAAACTCTTGATAATTATTCCTTAAACATAAGGTCGGCTTTATATTGAAAATCAAGCCCAATACCCAGGAAACGCAGTATACATGTGTTAAGTAATCGCTTTGGTGTTTGTATTTCGCATGTCGTTTTTTTCTAAACATCGACTGACAGTAGAAATCATTAAATTTTTTGGAAGTGGCTAAAGAGTTGAGCACGACTGAAAGCACCTTTAGAGCATTATACGCATATGTAATTGGAAGTTAATTTTAATGTGGAAAACATAGCATACAGTAAAAATAGCACAAAGAATAAGTAGATAAAGTGTAAAGTATCTCGTATAAATTGAAAAGCAGGCAGCCCAAGAAATGTTATTTCAAGGAAAGGCGTTCTTTGGGAAAATGAGGAAACTTTATTGAGTAAAATTTCGACCCTGGATCCCCAGGTCGTCGTCAGACATGAGAAGCTCTGAAACGAACAATTAATATTTCAAGAGCGCTGGTACAGTTTTAATAGCCGTCTAGTGTGGGCACTAATTGGCAGCTCCAATATTAGGATAAATAATAAACGAGGAAAAAATACTTTGTTTCAAACCAACGAAAGCAAAATTAGAGTGTTCTTTCTTCTGTATTTATTCTAAAATTATGTACTAGATGAACTGATCAGAGAAGATTTCAAAGCCTTGTGTTTTTAAGGATAAGTTAAATCTTATGCAGAAGGCTTTGGCTAAAACGCATTAGGTAATTCTTGAGAGCGAGTATTTGGTACAATATTAGCGAGCCATAAGTGCTCCTTAAAAGATTTAAAATAAATCCATAATGAAAGACGTCAAAATTGCTTGATAAAGTCCAAATAAATGTCATTGGAATGGTGAATAAAGATTTGCTTTCACGTTGAGAAAATGGCCACATCTACATACCCAAAGGGAGCATGAGACATACTATCTCTGGGGATTGTCTTCATGCCTCCCTGAGCGAACTCATAGGTTCCTTTGATGGTCTGGACGCCATTGCTAACTTGGTAGTCTGACGAGCTAATGTCCACCGACACTGGCTTCTGGGGGGCTTTAACTGACTGTGTTTGCCAGGCGGTCTGTTCGGGATCCACCAGAACCGCGGCAGCCGGACCTTGAGTCTGGAATTCCATGTGTTCCCAAACCAACATTCGCATCTCACTGATGACACGCACAAAACGTTGAATCTGAGCATCAATTTGTGGATAGAGTTCTCTGCGATGGGTTATGGCAGCGGCGTGAGGACTGGTAGTTATGATTGACTCGCCAGTGGAATTGTGGTCCTCGCCCTCTTTGGCCCGTAACCCAACGCACACAGAGCCAACTGGTTTCAGGTTCTGTGTCCTGATTTGCGGCAGCGCCTTCTCTGGGCAGAGTTTCCTATGAATACACAAAAAAGCATTGACTGTGAAGATAAACAAAAAGAAGAGTCACAGGAGAACATAAACTGTCTATTCAGTGACTACCGTTAGTTGGCTTGGACATGCCATACATTTTTGAACACGGAGCTACTCTACCTGTTTTACGATTCTCAGATACCTGAGGCTTGACATTTTCCGTAAGTTAAATAGCTAGAACTGTTTTTTGTGGCAAGGTCTGCGTTTTATTGCTTACAGAGAAACGCACTGGAATAGCACAACGGAGCCAGAAGATAAAGATGAACGTAAAAGTTTCCAGCTACCAGTCCTAGAGGCTTAAAAAATCGCCTCAAAAGCTACCAATACAACCCGTCTATTTTATGTATGATTACTACTAGCGCTTCCCCTCTTCTTTCTCTTTCTCTTCCTCTTCCTCCTCCTCCTCCACCTCCTCGTCATCATCATCAACTTTATCAGCAACAGTGCAGAAGCATCATAATGATTAAAATTATCGTCCTCATCATCATCATTCACATCAGAACCATGTTTGTTATCTTTATTGCCTGGGAGATCTGGTATGATTAAACTGTCCTCAATCGATATTTACGTTTGGTATCCAAACGATATTTAAAAGCGAATAACTAAATGACGCTGACCAAGAACTAAAAATATTGATGCAGAAGGACTTGTCATCATCGGTACTCCTACCAAAAATATAAATAAAAGTATGTAACTATGTAAAAAGCAAAGAACACCAACCGAAAATGCGTTAAACACCTCCAGAATAGGAGCTCTGTAGTAATAAAATTTAAAAAAAACAGTGTAGGTATAAATTCTCACGCAAAATATTTCTTTATATGAGCCATTTTCCTCCGAAGAGCTTTTGTGAAGTGATAACAATTAGAGATGAAAGGATCATTTTCATGGGTTTCCGGGAGAGGATGAGAAAAGGCATTCATCAGGGAGGCCTGACAACCACGTAAGTGATCCGTGAACATAGTCGGTTCCACAGTTTTCGAGGACTCCGAAGGTTTTTCTGCACACTGTAAGAGCAATATGGACGGAAGGGCACCAAGAATGGTGTACCTACAAATCAAAGTTAAACTAAGATTCGAAGAAATTGCGCGAAATGGTTTACATTTTCAATATACAACAAGAATCCACCTAGAATAATCTTTTAATACAAGCAAGGCAAATATTCTAAGGGTATTAGCCTGCCTGGTGCTTAAATAGAGTTCTGAAAGTGCGGTGATCACATAGTACAACTGGTTTTAGAGTTTGTAATTCAAAAAACGAGTGTTTAAAAAGCACGACGGAAGACCGGCGTCATAAGTCAACAGGAAGTCCTCATCTAGGGGTAGAATACCATTGGATAAATCGTCTAAAAGGAGGCCTCGATAATTCACTCTTGCATCTCACTTGCAGAATTTGCAGCACATTAGACAACATGACTCCCCCAACCACGGGGCCCGTCTGCGTAACGCTCGTCGCACTCATCTATTGTGGCTGATCGGTTAATCCTCGGTGAAATTAACGAAACCATAGTAAGTGATTCAGGGGTCCAACCTCCAGGTATGCCCAGGCACCAATGTTGTTGATCAAGTACACATATGTAAAAGGCCACAAGCCACAAGAAAATTTAAACATGACCACTGCTACTGCTACCAGGCAGAGCATTTTTTACTACGCGACACAATCATAAGACTAAAATTGACTTGGCGGAGGCGACATCGCGGATCCTCATCGGTGGCTGCTGAAATTTTGAGAAACCTGGCGGCCACTAAAATGCCCTTCAATGGTTTATTGGTCAAGTTAATAATCATTGACCACACACTGTGGTTACGCCAACCAAGGACTGGTGGCGGGAAGAGGTTGAAGCCACGGCGAAAGCACGTCTCCTACCCTGATCGATGAACGCCCTTCCCAAGATAAGGTGCATTATTCACTTTTAAGCCACAGGACCTTAATTGGTAGGCAATAGTAGAACTGGCATGTTTGATTCAACGCACTTAGTCTTATTTTAGACGTAGAAAATGACAGCATATCTGGGGCTTCATTGATGTTCTCGCTCTTGACGTTGGTTCTTAACTCTATGTACACTGAAGTCAGATGCAGTTACTATGAACGATGTACTTGGCGTTGATTCGAGCATGCAACTGATCTGTTTGGCTTTTCAGCACACAGTGTCAGGCCTCAAACATGAAACATATTTGTACAAGAAACGCTCTACCTTTGCATGTTTTGCTGAAAGCTACAACATGAAGAGGCTATGTGGTTATACACACAGTTGAAAGCTGGACACGGGCACAGAACAACTTACTGCGCGTCAGGGCGTGTTGAGAGCGGATTCTGACGAATGTCCAGGATTTGTAGCTTAGTTAGAAGCCCAACCGCATCACTGAAAGTTCTTAGATCTAGACAAGTAAACATTTTCAGCAGAAAAAAAGGTACCAGCAAGGTGATTCCGGCGGAGATAAAGTGCAGACAATTTTGGCAGGCATAATTTCGGGATGCCAGATAATCTAAAACGAAACATACATAATCACAGATTGGATTGCCACTTTGATCGAGCATATATCTCAGTGAGCAAGCGAGGTAAGTCATCGATGGTTGAGAACCAGAC
>JAYGXS010000004.1:34242227-34286249 GCA_036362985.1 Ligula intestinalis
GCGCAGGGCTCACCTCCGCCCGAAACGGGGCAACAGGCCAGGCAAAAGAAGGCAAACAGGACAGACGGCCGACGCCCACAAAGGAGGAACGTGTCAACGAACAAAGATCTCCTAAATGATGTGGCATAATTGCTCGTGGGTGCGCCCGCAAAGGCAAAAAAGATGCAAACGACCATAAACCCACGAAGGAAGAAAGTGTCAATTATCAGGAGTCGTGTAAAAAAGGTGGCACTCATTCCCGTGAGGGCGCCCGCGAGGAAGAGGGAAATTCAAACAACCACCTGCAATCGATCGATCCAATCGATTTACACACGCGTAAGAGGCACCGTTATGAGACCCGACTTAAGACAGGACGCATTCTCTCAAGACAAACGGCGGGAAACGGACATGGCTCTGACGATGGAGACGAGAGTTTCCGAAACGTCAGCTTAATTATAACTGGGTCCCAGGAATCGCCTCCACTTCTTCTTCCTCTTCTGGGGAAAATGAAGGTAAAATTATCTCTGGACCGCGAATATTTTCGCATACTACATGAACATAATTCTTATGTTTGCTTCAATAAACGCAGTCACTGGACACAAAGACTAATACACATACTTGCATTTAACGTCGTAGCGGAGGCAAAAAAGCTTCTTTTTTAAGGTCGTCGTTGAGCCATTTAATGGGTGTTTTGACTTCACCAATAAAATAAGCCGTCACGGCACTGCCAAAAGTGAACAGGGCTAGGGTAGAAAAAACTGTCCAGCAAAAGTTTTAAGTAGAGACCCTAGTTAGGCCGAGTTGTGAAGTTTGTAATGATCAGCAATAACTTCCATAAGTCTGACGCACCGGTTTTCGTTTACACTCAGGAGACAAAGATTTGGCAGCCAAGAAAATGTAAGGGGTTCAATCGAATCCAGATGGTTTCCATCCAGAATGAGTTCATGTAGTACAGGTGAATGAAGACCCCGCGAAGGCAACTAATAAAAAGAGTAAAGCAATAATAGGCGAAATTATCCAAAAAACAGTGCTCCTGGGGAGAGATTCTCCTGAAGCCTGTTACCGACACCACTATAAATTGTGACTCTAGCTACGCGTTACTGCCCTTTTAATGAAAAATTTTGGGAATTAATTAGACAAACACAAGTTTTGGTGTCAAGGAAAGGAGGTTTATACATACATTTCCACTTTGTTGAAATTTTAAAATCAGTTAACGAATGTGATACGCATCTTTTATCTCATTTTCGGAAGGACTCTGGAAGGATGCGTAGCGGTAAACTAGCGGCGGCAGTTCCTTCTGTGTGTGTATGTACCTGTGTACATCGCGGGGCTGTTGCTGTTGCCGGTTCCACCAGTATTTGTGCCCATGTATGCGAGCATTGTCAATGCTGTGTGTGTCCATATTTAAACATATCTTTTAACTTTTCCATTATAATAAGTAACATAATAAGCACCGAAAAGGCAGTAGTATTTGCTAATCAGGACTGCAGTTTACAAAATAATTCGTTTTATACCATCAGTAGTATGAACAGGCCTTTCTGGCTTGCGATTTTACAGCGCGAATCCTGGAACTACCTGTTGGATTCTTGTTTCAGCTTACCTATTAGTCCCCTTGAGATCGAGGTTAAGGATGTTAGTAGAACGCGAGATGGTATGTTGGTATATAATGCAAAAATACCATAAAACAACATCTGGCTAGCCAATGAAGCCGGATATAGCCAAGCGTCAGGTAATCAGATGAGGGAGAGTAAATATTGCTCATAAGCGTACCTCAAAGAGAGTATTTTCTGAGAGATTCAGCCACACAGGCGCAACGTTGCTGATCGTATTGCTGCCAATATTGGATATTTGGTTTCCTGTAAAGTTAAACGAGCAGACCGGCGGCTCCGCAGAGAAGTTAGGAACTGCCTCCTCGCAGAAACTTATTATGTTGTCCAGCAGGGAGATGTAGATTGCACTCGGAGCCAATGCATACCATTTGTTCACGTCTGCAAATTGACATGCAAGAAAAAACAGAGTTGGCAGCCTTTTTGGAATGAGTACAACGTCAGAGCGGCAAACACTGATATTTTCCATATTCTTTAAACAAATCACGACTTACTGAACAGCGAAAATATAAAAAATGTAATAATGATCATAAGTGCTATAGAAACGTGAGCATTGGCAAATCCTTAAATTGGAAGACGGGGTTTAAATATCTGCCCGGTTCTCTGAACACTCAAAACGTCGGACGTCTTTTAGCCGATCAGATTATAATTGAACATGTCACGGTGTTTGTTTATTTTATTAACACAACAAAGCGAATAACAGAAAGACCATGGCCAAAAGCACAGGAAAAGTGATCATTGGAATTTATTTGACCCAATTGCGAAAACATAAGTGGCCTCGATGGGATTCGAACCCAAGTGAGCTATGAGGTCCCACAGGGAGACGTGAGTTCAATCCCTTTTGCTGCAGATAGCCATCTGCCGAATCCCTCCTTCTTAATAATTTTGCCTGGCAGTCATCTGGTGGATTCTAGATTAATTGCTTAGAAAATCCTGCTTGGGTAGTCAGCTTACTACAGCTATCAGAATTGGTGGACTTCATATGTCGTAGTAGGCTGGGTGGGCAAGCTGACCAAAGTGCGATTAAACTCACAGTTCCCAGTGGGGGTTTCATAGCTCAGTTGACTAGAAAGTTGGTTGTACTAAAGGCCTACGTTTGCTGGCGCTGCTTTGAATTACACCAAGGCCGCCTATTTTTTCACAGTTGGGTCAAGTGAATCATTCAACTCTGTCAATACCCCTATTAATTATTGGAATGGTTAAACAACCGGTAATGTTTATTAATAGTGGACTTGCTGCTTTCCGTCTAGTGGTAGTCATTTACCATTATTAACTGAATTCTAGTTGCTTTTGTACTACAAACCGGAAGTCGGATTTTGTGAAATTGCGAATAGCTGCTTTAGTATACCAGGGATATTTCTTTTTGACAGATTGCTCGGGGCTACGCGGCAGTGTGGATCAGAATTCAACGTTCCGCAGTTCTGACTTTAAACAGAATTAACAATTTCGTTTTCTAACAAGGAAAGGCCAGCAAACGGCAAAATCATAGAACTTTACAATAACACTATGCCTATTTATGCAAAGGTAACCACGGTGGTAGCCTCCTCCTTCAGTTGAGTTTAAAAAGTACAACCATAAGAACAGAAATACGTATGTTAATCTGTTTTGTCAACCTAAAGCGTTGCGAAGGCAGAAAAACCGATGACCAAGTAAACTTTATCTATGGAACTGCGTAACCAAGGCTGAATGAATTCTACTCGTTTAAAAAGTACCATAGGCATGGTATCAGTGTTAATGAGGCTACTTTCGCCTCACACAACGTCCCGGTCTACTTCGAATAAAATCATCTATATAAACTGTCATATCGTGCTTAGCTTTTAGTTAAAATACATATCTGAGTTTGTTCTAGTGGATGTTAATTATCGTAAGTTAGGTTATGAGCAGTATATACTGCGTCATATTTGGTAAACAGCCATGCCTATGGTCCATAAAGCTGATAAGCCTCCTGCATTAACCACCCACCAAGGAAATTATATCTGACTGTCTTTTCAAATTGTTTGTGCTACTAAAGGATAAAGATGAATGGAAGACAAATCGTATCAGATTTTGGTTGCCCAACGCGCAGGCCTCTCTGAGTGCACGACGTGAAAATAAGAAAAATATCCAGGGGTAAGACCCTCTGAGAAGACGTCGTTCGACAGAGCAGTGGAAACATTTTGGTGAAAAGGACTTCCATCCATTTTACAGTACATTCAATTTATATTATAGATGATTGGTAAATTAAAAAATCGAGTTGGATGAAGGTAACAAAACCTATATGATTTCAAGGCCGGTTAGCTCAGAACGTCCACATACCGAAGGCAGTCACCTTATTCGACGACAGATCCAGATATGCAAGATTCTTAAGGGGTCCTGCTATATCCTCTGGTCGCTGTATGATATTGTAGGAGAGATCGAGGACGAGAAGCGAGTTCCGCGTCACCTCATCTACCTCGAACACTTCGATTTCGTTCTCCTACAAACAAAAGAGTTTTATTTGGCAGAAAAAGTGCAAAGGGCCTTTAATTATGGAAAAAACAGGTGCTGAACGCCCCAATAATTTTTATTTTTCCACATCTCTTCCCCCAAGAACTGACAATTATGTCCATTCATCAAGCATATCTTCTTTAGTATAATAAAAGGAGGATCACCTGGGGTTCACTAAACTTTTCTGCGGCCCAAAACCCTAATTAAAAGACAGACAAGTTTTGCAAAAAATAATTTGGCGGTGTGGCTACCACGATCAAAGACGCAGACCACGTGCCTCAGGGCTTAGGCGCAAGGCCGGTTACTGATGCGTGAATTACTTTACTATGATACAGACTTGCACAGTATCCATTACACTTGCTCTTCCATCTCCTCCTAGTTCTAATGGGATGATAATGCCAAGTCAATGGGAGGCGGGCTCGAGCGCTTTTTAAGAAAGCCGAAGGTTCTGCACGGGCAAAGGCTTTGCACCCATGCGAACGCCATTCGATTTCATTGCGAGTTTAAACACACCGGTGTGCACTGGGAGTCCTTCCATGGGCTCAGGGCCTTACTGATCACCCTGATCACCATGCCATCTAGATAATCGTTAAACATTTGTTGATGAACTTTCACCGACCACAACCGGTGTCCTACTCTGCCTTAGGTCTCATTTCTCTGGCACAGACAGCAGCCGTAGTGGCTAGTAGTCTTAGGCTATCAGGAAGAGAAAAATGAAACGCAAGTCTTAGGAAGACAAGTGAATTCCGTTTGCAGTTGGTGAGCGTTCATCAATGAGTGTTAATATCTCCCGACCTAGACCATCATACCAATGCGATCATGGCTCAATGGTTGGGGCGCTAAACTCTGATCAAAAGGTCGTGGGTTCGAGCCTCAGTTGGTGCAACACTTGGGGCAGGGTATGACTGGCTGAAGATGACTAATAAGTCAGAAATGGCCATTGCAGTCTCCCTTGTCTTTACCGGTGATACCACCTGCCTAATTTTTAAACAGTTCTCATTTTCTATCCCTGATCAATTTATTAAGGGATATATTATTGGTGCGTCAAGACAACCTGCATTTAATGTTTTGAGAGACTATCGAAAGCTTCCGTTCGAATATTTGAATTGGTTAACGACCTTCGATGAACCACTCAGGCTTGTCTCTAGGGAAAGTAAGATTTCAGTGGACGAGGATGGCATACAGCTGGTTCAGATATGTGCCAAACTTTTTTCATCAGCATATTGCAATTTTCGAATAATATCTTTCAATAATACTAAAGCAGAGAAAGATGTTGTCTTGGCTTTCTTGAAAAAAGGTCTGTATATGCGCGGACACTGGAAATGCCATGAGAAAATACAATCAAGTAAACCACTTTTACCCTTTCTTTTTACCAAAACAACATCTATGCACATTTTTAAAACTACAAAGTAAACATTTAGGCAGTTAACTCAAAAGTAGGTTATATCGCTGGCAGTATCGTAGCAGGACTGCGACAACAACTTTTGAAAACAGATCCACTAGTAAAGGATGCCTGCGTACACTTAAATCCAAGATTTTCAGGCACCCCTGTTTACATATGCTGGAGGCCGCTGCCGAGGACAGGCTGCACCGTCGGAGTTTCAGAACAGAGAGATTTGGACAGCGGGAATGAAGGAGCGAGTAGCTGGTATTGAGATAGACATGAAAGACATCCATTTTCACAACCTATAAAAACGAAAGAATACAGACCCTATTACATTTTGCTTGTGGAGATGGTTTCCTTACCCTGACCTTTGTTGCAACCGGCGTGCAGGCCTCTGTAAATAAAGTCAATTATTTGAATGATCTAACATTCGAAGAGAAATTGAGATATTGAAACAACTAATTTTACCGCTGAAACGGGTTAAAAGCAGCAGGTGAATACTGATTGAAACTAAGGCAACACCTAGAGAATGCACTTGTGCGTAATACCTTCCATCTCTGGCGCCTACGCCGTGCACGAGGTTACATGATTAGGCTACACGACCGGTCTCTGGGACAGCCAGTCGCAGCCGTCCACAAACTGCCATCGGCATGTCAACTGATCAAGCGGCCAGTGACTCATTTTCACATGATGTTTATTCAGTCACTCCCCCATTACGTTGGCGGAAAGAAGCGTGCGCAGGCCCACGGCTTGCCACACGTCGGAGCTTCTGACCACCACTGAACTTATGTATAGAACACACATCTTTAACTACTTAGACATTTACATGTATATGGCGGATCCCAGAGTGCTCTACGGACAAAGTGCCACCAATTATTAATGAAATACTTTTCCATGAAACGACTTCCAGGCTGCAGTGATTGAAAACAAAGTGGAACCGAAGACTACAGAACTAACCTGAGAACTATTACGGCTTCCTGACGAATCCAGTAGGAAGTCAAGTGGGAGTTCTCTAAGCTGGCGCTTCTGATTATTCAAAGTCCTGACGCTCCGTTTTTCGTGACCTGCACTAAAGGGGACGGGGGAGCAAAAAAATAAGCTAATCACATTGCAGTCTACAAAAATACGATTCCGTGTTTTTATTAAGTGTTATAATAAAAAGAGCAGTGGACAGGCATAACTTGCTTAACTGCCCGACATCATTCGACTGAATAACGATCAGCTTCGAGATATATCTACTTCGATATTCTTAATGGATGAAGACACAGCCGTCTGCCGACAAGTGTAGCCACTTCCTGTATAGCTGCCAATAGGAATACCCTCCCTTACTAATTCTGACACCGTCTCGGCGTGATATATAAACTCTAACGAGGGTGATCATCATTTGCTAAACTACAGATAGATTCAGTATTTTAAAATAATGGAAGTGACAATTGGGGAAAAATAATTCTTTTGCTCCATAATGGCCAAAGAAGTGAGGTGAAAGCGTCACTGACACCACATTCATTGAATGCTAGCATGGTGAAACATGCATGACTACGGACAGGGTCCCAGATAAAGACCCATTGTATGGCAGGACGAATTTGTCCCAAAATTTTGTCCTCGACCAGCGGCCATCTAACACAGTTTACAACGCAATGGCAACCGAGAGGACGACGAGCCCGTAGCTCAGTGATTAGAGCACTAAACTTTGAAGTAAAAAATCGCGGATTCCAGTCTTATGGATTGGTAATTGGGGGTTGGGAAGGGCTGGTTGGTGACGGTCAGTAAGTCAGAAGTGACCATTTCAGTAGGTAATATCATTATAGTCAAGATCCTCAGTGGATGAGGGGATGTAGGAGCCTCTAGTGCTTTTTCAAATCCAAGCACCAGTGATGCTTGGAGAAAGGCATTACTGCACGTAGAGCGTGTACACAGACGACACAAAAACAATATCTGTACTTGCGAACATGACAGCGAAAAAATAAAACATCGCCGTCAGCCAAGCCTTGGGTGAGATACAACAAAAAACTGAGAAGTCAACTGACGAACTATAGACTTTACTCGCTTGATGATTTGCTGTTACACACTCAATCAAAATCCGAGAACTAAATTTGCGTGAGGTAGGACACGAAGTCGAGAAGCACACGTTCTGTAACCAAGCCCAAACGCTTGTAGCTACTAAGGAAAATCTACAGTCGAGGCAATTTAAGAATGCTGCCCTGGGTTTGAATCCTACCAAAACCACCGAGTTTTTCACTATAGGGTCAAACGAGCTGTCACTTTATAATTTTTTTTAACAATTATCTAAGATTAAACTGCGGTTGACTGATGCGCTCTTCCACGTCAGGGTTAAATTTTATCATATAAGAAGCAAACGCACACATACACGTTCTGCCAATAGACGTCTCTTAAGATGCCCAAAAAACTATAACAGTTCACAAAATTGGACGTGCCGTTTGAAAACCTACAATTTTATAACGCTACAGTTAAATGTTGTAGGTTTTCAAAGTGTCTGTCAACAGTAGTGGTTATGTGTAAAGCTTTTTCTCTCTGCCTCCTACCAAAGTACACAGTCTGCGAGGAAGACATGTCGTGACTTGAGCAAACATGCGGCACATTTAGGTTCTGACAAGTTCCACTCAGTCAACTTTTCGCGAAACTTCCGTATAGCCTGTCAATTTCAGTTTAAGTAATACAGATTCACAGGTATTGTACCAAGGTTATGTGAGGCATTTTTTTACTAAAAAGTTTCAAAAAACCATAACTCCATTCGGTAGTCGCTTGGAACCCAGTAAAAATCTGAGTATGCAAGCATATTTGGACAAGGCATGCTTATTGACATTTTGTAATTTTCTTCACCTACTTCGAAAGTTAAAAAGTTTCAACCTACCGCGTATCCTTCGGCTTGCAGAGTGCAGCCTTGTGTTCAGCTAGCCAGAGGTAATGAAGGTTGGCCAAAGTAGCTCTCTCTGATACAACGCCCGGTGAGTTATAATGAAAGGCTCTAGAATTGACATTTTGGTAATCCAGCGGTCCATTGGTAACCAATTCCTGGGGTGGCTTTGGACAGTGATTAGCAGCACCTGCTGCTGCCACAACACGGATATCACTGTGGTCTCTGATGCTGTCACCAAAGAGATTTCTCTGACCGATATCATTTTCGCTCTTGTCATTAAAGTCTACTATGCCGTAAGGCGAGGCGTGGAGCGGGGCAGAGGCCCGCTGGATGATATGCTGAGCTTCCGGTGCTTCGGAGTGAGACGAACCCTCCTCATCACTACAGGGATCTCCCATCTCACCCTCATCGTCACTATCGTTCTTGGAAATGGAGTACGTCCTAGAGGTATGTGAGTCCTCCTCAGCCTCCTCATCGACAGCATCTGAGTCGCCTGCTTCTACGTACTCAATAGAGGCTGAAAAGTGCTTTACCTCAGAGTCTCGGAGTTCAGGTGGACCGGAAGAACTAACACGCAAAGGGAATTCAAAATTTTGGCTGTAGGGTCCACCGTCTTGATCTCTGTCGGAGTTGGCCTCACCATCGATTGAAGGCACACCAAAGGCCGTACAAAAATCATCCACAGTCTCCACATCCACCTCCAAGCCAGACTCAGCTGAACTGGGTGTTTCTCTTTTCACCGGTTTGCAATAGACGTGGTCACAGGGGCTGCTGTGACTATCGTCAGACGTTAAAGAAGCTCCCGGACTACCTGACACAGCCTCGAAGAGTTGCTCTGGCCACACGGACGGGGCGGAAGTGCTTCGTTCTGAACTCTGCTCCGAGAAGTCATGGAGGGGGTTTGCCGCCTCAAAAGCGGCCTCCCTGACGTAAGCAGTGAAAGGGGGACCTTTTTCGAAGGAGGCAATCTGCTTATCCAAAGTCTGGTTTGTTGGACCGTCAGACAGGGGCAGGTTTGTACTCCCATTGCTTTCCGCCCAGGCTACCTGACTTCTCACGGGGTATTCCATTGAAGTCACGAAGATCTCCCCACAAGCAGCAGCGGGCTTTTTAACGTCGGGCTCTGAGTTTGGCAGCCTTTCTGGACGTTTTTGAGGACTGGATGGTTTGGGACCATGTGCGCAGTCGCCGGCTGGCACACACCAGGCCGTTTGTATGTCAGATGGTGTGCCAGGATCCACTTGCTCTGAATTGAGGGCGTTTTTATCGGTTCTTCTGATCCGATTTTTTGTCCAGGACCGAAAACCTTTACGCTTATTCATTGGTTCGTGGGCTGGTAGCGGGATTCCTACAGAGGTGGCAGATTTTCTCGCATCATCAAGTAGGTCTGAGTATACAGAGCGGTTAGTAGGCTGACCACAAGGGAATTCGACCGCATCACTGAAGTGTAAAATAGAAATTTGCTAGAGCAGACGTTTAAACAGTTTCGGAACTTTGGATAACAGGAACACGAACGTGAATGAAAATGAAACAGTTCAGTTGGGTTTTGGGAGCTTTTATTTGGGCTGGGGAAGAAAGAGCAGAAGTGCGTCACAAGGCTTTGTTTTGGGCGGCGGCGCTAAAAGCAAGCGAAGAAGATAAAAAAGATCGCTTTAATTTATTTAGATGGAATGCCTTTTTGTCAAGTGAATCGGATTATTTAACTGCAACACACCTCAGTACTTTATTGTATCCCTGTGCAGGGGAAAGAAAACTGAAAGGATTAAGCACGCCGAACTCACTGATGGGGAAGATAGTTTCGTCTGTTGTTTTACATTATGCCTGAGTGCGCTTCAAGAAACTCTGAAAATAAATTTGATTTCTCAACTTCCCCCGAGCATTTCATGTGCATGTTTTCTCATCCTCTTTCTAGATAAAATTGATGGCAATCTCTATTGTCTGTTTCAGCATATCGACAGGGGCGTAATTCCTACAGGTCTGGGGATGTAGGTGCGCGTGGTTTGACTCGTCATCAAATTTCCCAGCGTTCCATGTGCGTTCTGATCTATACTCCAGCGTTCATTGCTGACCTGCTGCATTCCCCTCGAAAATAAATCCTCCGAGCAACACAAAACCGGAAAAATAGTGTTCCTTTTGTAAGTTGAATATGTGCAGTTTCAGACATTTTCATTGTCAGACGGTCTCCTCGCTTTTGCCGAAGACAATAGCGACTTGTAAAAGGTGACTTATTTCCCTTTTTTAAACTCTTGGCATAGTGTTACCCAAAAAATATAAGTGTTCCGTTTTGCCAGGCAGATAACTGGAATCACCCGATCAAAAGGCTGTCTAGTTATTCAGATTAAAGCTGCAGAAAATGTAGTAGACAACGGAGCCAGTTAGGTATTCGGCCAAAGTAGAGTCATCACGCAAGACAGGGGATCGTCAATTACGTTGAAAGGATCGGTATTTCAAATTCTAATATTCCAACTTTCGAGGGGCCTAATATATTCACTGTCCTAGACGAGAATGTGTAGAACCCATTGTAATTCTGAACGGCACTCCACCGTACAGACTGGCGAAGTGGCTGTTTCGGCTTCTCAGATTTCTGACCACTGATCCGAACACCAAGATCAATTTATCAACAACATTTTAGGGGAAACTGAAAGGGATAAGTAACCTGCCAAATGAGATCACGGTACTCGTTTGATGTAGTTCCCTTTTTACTCCTATCCCCCTGGATATGGCAGATTAAACCGTCAAAATACTCCGACGCAGCAAATACAGTGAAATGGAATATCACATCGGACAGACTCAAATCCGACACATCATCGAGTCCTGTTTCGGGATGTGCCATACACTTGATGGAAGACTGTACAGGCAGGTAATAGGAACACCGATGGGTTCACCGAATTCGGGACTCATACTCGAGGCGTCTTCCCGGACATACAATTAACGACGGAGGGAGGAGAAAATAACCAGTAAGCATTGCTCTTCTACCGTGAAGCTTGTGGTGGTCTAATAACCAAAGTTTTCGGGAAGGTGACAAATACGATGCAAATGCTGAATTTCAACAGAAGTCACCCAATCAGCCATAAGCACAGTAACGTAGGGACGCTTTATCGGCGTGCTCAAACGCAATGCAGCGAACCAGAAGAACATGTTGCCGAAATACAATATCTTCGACGCATATTCAGAGGAAATGTCTACCCACGCAATTCTGTCAACCGGTGCTTGCACAATCGAGATGGGCAACAAAATCGCACCGACCCCAAATTTTAGCGAACGATCCCGTACGTCAAAAACGTCTCGAAGGCATTTGGTAGCCTTCTCGCGCCACTTGGAATTGGAGTCGTAAACAGGCCGGAGGCAACCATAAGGCGTGAGATAATGAAACTGGAGGATCATTTGCCACGAAAAGGACCATCTGGAGTCGTCGACAGGATCTAGTGCAGTTGTGTAAAAAGCAACTTCGACGAAGAAACCGAAAGGCAGCTCTAGAAGTGAATTGCCGAACATGTGACCACCGTGCGAAGAAATGACAACAACTCCCAAGTCGCGGTGCCACACATTCAAATTTTCTGAGGTCGAAATTCTCGCGATAGGTGACTATCATGTGAGTAGCGAGTTAATTTAGTCATGGTTCACGGACAGTGCAACGATCTGCCAAATCAATATTCGGTGCTGAGTTTCAGTTTGGCCAAAGCAATTCGCTATTCCGGGGACGTACACCCGAAAATATCGTCCAATGCCAGCGCTAAGGAGCCAGATGGCCGAGCAAGCACCATGCCCAAGCCCAGCACGTGTGATAAAAGTTGGGCAGGTCACCGCCCATACGCCGACCAAAAGTAGGTCAAACTTTGAGGTACCATACAGGCATTTCCAGGGCCTGTGACTTGTCCATACTTTCGCACAGAACATCAAATTTATTCTAGTTAGTACTGTGCTGCTTCTCCTTGAGGACGACGTCCCCAAGATCGATCTCACTATAACTGTGTAATCCAAATCAAGGAGTAAATTTCAAAGCTATACTGAAAATGTGTGGTCAGGAGAAAATCGAACCAGGGCTTACCTTTGGGGTACCGAAGAATCGGAGGCATCAGCAGAATCTTCCAGAGGTTGAGACACGTCAGCACTTTCTCGCAGCTTCCTCAATAAAGCAAGGTTTTCCTTTTCCTTCTCAATGGACTCGTTCAGTTCTCGTAGACGTTCCTACCGAGTGGGGTGGTTAGCTGGGGAAGAAGGGGCAACGAACTTTCATTTCATGCTGCAGACGGGCAAGTTGCTTTTGGGCACGCTCCTCTCTTTCCTTTTCTCGTCTCGAAAGTTCCTGAACAGAAAAAAAGCCATCTTCCTATAGGTGACTCAACGCGAATGATGGATAGTGAGAGATGATAGCAGAGTTCCAATGAGCCGAGTCTTTACCAAATTAGAGTCAGAATTGAAGAAGAGCACACTACAGACATGCCTCAACTCACAAAGTAGTTACGTTCCTTACAGGCATATGTAACTCGAACCGTTCGTAAGTCATTATTGAACATTACTTTACGTGGCACTTTATTGTATTCAAATTCATATCCAAAACCTGCCTCTCTTTTTTCATAATCCTCTTGCAATTTTCTTTCCATTTCTTTCTGCCATGTTGGTATCTCTTTGATCGACTCCATGTCTCCTTGGATCTCATCCAGCAGCCGCCGTAGTTCTTCTCGACACTAAAAAAAGAAACAGAATATCAATTTCAGTAAACAGTAGCAATTATGAAGAAATCAAGTTAAGATTCTGCAAAGTATAGCGGGTGAATAAATTATAAACGCCTTTTCTGTGGCAAAAACACCCTCGGACTGGTAACGGCTTCGCCCAATCGGCGCTGCGCCACAATTGACGGAAATTGAGAAACCCGTGGAAACGCTGCGCCCCAACTTACTACTTCCTGAGACATTTTCCATGCTTGAGAGCCATGGAAGCAGGAACAGGTAGTGAGTCTGATCATCGCAGACCTTTACTGACTGAATATTAATCGTCATGTACGCAAGCATGCCTATATCTCAGAGGTCGTTGCTTGGAGTTGTCAAGTTACAGGATAATCTGGCCCCCACTATTACATGCTAACCCGTGCTGGTATCTTCTGCAGCAGCCCTTAGTATTAACTCAATAAATATTCAAAGACCTTCTAACAGATTTTAATAATTTAGCTAACCAGTCAATTTTAATCAGACAAATCGCCAGTTAGGGTTAGTTAGTTAGTTCATAACCCTCAGGAGTCCCCACCAGAGTCTAAACTGGGTGCAGTTGGGAGACAGAGAAAATCCGCAACCTCAGCCGGCTCGAGCCAAAGATCCATGGGTTGAGTTGGGTGCCTGGCTGGGAAATGCAGGCGAACAGATGCTGACAGTCATGCGTAGAAACTCAGCAGTCGGGCATGGATGGGTCGAGCCTTTGTTGGCACCGGCGAAGAAGCATTAAATAGCCACTGCGTAGTTGAGTCAGAGTACAGCGAGCGACCCTCGAAGGTCGTTAGTCTGAGGCCACAATCGGAGGTGGATAGCCGCCCAAAAGGACCGTGGGGTGGTAACCTCGTTTTTCTTTGGCAACTGCCCTCTGGTGAAGGTGCTGGAAGCCTGTCTTGGTGGCAGAGCCATCAACAGGTAGATCCAAGAGAGATGAGACAACAGCTTCCTTGTGGAGAGCGCGAATAGACGGTAGAACGTCGCGGCTGGGCTCAGAAGCGTGGCAAAGATGGTGATTAGGATGGCCGGGTTGCAAACAGGTCCACCAAAACTGCTGGCCTAAGAATATATTGTGAGGGGTGACCGGCAGGATAGAAGCATCTACATGAATTTGATCGATGGGTGACATTTTGTGGCAGTCCGTGATCGTGTGGAAGGCAGCGTTCTGTGCTGACTGTAGGCGGCGGAGGTTGGAAGAAGTGATTGTAGGAGACCAGATTGGTACCGCATATGTGAGATGTGGTTCGGTCAGCGCTTTGAATGTGGCCACCAGCGTCTCTTTGGTGCAGGGGCTCACTTAGCTTGTGACCTCCCTCACACGGTCCGCAAACGTGAAGAGAGGATCGAAACGGACGCCAAGGAGCTTCGTCTTACGGGCCAGTGGTAAAGACGCACCGTTGACGGTGATGACCGGTGGGCATTGAACTCCTTCGGGTCCAGTGTGAAAACAGTGACGGACGACTTGGCTGCCGAGATCTTCAACCCTCGCTGAGTGAAGAAGTTATTGTCATCAGACATGGACTCCCAGAGGACCTGTGCAGCCTGATCAATGTGATGGTGCTAGCAGACGAAGGTGACACGTCTCCATCGCGTTCCCACCCACCCTCACAGCGGCCAAGGTCTGCTCCACCCAGCTCTCTACGTTGGATCTCCCTATGCCAGTTTGGGCAAATTTCCTGGTGGCAGGCAAGTTTACTGCATAGGAACACCAGCTCAAGCAGCCTACCATCCCATCTGAATGCATAAAGTTCATGCATTTCAACAGCTTGGACAGGAACTTAACTCAAATATAAAAGGTCAGGGTTCTCAGCCAAAACCTCATAGTTCAGCTGATAAGAGCATTGACCGCACTCCAAAGCCCTGTCGCGGTTCCATATCCTAATTGGCTCTCCATTTTTTGTTAACAATTTGGCAATCAACTCAAACACATCTACAGTTTAGTTAACCGATCAGATAGTTGGTAGGATCCACACAAGTAATAACTTGTGGCCAGTCGGCTTGACTATCGTAATTTACATTTTAGCGAGTTTTTTTATTCCTATGCAAGCTGTAACCCGAAATATATCAAGAGGTTTGCACAGTGAAAAATACACCATTCACTACCACAATCTCAGATGCATTCTGTCACGCGAACATCAATTGCTCTGTCAGTAAGTACCTAGCAGTTACTGATGAACTTTTTGAATTAATGACAAACATCTTACCACTTTTCTTCTTACTAAACTACATTATATCTCGCAGTTAAGTCCATGATATTAATAAAATTCCATAACTTTTTAATTTTCTACTGAAAATGCCGGAGAACATGCAGAAATAGTTATCAATCTTACCGAGCTCCTTTGGCTCTCCGATCCACTGTTGGACACCATTGTCTTTTCCGCAAAGGAAGTAGACTTAATTGGTGCTGAGGGCTCTAAAATACAGAATATACTGCTAACTAAACATTTTGGCGTAAAAGACGAAAGACAAACTGTGGACCACTAAAGGTCCACGTAAGGCAATAGACGCACAACAAAATATCAATAAGCAAGTTTGGAGGGTCTAACGCTAAGACACCAAATCAAAATGCAGCTGCGAATTAAATGTAAAGTCTTCCTAGCTGGTAGCACTAGATGTTGTCTAAACTAAATAACATTTCGGGGAAGAAGACTTATTAAACTCCCGCTTTTTAAAGTAAAATCCTACTCCAAACCGACAGAGATCATAAGGAGCTTCGGTTCTTATCCACCTTGGCCATTTGTTTGATATGCTAACGAATAGAATCAAATATAAACTTCTTTCTTAACACTATTCATGACTGGAACACAAGATCTTTTAAAGGAAATGCAAAATAGTACGCAGGTGTGAATATGGACATGATGAGAATGGGAAAACATGGTATTTGATACCATGAAAACAGTACAGTTAGGCGCAGAGGTTCACTAATCTCCTTATTTGTATCTCTTATTTATGAATTATTGGGCTTTTTGTAGATGAAAAGTCTGCAAATACTTGCCTAATTTCCATCTCTCTTCGATTTCTTTGATTGCTTCGTCATCAAGTTTCATGTCTTGCAAATTGATGGGATCCGGAGAGGCGATTCTATTGTTGTTTGTTTCCTCTGGCTCTTGTTCGGGGGTATTTTCATTCTTCAAAAGACTTTGGGTCTAGAACGAGCAAAACGTGCAAGTCAAGCATTTAATCTAGTTTTGCCTCCCAAAGGTAAAGTTTCCATACATCCAACTTTATATTCAAAGAAATGGAATATCAAAATGTAAATTCTAATAGATTTTTGAAAAGATGAATAATTTTGCCCCAAAGTATTCTGGTACAATGGATATCTGCTATAGTGCACTGGCAAACACGGTGAGTCAAAAAGGATGATAGTTGCATACCAGATGGAGAGTTTTAATAGTCTCATGTTAAGGATTAAAATGCAGATCAAAGACAGCAATAAGCAAGTAGCGAATACCGACTGCATGCATAACCTAGAGAATCTAGAATATCCTATAAAAGGCTTAAAACATTTGCATATATACAAGATGATAAGGATCGGGGCACCTATACGATGGTTGCTCGTTTTCAAATCTTTAATCATTTGTATTGATTATGTACAATGAAAATTAGTGGGGTTATTATTTTGAGCGATGTTTGACAGCGATTCTTTACTAATTTTTACCTAAACGTTTGCGAAAATATAAATTAACTGTAAGTGTGATATGAAAATACACCAAGTAATTTTTCAACCAACACCTCACTGTATCAAGTAACACTGCACGAAATTCCTAATTTTTGTAGGAAAATCAGTTACCGTATGGCAAACATATAACTTCACAAGCGCGGCTCCAACATGTTAATATTAACCACTGTTAGCCATTTGGAGCGCAGTGTACAGAGTACTCAACCAGAGTAAAGGAAATAAACTTCATATATTAATCGAATAACTGTTGCTAGTAGTATACACTACCGAAAAACAGCGGCTCAATGGTTAGGAGGTTAGCCTCTGAGTGTCGAGACACAAGTTCGAAACTCGAGTGTGCCAGCAATTTCAGCAGCTACACTAGAATTGGCTACCCCTAGCTGACGACGGCCAATAAAGCCAGCAACAGCTATTCTTGGGTACCTGTCTTTGCCGGAATAATACTAATGTAACATAAATAGTTCTTTTCAGAATTGAAATGTGAAAAACCACTTATTGATAAAGTCGGTATATGAACAGATCTTTTGCAAACATGATCTCATAACTTTCAGTTTAAAGATACATCGAAATTAAATGATAAAGCGCACAATAACGAAGTAGCTTTTTTAACTAGATCCTATGCTGGGATAGTTTTCAACCAAATGTCTGCATGGTACTTGATAGGGAATGACATAGGATTACGTGCCCGATCTTTTAATTTGTTTACTTTGGGTATGCATTCCTTTAGTTCAGTTCTATTTTTTATTTTATAATGCACCAAATGATTTAGGTTAACATTTTTGTTTTCCCCACAATTCCATTTGAGTTTACACGAGAAATGACACAATCAAGTTGAATCGTACCTTCAGATAATCATCAAATGTAAGATTTCGGGCCGTCAGGGCAAATTGTAATTGGTCTTTGTAGAGAAGATGTGGTTCTGTATCTCCAGTTGCTGTATAATTCTGTTCAGACTCGCTTACGTTATCTGAACCCGCAAACTCATCAAAAGCTTGAAAGAATCTAGAAAACGTGTCCTGTTTTTCAGCTTCCAGGGCTTCTTCTTCCTTTAGTTCAGAAGTTTTCTGTGGATAAAATATTTTTTAAATAACAGATCTAACCTGCTATGCTGTGAAACAGACATTTAATGGAGAAATGCACCACAAGCACGGCAAAATACACACTGATTTCCAAAATACGTTGAAAAAAGCAGAAGTTAGCGAATACTTTCTTAGAAGAAAAGATGTAAACATAATCGATTGAAAGAACGATTAAATTCAGTGGGATTATCATCTGAATGGGCTTACCGTTGGACGTTCGGGCGCTTCTAGCACACTTGTGTTCTGATTTTCGTCGTTAACGTCAATATCTTCGGGATTGATTTTTTCCAGCTCCTCATCTAGCCATGCCTCCATATCCTCTTCTTCCTCCTCCCCTTTGTTATCATGATTATTTACAATGAATTTATTCATGTCTTTTCCTGAAAAAAATTAAATACGAGTTTATTTTGTTCATAAACTACCCACCAAGCATCAGCCCCGATAAAACCCTTCTTGTGCCCCAGGCAGGAGATACATCAGTTTTTCTTTGCAACTGTCTGGTATACGGTCTTACAAATTGATAGCTTAACCTTTCTTTATTAACTTTTAATTACTAGGAATACGCCCTGAGATGCATTGTGTACATATTAATTGTGGCCGATAGGAAGTTTTGAGGCACTTAAATATTGTTTTATAGGTAGGGAAGGTCTATGCTCGTCACACCAATGAGATATTTCTGTAGCAAGTCTCCAAACTTTCTCACCCCACAAAATAAATAGGCATAAGCTAGCTGCAGCCCCGGAGACCAAATACCGGAGGACTAATAAAAGCATCCATGTCTTGGCCGACTGACAGACTCATTGACGTCTGCAGTTTCGTACCAGTTTTGGGTCGAGGGCAGTGACACTGAGCTCGTGAGGTTGACTACGAAGAATGTGTCCAAACTATCAAAGTCGTCTTTCTTTGATTGCATGTTTTACGTAAATTGAGTCTGCCTATTGTGTTTCTGAATGTATTGTCCTTAATGGTCAAAATATTATAAGACTATTCCTTAGGATGTGGAACAATATGATTTACATTTGTCACATTAACTAATAAAGAACAACATTTAAGGGATATTCGAGGAAATATTTCGTCTTAAAATGTAGAGCAACTCAAAACTATACTTCTATAATCCCTGAGAAAGAAGATGAGGCAATTACGAAAATGTGCAATCAAACCATAATAAAAGAATAGTCACAAGAACGCAGCAGTGACAGCTCTTAGGAGTAACGCAATTTAATTTGTTTGAGTAAGTTTTGCTTATTTTACAAAAAGGGTGATATGCCGCTGTTTCGAAGCGCAAAAATAATTCGCAAGACACTGCATATAAGTGAACTGTTAGAAAATCTACTAAGTGGTTGATTAAAGGACTATAAAAAGTAACAACTTTCAAATTCAAGACATGCAGTTAGTGGAATTTTATAGTCTTGGCAAAGCTACGGGTGCGAGATCTAGGTATATTTCCACCAAAGTCGGAATTTTGCCCATTTAATCCTTTCCCCTGTTTCTAGTTCGAACAAAATGATCATCAAAGAAATAAATCTGGTGGCGAAGATTGCATCAGCATGCATATGTAAAGTACATTGGGCAGATTTTTATTAGTCACTCGCCCAATATCTTAAAGAAAATAAGATTTTAGTTGGAACATTCGGGAGGAAATTTCTGTTGCTTTTATAGCCATTATGCTATTGATTTAGACAAAAACAACAAATTATATATGCCAGAATGTAAATCTAGCACTGGTGCTTATTCAAAGGCCTCAATACATCACAGACACGAAGGGGTTTGGGGTAACTTCAATTAGAAGGGATAATTAACAATTAACAATTCTTCATAAAAGACTTAAGTCTTTTATGGAGAAAATATAAAGAGTTTCCATAGTTCAAATGATAAAAAACAAAAACATACGCACGTGCACATGCAAAAATATCAATTAAAACTTCTGCGTTTGTTAAAATTTTCAATTTCTATGTCTACAGTTGTACGAATCGATCCGAGAAAAAATGACTGGATAGTAATATCAGAAAACAGGGCCACTACTAGTTCAGGCAAATAATGCAGTATGCATAAAAATTGGAGTGTTTCCAAAACTTTTATACCACGATCATGCGCAAAGTATATTTGGATTCAAATCATGTTCATTTTAACATATTCGAAATACTATTTGAAAAGCAAATAACTTTTACCTGAGTGCAATCCTAATAATTTATAATGAAGCTATTTTTTATACAAAAAATTTGCCATTTAAATCAGAGAAAGGGTAATGATATTTAGTTGAATTCCCATCTATTTTACCGTTGCCAGAGAGTTTAAGAATCCGCGAGTTAGGGATACACCAATTTCTAAAACTTAATTAGTTGTCTCTATGACAACGGTTTGTTCACAGTTTAAGGGGTCTAAGGATGAGAAAGGTTCTTAATTGGACTTATTGAAAAAAATGAATGACAATTTGCTAACCTCCCAACAGACATATGACATTGTTGGAAGCTTTTAAAATTTTATCGAATATTTAACAACTTACCGAAGAAAAATAGCACAATAAAATTTTATTTGCCCATGCCATTCTTCGAAAGGATGTGATCCATATTTTCTGTTAGTAAGAACGGACAGAAAATGTTACAGCAAAAGAAAGACATTCTTAAATGTTAAATGGTGTTTTCAATAGCTGAATTAATGATAGGTCGGCTGTTTTCAATGTCATACCTACCCCAAATAAGGTGCAAGAATCGGGTTTGGTATACAAAGTCCAAATTCAGGGCTATATGCATTAATCGTTAGCCTTAAGTTTTCATATCAATTTCACCTTATGGTTCTGATCAAGTTGATCCTTTGTCTATTGATTTTATGTAGCGAACGCATGTTTTTCTTTCATAAACTTGTGATCGTCTATGGAATATTTTGCCCGGAGTTCATATGAAAGACAAATTCCACGCTGTCTTCACGTACAATGCAATTTTAATTTTGTGGTATAATCTAGCTGATGCTGAGCTCATTGTAGAAGAAAAGGGCATTCTTACACCTCATAATGCAGGTTAGTATGTAGGGTAGGCTTTTGGACGTTTTTTGTAGATTAAGAAAGCACTCTATGAATGAGCCTCCTTATACATGCACGGAATCTAAACGGGACTATATCAGGACGTGGCATGCAGTTTTCGAATGTGCTCGCACAAAAAATGCTGAATGCGAGAGGAATAATGGCAATTCTAATGCAATCTCACGCCATGCCTGCCATTCGCGCGCACTACCGCTTTCTGTTTTTGACGCTGTACTGTCATCCAAATCCAGGTAGCTGCAGTGCAATAGATGTAATGCAAGCCTATAGTCACTCAAAATAAATTAATTCGCTGACGATAATCCCTACACCACCATTTGTTGGAGAATAGGCTGGGACTCGTTGGAGTAACAGTGGAACTGTCGTTAGTTTCCGAAGTGTCCATTTATTTTTGTAAACTTAAGAGAATTAACCAAAGCTTGCTGTGTTTTATTTTACCAAAAATTTACCACGTTCTTTCCATCCAACGTTGCCAAAATTATGTTTGCGACAGCAGCAATTAAAGGACCTAATGTGGAATGCAGTCTGTAAGTGCGTTTGCAACATATATTGCAGGTTAAGTCACTTTAAGTCACTTTATTAAGGAAAGAAGGCTTTCGCCCTTGAGCTCCCTATTCATAACCAAAATCTCAAGAGGTTTCCTAAATCTAGTAAAGCAGGTTATTACCTCCGCTCGACGTCTGATTCTACGCCTACCTTTTCGCCAAGAGTAACAGAGGAGATCACGGTAACTCATCCAAGGAATACAACTCTTAGTCAAAATCTGGATGATATAGATTCACTTACCTGTGGTAGATCGTCTTTCCACATGAAGGCCTAAATAAAGTCGATGCAGGCCACGAAATGGGCGTATGTCCAGGAAAACTCTATCATCACTTGCAGCCCAACCAAAAACAAATGAGGAAGATTAATTGTTATGAGAAAAACGCCATATATAAATTACTTACATCGAACGTTACACATATTGACGTGAAGACTAAGTATCCTTAAGCAAAACGTTAGTGCCAAAGAAAGCAAACCAATCTGTTAACTAAGAAAAACATAAATTTTGCATGTAAATTAAGCCCATCCTTGCTAATGAATGATTTAGTAAAAAAGAATACAAAGGTCAACATTCAAAATATTTCCCTCAGTCCGGTTTGCACTTAGGTATCCTCCAACTACTAATGCAAAACTAAGTGTGGTGTTTGGCCTACTTTGAAAACGATTTTACAAGAAACAATTTTCATTTTTCTCTTTTCCGTCGTTGGAGATGCAGTGGATTAATTCGAAAAGTATTTTTCATGATGTCTTGGTCGTAATTTCCTTGGAGTACCTCTAGACGTTAAGGTGATAACTAAGAAAATGGACTAATATTAGCTGATGCCAACAGTTTTATAGTTTCTTCCCTAGAATTATTGCATAGGCTTGCCTGCAGCAGTGTTTTTGAAATATCAGTGTGCAAAGTTTACTGTCTTTCCAAGAACTAGGTGACATTTTAGTTTGAAATTTCTTTGAATGGCGATAGGTAGGGCCGTGCAAAATTTATTTCTTGAAGCAGCCTTACTGTCTGCAAACTATGATAAGGAGGTCTGCTATTGCCTCGGTGAGGAGGATGTAAAACTCTTAAAAAGTCAAACAGATTAAGTAGTAATATTTGGGATACTGATAAGAAAGAGGTAGCGAAATTTACGCCCTCAAAACTTAGTGTTGGAGTCACTTAAACACCTTCGGTCCGGAATTGTGAATTCCCTGAGAATATCGTACTACATTCCAACTAAGACGGAAATAGAAGCTAAGAGTTGTGGGCTTGTATTCGGCTAGTGTTCTGTTTGCGTGACTGGGTGGAGCCTACACCAAGCATGCCAAAGTAGTACTGAGTAGCTTGTGCTTGCAGGGACTCTTCACACGAGTCAGCCAATCATAAAATTAACCGGAGGACACAGCTCAGAGCTAATTCTGTGTTATCAGGGTTCCTAAAAGTTGGCCCGTTGTGAAGTTAATGAGACAAACACAGTCACTGCAATACAAAAGGAATATGACTCCCTCGCGCTCCCTCCAGCTTCCTCGGAGAAACCGGATTAAGGTATAGCTTCCCAGCTTGCTAGAACTCCCTTGCTCCTGAATTTTATCAACGTCGCCTTTATAGTAAATGGTTATTGATTCAGATTTGATTGAACATATAATGGAACCATAAGCAGATTTTAGTAATTATTTTACAACAGAAATGAAAAAATTAATATTTCTGCTACATCAATTCCCGATCAGACGGATAAAATGCTTAACTTCATCGCTGATACCATAAGCGGGGTCAGATCAATGTGACCCCACACACAGGTCCTGAAAATGTCAGGTTTGTGCTGTTTGGAATGACGTCCATGTAGGCATCCCTAAGCTGTCAGTCCAAAATTATCGGGGGAGTGAGTAGAAATTAATTAAAGTTTGTTTTGGCAGATTGGGATAAATCCCCTAAATCCCCCTTACAATGGCGCGTTTAAATTCCACCGAGGCGGGCGAATTTTGAAATCTAGTGTTCGGGTGAGGTGTTTAGAGCTTACAAAATAGACAATGGTAAGGCTTTCTTGTAAGGCCCACTAATGGCTAGAGGAGTTACTCGAATAGTTTTCTTGGTCCTCAGGCTTTCATTACTTTTCCTTCCCCAACCATTCACTTACACATTCACTTAAGTAAAACAATTACGAGCGGCTTTAATTCCTTCCTATTGCTTCATTTTCCGCACCCAAATGGCCTTTGATTTACCCTACCCTATTTATAAGCTTTCAGCACGAATTATGCAGGACCCACAGAATACTGGACTTACTTTTCAGGTGGCCTCACAAGAAAGTCTACGCACATTAAATAAATTTCAAGACTATTATGAATTGTACGCAGTTTCTTAAGTACAGACTAAAATACAGAACAAAACACTTTTTATGAAATTTTGTTTCTACCAATTTCACGAAGGGAAATTTTTTTTACTTTCGTAGAAGTTAATCCCCTTCAATTTTGCATCTCAAAACAGAAGACATTAACAATGAGCAATTAAACTGAATTCTGAAAATAAGCTAACACAGCGGAACTGCAACGGCAGCGGCAACGATCAAATATGTATGTCCACTCAAAAACTGGGAGGCATGGGTTCCTATAAAACAAAAGTGGTGGTAACACGGATTGCATGAGTGGATTAAAAAAAACTGTCAGCTAGCTGTCCTCCGACCTTTACTTCATCAACTTGCTTAACTAAAGAAGAATATGTTAATAAGCGTGCATGTGCATTGAAAACCGGGTGAACTGCTCCCAGCCTGTGATGACGAATCTAGTTATGTGGGGAAAGTACAAGTAGTATTCTGAATAGTCCAAAATATGCGAGGCCCAGGTAATTCATTAGAAAGAGGCATGGCACGCGCACGCAGATTCAATTAACAGGCGTATCGATCTTCCTGAAGCCTATCTCGCGTTGCACAAAAAATCGGTAGCAGAGCTGAAGGTCAGTTCTGGCAGATTTGAGTTCAATACACAGTGAGCTGAATATTTTATTATCCCTAGACAATGGCCTCGAGCGAGAGTCCGAAACGTCGGGCAAATAAAATATTGGTCCCAGAGAACGTCTCTCATCTTTCTAATAAAAGAAGTATAAAGCTGAACCCAACTCTCATGATGGCCGTGACCTACAAAATCATTGAAGTTTACTGGGTTGGCAGTTCAATCCCAAAACCAAGATCTTAGTTTAAAAGCTAAATCTCATCCCTAAGTTTAAAGATAGCTCCACCCCTTCCCTATTATGTAAGCGAAAGCTGTATGTCTTACCATAAACTGAAATGCGATGCTAATGGCAATCTCTTGGGGAGGTCTGATGGGGAATTGGCAAGAGGAAAGTTAGCCTAAACACATTCAAATAGCATAAATAAGGGAGATAAAGTTCTCTCCGTTTATGTTCATAAATTATCCGGAGTTGCTTGTTTTCAGGAACTCATCTGTGCAAGCTTCAGCTAGATTTTTCGCATCGGAAGGGCCACTTTTAGCAGAACCGTTTTAATAAACTTATTTTGGAGTAACCCAATTACGCGCAGGTCATTCTTTTGCCTTCTTAATCAATACTTGTCTCTCCAACTCTGTCATAACCGAAGGTCTCCAGTTATCTCCGATGATGGGTTCAAGCCAGAATCCGAAACGTCCGAAACTACTTATTGCAGCGGTCGCAACTTCTACTTATAAAAGTTCGGCAACCAAGATAGAAGGATTAAAACGCGTAACTGCAAGGGTCTGGCTATAGTACCGCCGACGCTCTGTATGCTAAACATAATAAATAAACTATACATTTAAAGCCCAAGTGGCCTTTGCATTACCTCATGGCATAACATCAAAACTTCTGTATTTGGAATTAATTACTCGCCTTTGCTGTAACAGATTAAAATTCCGCGAGGATGGCTCAGGTTTTCATAAGTTGTTGTGCATAGTTATTATAAACTGCCTTATCCTTTTAAAATACAGTATAACTTAGACTTAGAGGAAGAATAACTGAAAGATGGTAGTTACAAATTCGTCGCTGTTATATATCGAACTATTTTAACAATATAGTAGTTTAACTTTTTTCGTATCTAGTTACCAGCTTACGAGTTAAGATCGTGGAACTACCTCTGCCCTTAAGTTTAACATACGATATTCGACATTTCATACCATCTAGGCAGAATCACGTGAAAACAGGCGCTGTAAAAAATGAGTGGCCTAGTAGTGGCCTCTTATGGGATAAGAACGGATGATCTGGTGATGTTCACTAATTTACTTACCGCATGTGTGTTTCTAGCAGCCTTGAAAGTGCGGATCCTACTGCATGACTAATTGCCTAAGCAAGAGGAAAATGAAATACGCGGAAGTTTAACCGACTACTGCAGATAAATAATTGATTTCTACTCTCATCCTTACCGCACATAGCTTACCGGTAAATCAGACTCCCGAAGGCTGCGTAGTAATTCTCCACTCTCTAGCGAGTGTGAATATGAACCAGACCTAAAGAGTCGGATTTGCATGCCAACCGTTCTAACATTAGTTTGAATATGCTACGTACACACTCAAATATCTTTCGAAAAAATCACAGGTTTTTTTCTTTAAGATTTTGCAAGTACACATCGACGATCGTTGAGCAGCTTCTCTCTATTTGAATCAAATTCAGCAAATGCTAGCATTAGGTAATTCTAGAAAATCTTTGCCGCAATCAACAGACTATTCCTCCACCATGGCTGAAAAGAAAGGCGCTAAAATCTGCGTTGGTCACGTTCAAATACAATTTCCAACATTTTTAGCAATGCAGTTAATATGTCCAGAAGTAGCCTGTTACCAATACGAGCGAACATGCGAGTCCCAATAAGTAATTGAGAAGAAGAAGAAGATTCGATAGCTGGAACAACACATTTATTCGGCTGAAATTTGCAAGTTGGTCGCGGATTCTTCATCAGAGATATCGCCATCAAAAGAGGCCGAGACGGGTAATTCATGCACAGGGAGTTGCAGTATTTAAAGGCTACAGTAAGTATGTCAGTGCACACTTATGACAAATAACGACTCCCCTATCGTGGATAATTGCCCGCTTGTGCGCTAATTGCTCGATAGCCGGCGTGCAAATGGTGGCCTATCAACATTTCATCGCACGTGGTGGAATTGGACATGATGCTTGCTCAGCCATCTGGTTCCCCAGCGTTGGCGTTGGATGACGCGTTGGCCTTCGCATTCCCCAAGTGGCGGCTTGATTTGACCGAATTAAGCCTAAGCATCAAATATGGATTGGACAGGTCGATGCACTGGTTTATAGACCGGGAGCCCGTGAACCGTGACCCAAGTAATTTGCGACTCACACGATTGTCGCCCCTCGTGAGAAGTTCGGCGTCGTCAAATTTAAATGTGTGGCCCGATCTCGCAGAGTTAGCCGCAACTTGAAAATTGGCGTCGTTTTTCAGCACTACTGCCACATGTTCAGCATTTCGCGTCTTGAGAAATCTACCAGTTTCTTCGAAGTGGCTGCACCAGATCCTATAGACCGCTCCAGTTGTTTATTTCTGTGGCAGTGGGTCTCTAGGTTTCATTATCTGACGCCTTATGTTTGCCTCCGGCCTGTGCGCGACTCCGAACCCAAAGTGGTGCGAGAAGGAGTACAACGGCCTCCCTTTATGCTAATATCACTGAAGATGTAGCCGTGGCGGTCTTCGAAACGTCGGGCAAATAAATGCCTTGTGCTAGCGATCTCATCTTCTCCTTTTTAAGTACCATTTTAATCAATCTTCAGTTTTTATCTCCCCTCATCCATTATTTGTCATGCGAAAATTATACTTTAAATTATCTGTCTGTTTCTGAAATGGAATAAGTGCGAATCGGAGTCAGAGAGTCAGACTGAGAATATAGATTGGCGAAAAATAAAGCACACAGTTAGGGGTAGGGTCGGGTTTAACACTTGGGCTCGCGCTAACTCTAGGGTTTAGGTTCACGCTAGGGCTAGGGTACGGATGAAGGTCACGGTTGAATGTTGAAGGACAACGTTTGGCCCATAGTACGAGGTTACTGAAACTGGCTGTTAGCCCCCTGACGATCAGCGCAGTTTGGAGAGATTGGCAACTCGCTAAGCGGTCCTCATGAATTCAGTCAAGCGCCCGCAGCAAGCTACATAACTGGTGTTAACCAGTGGATACTTGTGTTTGAGTAGGTTGGTGCGCAGGTTTTGTACGCCTTCACAATGACTCAGCGGAGTTCGAATTTGTGCGCATTACGTGTCAGATGATATGCGATGGTGGCGCCACGCGGCAAAACTGCTCTGTAGGATCATGGTCAGTGGCTGGTGTCGTGGGGAGCATTGCACAAGAACGAATTCATGCAACGCTGGCAACGAGACACCTCACACATTCAGCAAAGCTGAACTTGTTGGTAACTATGAATGACTCACAAAAACCCGACGGACTTATTAAAAAAGTGCCAATTTAATAGCGCCAGTGACCGATATTATGCCATGTTACCAAAGATTGTAAACTTTCCATTGGATAATGAATGAGTACTTAAGCGGAATCATAAAATTAATTATCTTGGGGCATAATTCGAAGAAACTTCAGGTACATTAAGATGCAGGCTTTTAAATGAACCTTTTTCAACCTCCTAACTGAATGTTACTTTATAGAAAGTGGAAACTTGATTGCTGTCCGTGTGTTCTATAGATCTTCGATAACCTTAAAACTGTCAATATATTGTAGGAAAAATGTAAGTGAAATCGTTATCTGTTGTAGACATTTAATAGAAGTTTACATTTTTATTTTTTTTCTAAAAAATATCTTTACTTTTAGGAAAATTTTCATTATGCACTTTAGGACTTCAAAATGTCCAGACAGATTGCTCCCTACCGGTACGTTTATAAATACTCCCCATGAAGTAAACAACATAGTCCACCTCCGTTGCAAAATTGTGTGAACACTATCCAGCATTCACTTAATGTCATGGAGAACTGTATGCTATTCCCCCACGAAGACCACATCGCCTGTATACTGGGAAACCTAAAAGTAAAGGCAACGGTAGATTAGGCTAAGCATTATTCTGGAATGGAGAAACATTTCAAAAGGCGTTTTGAAAGACGTGATTAATTATCCAAGAAAGAGTATTTTGATTATATGTCCTACAAACTATACTTGAATATTAAGGGGCATTGACAATCCTTAGATGAAAATAACACTACATGCGTAGGCATTTGCTGACCTAATGCAGTCTTGTCAGAAGGCGGAAAAGACGGTCGTTCAATGGCCAGCGTCCTGTTGTGTCTGAATTATTTGCGAATTATGTTCTGAAACAATACATATCACACGTTCACTTAAGTTACCATTCCTAAGCAAAAACGTATTTTAAAACTTTGGTAAACATAACATTCGATCGGTAACTGACTTTAAGGCTGAAAGTGCGTTCATCAACGGAACTACGGGAGATGCTGATCCAGTTATGGCTTTACATTTAGCGCAAAACCTGTTTAGGCAGTCGCTTTGTGACCAACAACATATTTTGATAGGAACCCTAAGAAAGTCAAGGGAGACTAAGGTGGCCGTTTCTGAGTTATTTGCCGTCGTTCGCAAACTTTATCCAATCCCACTGGTATACCATTAACGCATTAGTGTGGGATTCATGCTTCAGCCCCTACATATCAAAGACTGGTATGAACGGTTAGTTAAAGATAACAAGCCCAAAGTAATCATCTGCAATGTCCCCTGGCCTTGTCAGAGCTCCTCATGCCATATGATTAATAGTTCGGGATAAAAAGATACGATCATGAGAAAAGGCGTTTATTGGTCCGTCGTGTTGGATTCTCGTCGGAACCCGCCTGTCTCTGCTGAGGGGTTCAAATGAGAATCCGGGGTATCGGGTCACTAAGCATCGTTCCGAAGATCACATCTTCTTATTCTGAATTTCTTCCTGAAACTCGCCTGTTCGATTCTATCAGCAACAATAGTAATCTATGCGACTGCCAGTGAGAATTCTAGGTTGAGCAAGCAAGCACAATAAAATAAGTATATTTCTCATGCGCTCGTTGAGCATCGTCGTATATTTTTAGTATACGTGGTAGCAGTGGAGAAGAACGTGACGTTGTAAATCAACGATTAGAAAGGTAGACTCATAATAGAAAAAAACAAAAACGAGTTTGAAATTCAGGGGTTGCAATCCTGAAGTCAAGTATTGATGGCTGATGACGCCTTCTAAGTCAGGATTAGCCGTCCCAGTCTCCTCATGTATCTACCGTTCTGGCAACACAGATACTAACTAAAAGCCCAGATGCGTATTTATCCCGTATCCTGCTCTAGCTTGACAAAGCTGTGAGGCTTCCGCTTCATTATTCAACTCCCTCAGCTTTCCCTTTTTGTTTTCAAGTTGACATACCGGTTTTGAAATTTGGCTTTTATTTCCATATTTATTTATTTATTTTCTCAGTATAGATTAGTACAGTTAAGGTCTTTAAGGAAAAACAGAAATTTTATGTAAGTATTTGAACCGAAGTCCATCAGCGACTGTGAACTAACCGCATACTCTTCACAATCTGCCAGAATATAGTCGTATAACTTACGTCATTATCTAAAATACTGAGCTACTTTAAGTACAAAGATTAACGTCTATGGAAATTAAAAAACCTCAAACTTCAAGGCCGGAGTATCTATCAGAAAGCCCTAAGGGAAGGTAGACGGACACATTGCTGAACTGGACTACTCACAGCTGAGTCCAAAAGCGGCAGAATCCGGCTTAACCACGTGGCTGGGTTTTTAGCTATTATCTGTGCTTTTCGTATGGTAAATTATAACATAAGTTATATTACTGTCTGTCTGTTGGCAGTTTGTGAATAGTACGTGGTTCTCCCATACTGGCTGATGAACCTCGGCCCAAATTCGTAAACAAACTTTCCGTTTTTTGCCCAAAGACTGACCTACTCGAAGGTTATGCAGATATATGTAGAGCTGTTAAGATTAAGATATATTCTCAGCAGTCAAACCGGTCCTGCTATACAAAACTAAATGATTCAGTGAAAATAAAATTAATTACGCCACGTATGAAAGGTAAAATAATTTACTCACTGAATGTCCACAAATTTAGAATTTTCGTGCTATTTAAGCAGCAAGGTAGGTCGCTTAAGAACATAATGTTTGGTAAAATTAAGTAGAGTACGGTCAGTATTTCATGCAAAAAGCCGAAATTTGCGAAAGGTTGATAATTACTCGCAAGCCGACATAAGATAGGGTTCCAATACTGATAAGCATGCAGCCTCATCTCAAGCTATATCAGTCGCAACAGGATGCCGTCTTTTAAGGAGTTTATTCCTGTGCGCGTAAAAATGGTTGCTTACCTATTGTCTTTAATTAATTAATTTCATCTTCCTTTATAGATTCAAATATACTTTGAAGAAAAGTTCACCAAAATATTCTTTCTGATACTTGCTTGGTACGAAATTACATATTCTTCAACTTCTATACTTATCTGAAGGGTATTCTACTTGCACAATCCCCGGATTCCCTCGTGCTTTGGATGAAGTAATCCAGGAGAATACGGGGACCTACCAGCTGGTGTTCAGGGTTATGCTTGGCAAATGAAGGCTAAAAAGCCCGAAACTGTTCTATATGAAGTGAGGTCCTGTCCAAGTTTTCAGCTGCCCGCCGCGACGTTTGCGCCAGGTGGGGGGAGGCGTCGCCAAAAGCAGGTCACGAATCAGCTCACCATCATCACGCCGGGACGCATGCCCGAACCACCGAAGTCGTCTCTGAAGCAGGAGTGGAGGGAGAGCGTCCAGGTGACAGCGTCGACGGAGATCGGAGCAGCGAATTCGGTCGACGCGTCGGTGACGAAGGATGCGGCGTAGGCAGTCATTGTCAAACACCTCAAGGCGCCTCATGTCCTCAACACGCATAGGCCATGTCTCTCCGCCATAGAGCAGGATAGATCGAACCACTGCTTGGTAAACACGGGACTTTGTGCGTAGTGATATTTCCCTTCTATTCCATAGAGGAGCGCACAGTCGGTAGAAGGCAGATCGGGCACGGTTGACGCGTGATACAACCTCGTCGACACCTTGACCCGTTTCCGTGACCAAAGAGCCTAAGTATCTAAACGAGTCGACCTTTTCGAGAGGAGCGCCGTCGAGAACAATAGGAGTGACAGATGTAAAGGGCACACAGGAGAGCATGACTTGGGTCTTAGTCGCGTTTAGGCGTAATCCGATGGATCGGGCACGCTCATTAACCTTGTCCAACGCCTGCTGAACTGCATTACAGTTGTCGCCAAAGAGGACGACGTCATCAGCATACGCCAAGTCAGTCACCCATTTCGAGCGATCAAACTGCACTCCCGGGAAGTCATCCAGTGCTTTGGTCATGATCCAGTCCACCGCATAGTTGAACAGGGTTGGTGAAAGGGCACAACCTTGGCGGACGCCCGTCCTGACGCTAAAGGCTTCCGTGTCACCGTGCTGCGTCCTCACCCGTGTGGAAGTGCCACGATAGTATGCCTGCATGAGATTGAGAAGCTTAGGTGGTAGGCCGTCCGTCCTCATTATGTTCCACAGCGAACTGCGATCAACAGAGTCAAATGCGGCAGCAAAGTCGATGAAGCAGATAATGTGCTCATAATTTATTGATAAAAAGTTGATCTTGAAAAATGGTCTCGGTGAATATAATTCATTGATCAAAAATAAATCATCCCCAGATTCATCCGGATTCCCCTGGGCACCATGCCCTGTCCAATCCGGGGATTCTGCTGGTAGGGTATATTTTGCTTATACAACCATTTCTTATCATGAGATTATGTCTGACTGGGAAATATTCATTCATATTACATATCCGTAATTTTACTAATGCTGCCTATTATATATAGAGCATGATCCACATCTATGACAAAATTCTGAGTCCTATGCAATATTTTCTCATAGCTTCGTACAACGCACAGTTTTCCTTAGACAGAATGTACACATCATGCAATTTTGAAACGTTGGATTCACGTGTATCAGCCGGTAAGTTTCAAAGTTTAGAAACTTTTGTAAAATCGATATATACCCTTTTAAAATACAAATTTAGAAGAAGGTGTAATATTCTACAAAACGAGTACAAGAAAGAATAATTACTTGATTATTTTCTATAAAATATATTTGCATTTATAATTATTGTGAAAAGCAATGAGTTAAATCCATACTTCATGAGTAGCCATTTTTAGATAATATAGGCTCCTTCACGTAGTTAGGAACAAGCTCCGTAAAAAGCTGGCATCCTGGTGTGACTGAAATGATCTGAGATTAGGCAGCAGTATAATCCATATTGCAGCTCTACTTAATGTCGGTTTGTAAGTGATTATCAATCCGTCGCGAATTTTGACAGTTTGCCTGAAAACCCAACCGTACTGTAGTTTAATTTGATAGCAGACAATAATCTGCTTTCTATAAGACGTTTTTAAGAGTGCAGTGCTACAATGTGGTTGCCATGTCTGCAGAACGGAGTTTGGTATTCTGTTTTTCCTGAGAACAATGTATTGTTACATGTCTTTTACGCACGTGTGTCCCAGATTTCAAATATTTTTTGATCAATTATTTAACTAGGGCATGTCAATGCATGAATATTCCGAGACAGAAATGCAATCAGTTGCAAGCACGCAATACAGCTTCGTCATACTTTTCTCTTAGCGGAATAGTATATGCCAAATTTTGATTATTAATTCGTTGGGAGGTGATCGTGAGAATTAGTCTGGTTACGAAGTTGTGAGATAAGAATGGGTTCTGCTACTGTTCTCATTTTACTCAACTGCCTACCCCGCACATACGCTGCAAAAGTACACATTGGTATTAGGAATATGTCTGATGTATGCAATCTTCACATTGCTATTTGAGCTTTAATCTAAGATCTTATAACTTCTTTCATAAGTGTTTTCCAAATCATGAATTTTCTCACTGCATATGTACTTTCAGAACTAAGGATCTGAAACCGTCAAGGTTCTCAAGCTGACATCGACTAACCTTGATGAGGGATTCAAGTGAAAAAACATTATGAATTCCCAGAGTTTACAACTCAGCGACCTCATTTACCACGGACTGTAGATCATCTAATTTTCAGGTGGATATCGTCAGTGTCGTCAGGCGCAGTCAACTTTCCTTATTTGAGAATTTCATGCTGCCAGAACCGTATAGAATTATTCCATGAATCCAAGTTATGATGTATCTGAGTCTAATGGCGACAGGCAATGACGCCGGGTCGAATATAATATGACTGATGAAGATCTTTTAGTCAGATTGCAGGGTATTTTTTAACTCGGTTTCATCAATTCCAGGCCTTCATATAACTTGAAGGTTGACACAAAGAAAGGTAGTAGCAAATACGCTAGTTTTTTTCCTTATCAAAACAAAACCTCAGTAGGATATCTGCCATGTCTTCTTTAGTACAAAGAAAGTAGTACAGTTTGAAACAATAAAGATTTTTATAGTGCGCGCTGTATTCCCTACTAATACGAATGATTCCAGAAGGTGCCTTAAAACTACGTTGACGGTAGAATATATGACCCTTTTTCCTAGTTTTCACTTCTAAGGAATACTTATTTTCACATTAGTAGGCTTAATTTCGCCACCTGCCCGGCAGTAAAATTAATTCCTAGCTATCTTAGTTAAACAAATGAAGGATTGCCGTCCGATTTAGGTTTAGGGCTAGTGTCAAGTTTAGGGTTAGTTGTAGAGATTGAGGTTAGGGTTATGTTTAGAGGCAAGGCTATCTGTGCCATCAAATGTGATTAGATTTTCATTTGCGGCCTTCAAGAGACTCGGAGTTAATGAAATACCCTCCACACCTCCTATTACAATGTTATTTCTAACCACGGTGTGAGGTTTAGTTTGCCTGGAATATCTAATCAGGGCCCTCGGATTTCATGTCCTTACTCTTTGTGAGTTCTAATTTTTCAAAATTTCAAATTGGATGCCCAAGTGTTTACGCTTTGATATACCTTAACAAGCTTATTGTTTAAACCAGCATTTACCAGCATTTTTGTATTATAGGAATTCTTACCTCCCACTTTCAGAACGCGGCTACATACGCGGCTACATACGCGGTCATGACCAAAAGGAACAGCGAAACTTATTACATCGTTAACTTACTACTGCCTTTATGCTAGGGTAGAACACCTCATACTTGCCCGAATACAACGGATTCACAGGCACAAAGAAGGTCTTTAGATAAGTTTGAATACATCGTACATATGCATACTCCAATAAGAAGGCATTTCCAAAGGACGTTGGGGCTGCTTGGGTATTGCATTTGTTATATCCCTAAATAAGTTTATATGTATATATTAAAATTTTGTAGGATTTAACCACAAGTTTGAAACGCATTTAGGTGTTCTTACTACTGAAACTTTAATGGCCTAACTTAGTCGTAGGCTTGCTTGCGAAAAAGCGATCACAACTGAAGATAGTTTCCAACTGCGGTCCCCTTTACACTCAGTTCGCTATGATTTTATGCAAGAAACCTACACGACTGTTCGACTGTCGATTCCGACGACGTTCACCGTGTGCTCTAAGGGCTGGTGGTGCAGGGACGGTGATATGCACGAGACTGAATTTTGTAAGTTAGGAGCAACAATAGCCTCTTAGGAACGACGTTCGGGCTCTTTAGGACAATAACGAATTACTGAATGAAAACGTTCGGCAACAGATACTTTCTTCGAGATGTCTTTATTTTTTAAACACATACAAGACGCATTCTGAGGCTTAATACTTTCAAGTACTGCAAGTATTGAATGCTGTAAAAATGGAAACTACGGGAATCCGACATTACAGCCGCAGGAACCAATTGAAAAAAATGAGATAGTTTCATTAAAAAGCCGGAAAATAGTTTTATAAGATAATTGCAAATAAAGGGCTGTGCAGTGCAAAGAGAGTTGGACACAGCCGAAGCCAAACAACAATTTGGGAAACAACAGTTTAAGGAGAGGCAACCTCAAAGGGAGATGTATTATAGTGTGATGAAATCGTTCCTCAGTGTTAAAAAAGACAGGACTGGTCTTCTTCTTATTCAAGCCTAAACTCTCTCGATAAGGATGTGTTGTAACACCACACTTTAAGTGTCCGAGCAAACGTCATACACTTTTATGTCCTGGCTCAAACCTTTTAAGGAGTGACTGGTTGACTTAGCACTGCTGTTCCAGGAGGCATGCTTAACTGTGTGGTTTGTAAAGTTACCTGCAGCATAAACAAGTCTGACATCTAAACAAGTACGGATGGGCTGCATATTGATTGTGTAAGACAACTGGATGCATTCGAGGTTTTTTCTCCAATACTAGTACATCAGGTCAAGTCAGGTCAGGTTTTATTGAGGGAAATATAGGTAAATACCTTTGAACTCCCTATTGGTACAGTTTTTTCAATGCATTTGATCTGCAGAACATTTCAGATCAGTGGCGTTGCCAAAAATTTGAGGGCCGACAGTGAAAAAACTCCTTAGGCATTGTTCAGAAGTCTAGGGGTTTGAATGCCATTTGAGAGATTTAAGGAGAAAAACTGTCGCCTGGGGGAGGGGGGGTGCAGAGTATATTCGAAGCGGATGGCCTGTGCTAAGAGTGTTTGAAGCATTTCAGGGAGAGTCCATCGCGGTTTTCGCCATAATACCAAGGGTCCCACGAAGAGAAGGTTGCGGAGGTCACGCGAACCTCATCGAGTGTCGGCGATGCGCCCATCGTGCACCCTTGTTGGTTTAACGAGTCTGCCTGCTAATTGACAGAAGAAATATAATCGGTAGTTTTCTAAACAAACATATTACTGAAAATTAGCGAGTAGTATGTTTTTATAATATGATTATTCACAATTTGCATTCGGCAACTGGCAGTTTATTTTCGGGGGCTCAGTGGCTATTTGTTCTAACTTAATAGTGTAGTAAACATGCCTACAGATGCGTCTGACGTGTGCTCAGATGGCGACATAACAATGTCCGCGGGCAGAGCATTCCAGGCCTGAATTGGGAAAAGTTTTACAAATCCGCGTAGCCTCGGATCACAACGTTTGGTGGACTCGAAGCTTGCAATTCTTGTTAGTTCTTACCTAACATATTACTGAAAATCAGTGAGTAATATGTTTATATGCATATATATAATTTCATTCTCGCCATATCCAATTTTAGTGGGCATTTCGGGTATGAAAATCTAAATTTCTCTTGAATGCATCCACAGATGGGGACATAACAATTTCCTCGGGGAGTGCATTCCAAGCTTCAACTACTCTATTACCAAAGAAGAACTTGCGTGTGTCTAGTCTGGCCCCTGTTATGCGTAGTTTGAAGAGATGCCCTCTTAAGTTGGTCGTTGTTGCTAACTCGAAGAAGTCGCCAGGTAGAAGACAGCAGTCCTGCCCGCGCATTATACGAAATGCTTGTACCAGATCGCCACGTAGCTGTCTGTAACTTAACGGAAATAGATCGAGATTAGCTAAACGTCTTTCGTAGGGTAAAAAGCTCTGACCGGTAACCAGTTTGGTCGCGCGCCTTTGGACCTTCTCGAGGGAATTTAGGTCTTTCGCGGTCCAGGGTTTCCATACTTGCATTGGGAACTCCAACTTCGGCCGCACAAATGTTCCAAAGACCTTAGCAAAGCAGTCTTTATCGAAGGCACAGAAAGCCCTTTTGACAAGATACAGGACGGACATCGCAGACTTGGCTACTTTTGCGCAGTGCAGCGAGGGCTTAAGAGACGTAGAGATCCATACTCCCAAATCTTTCTGCGCGTCGACTTCTTGCATTTGGATGCCATTTAGGCTGTAAACCATGGGGTTCTGAGAGCTGGGTCGCTAACTCGTAGGATACTGCATTTGTTCTCGTTAAACGGCATGAATTACACGTCAGGTGAGCTAGTCTCCATGTGAGAAGTATGGTAATGAGGCCATTTTGGGCCAGCCGACTGCTGATGGCCATTTGGCTGCGAGTAATTTAAATGTTGACCATACGGCCTACCGATTTACATTGGTCACACCAAGGATAGTCTGTATTTCTGTCACTAGAATACACCGCATTCCAAACCAACTACCCAGAGAATGCTAGTCTATAACTTCAGGTTCACTGTCAAGTTAATGCTGGAAGTCTCAGACGCCAGCTTTAAAACCAGTGCCCGTTGAAAGGATCGCTTTAAGGTCAAATTACTGCGGAACTGAAAAATGGGTTCTCACTCACGAACACCCGCCTATACCATAATCGGCAGGACTGCCTTTAGAGGTCCTTGGTCTTATAATAACAAGCAAATTTTACCTTTTTCAGATCGGACTTTCCCTTCGTTTCGTTAAATACTGCCAATAAAAGGTCACATTTCCATTATTTCGTTAAATTTTGCTAATATAATGTTCAGTTTCCATCAATAGGCATCAGCTTTCTGAGCAGCATGAGTTTACTTTGATGGAGTGGATTCTATTTAGTACGTTGAATCAAAACAAGTTTCTATCTGTATACTTAATAAAATCGGTGACTGTCTCTGTGTGTGTCTCCGTTATCATTGGTCGCCGGAGTCAGGTTGACGCGCCTTGTGCGCCTTCGACGAGTGCATGTTAGTACCACGATCACTTCGTCGGCACGCGTTCTCGGTCGCCTGTGCGTGTCGGTCTCTTCGTCGCTCGCTCATTCTACCGTGCGCGTGAGGATTCAAGCGACGCCCGAAGTGAAATGCGGATGTGAATACGGCACGGGGGGTAGGCGGTGGTTGGGATGGGGTCGTCGCTTCCAGGTCGTCACGGCCACTTAAAAGGTCACCCCCGCCAATGTAGCAAGGGCTATAACCGTGTTCGCACAGATGCTTCAAATTCACCCACCGTAAACCAAGCATCCAAACCCCACCGACACCGTCACCGAAACCGCCACCGACACCTTGCGTCCACACACCTCCAAACAAAAGCTGAGACGATGACCACGGGACGACATTAAATGTCGGACTCATTCCCCTCTCACCCCCTCCCCCACCCACATTTCGCTGGTCCCCAATTATGACTAAAATCTGATGCTCAAGATCCCATTACACCTCTCTCTCCCTCTTACCCTTTTGTCACCACTGCATGGGTTGAGCGTAAACCCCTTGACCTACTATCACTTGGACCTCCCCCTTTACTTACGCGTAAGTTGTCGCGGCTGGTTGAAAGACCGCCACCCCCCTCCCTCCACAGCGATGTGGCTAGCTCTTAGGTTACGTTGAATGGCCTACCACATAAATCCCTTCTCTTTCAATCAAACCCTTACAAACTATCATTATGGACAACAGTGATGACGTCAGGCATGTTCTGAACACAAAAAACTCGACAAACGGTGATGGGCTGGTGACTGAAGGTAACGTTGTAAACTTACTTCTTTTCTATTTTATGTTATTCTGTTCAAAATAATAACCTATTTGTAGGCTCTACCTCATTAGGTAGAACAGGAATTAGAGCAGCCGCAAAAACACAAGTTCAAGCGAAGGAGCAGAAGAGACTTGCCAATGTTAATAGACGCTCGCAAGAAACACAGGCAGAGAGACGGCTTCGCCCGGAGACTAATGCCATATGTCAGCGATATCGACGCTCCCAAGAAACCGAAGATCAAATGCCGCAAAGAAGACGCGAAGACGCGATTCGCCATCAAATTAACTTCTCCCAAGAAACTGAGGTCCAAACCCTGCAAAGGAGAGAGCTAAGCAGGTTAAGAGATTCGCAGCGTCGGCAAAACGAATTACCCTGACATAGAAGTGCACGTCTGACTATGCAAGCATCACAGAGAGCGAATCAACGCCCAAACGATGCTGGAAATTCCAGTTTGCAACCAATTTCCATACGGTTTGGAGACTCTGGCCCGTCGGTTGCTTCCATAAATGCTCAAGTGTGGGACAAAGCCTCACTCAATTACAACCCAAGTCATGCTTATGCGGAAGATGCAAATGCTTCCATTGGAAAGATGGTAGAAGGTGCCGGACATTGTCAGGCGAAAAAAATGGACTGGTGAGACGATTGGCACGTGCTGTTCCAATGGCAAAGTTCTACTGAATAACTTCCCCCACCACCAGAAATACTTCAAACATTGCTTGCTGGTAATACAGATGAGTCGAAGAATTTTCTTTCTTATATTAGAAAATACAACGGTGCGTTTCAAATGACCTCTTTTGGTGCCAACGTTGTTCGTGAGGTTGGATTTGTGCCTACCTTTAAGGTGGAAGGCCAGGTTTGCCGCTGGATTGGATCGTTACTACCTCATCCTGATGGCGAGCCGAAATTTCTACAAATATATTTCGTCGAAGACATAATCCTACAGGCTCAAAGCCGATCCTGAGTGTACCCAGGGTTAGAGCATCATATAATACTGTCCCTTCAAGACATGCTACACCAGCGCTACAGCTACGTTAACAGTTTCAAGTCCGCCCTGGAGATTCACACTTCGATTGAATTCACTAATGTCATCGATGCCAATAAACGTCATCTTGTAGAACAACAACGAAGATTCAATGCTCCCGCATGTAACGAGGTGGCCGTTATCATGTCGGAAGCACAGCACGGCAACAGGGATACCGGCTTCAGAAGGAAGGACGATAGGTTGCAAAGGATATACGAGACACCGTTCATAAGACGCCCTCTCAAGCATGTTAATGGTGAAGACGGTTATCGTTTCGGTATACTTCAAATTGGCACCCGTAAAACAGTAAGTCGTAAAGTCTTCTACTCATAGCACTTTATGATTCGGGAACGAACTTTTAACCTACTTTGTCGATTCAAAACGTTGTTCCTGCAATTTGCTGTTGGTATGTATGCCAAAATGGAAACAGAATGCCTTTGCTAAATCCGCACACACCAGAAAGAACTTCGCGTGGACAACTACATCAACCTTAGAGACAATATCCTTTTTGATAGCGGTAATGGTTCTGGTCGAGGTCAACTTTTCATCTTGCCGTCAAGCCACACTGGGTCTCCTCGCTACATGCACGAGAAAACCAAAGATGCGTTGGTTTACGTTAGGCATAATGGTCGCCCGGACCTACTTATTGCGTTAACTTGCAACCCATCGTGGCCTGAAATTACTACTGAGTTGTTTACCGGTCAACAGCCATAGGATCGGCATGATTTGTCCGCACGGGTATTTCGGCTTATGTTGAAAATCATGATGAGACTATTCACAAAATTCAAAATTTCGGTGATGTTCAGTGTCACATGTACACTGTTGAGTGGCAAAAGAGAGGATTGCTGCACGCTCACATTTTAGTCCGGCTGAAGGAAAAATTGTACTCTTCCGATGTCGACAAATTTATATGCGCAGAGTTGCCGGACCGATCCATTGTCCCTTTCCTGTTTGAAACGATCAAAACTCAAATTATTAAGTGGGTTTGGCAGATTTGCTTAATTTGAGTTGACCCAAGTGTGAAAAACTCTAGGCGTTTGGCGGGATTTGAACCCGCGCATCAGAGAAAGCCTTTGCCGGAGGCTAACGCTCTACCGCTAAGCTACAAACGCCCGCTTCACGCCATGAGTTTAATCACACTTGGATCGATATTACACTCGCTAAGCAAGATGCAAACGTTTAACCACAAATTACGTAAGACAGGTGAGCAGAGAATAGGCTGCCCTACAAGACAGTTTTGTCTCCTGGTCCCAACCAAAACAGGTTGGGTGCGGTAAACGGTTTTTAGCAGCTGAGGTACACAGAACAGCGCCTGACGTCGCGAAGTCCTTTTTTGAATTTATAATGCAGGTTTTGAGCTATTACTTAATGAGCGTCTGGCATCGATAGTCTATTCTGGGTTTATAGCGCAAGCTAACTCTAAAAATCGTTCGTTCTCCCCTCTGAATGAATTATGCACTTAAAGTCCGCATTTATGCAACTGTGTGAGGTCCATGCGACCTTATTTAATCTGCAACTTCCCAACCCATAACACCGTGATGGATTATAGTTTTATGCAGAGTGGAAGTTAATTGGCGTGAGATTAAACTATGCTTCTACAGATAGTCCTGCAAAAGCTACAAAAAACATTCAAGCGAGAAAAAAACATTGAGCACACTGGTCAAAGTCAGATTTGAAACTGGAAGTTCTATGAGTCTTTTGACAAAACTGCACTGTGTTCTTTCAAATTCTGTGCGTATTTGTGAAGCAACACATGTGCGTTTTTATGAATAGTGAAACGTACGAGATTGCACATGATAATTCGTTCAGGTGATTTATTTTAGCCTGACAGGCATGAAAGCCTAAATAAGACGAAGGCTGTTCGTTCGCCGGAATCCTGTTTTCATTCATGTGAGCTTTCAAACACCTACCAGGGCCCATCGCTAGAGATAAAAACGGCAAAAAAGTAGTGGCACACGTGACTGCCTACAACACCGCATAAGTTTAACTTCGCAGCCACGAAGATCATCGCCCAGGCCAGAAGCAAAACTTACCGATAATTGTTTGAGGTCTGGTCGTCCCCTGAGATCTCAGTTAATTGATCTATCGATCGGTTGCCAACATAAAGAGCCCTGCTTCAAGATCCCCCAGATTGGAGTTAATGGTATCAGTCTGAGTTGTCACTTTTACATCTGAGGATGCATTGCAGTAAGAGTTCAAAATTTCAAATGAATAAAAACATGATTTTTATGGGCGAGTATACTTCTTGCTCACACAAAATGTTGACCTTTCGAGTTCCACGAGATCGAGCATTTGCCCAACTGTAGGGTTATACAGGGATGGTGACTTATGCGGGGGTCCGTCTTAAGTGACAGTAGACTTGCCCCGCATCCACCACACTCTACCTCCTTACCCACCTGTACCCGCTTACTTATACGCACACAAATGGACGACGAATCTTCATCCTAGTTAGTGACTGATATACAATTCGAATTACTGTCAAAGTTTCGGATCACATGAGCCTCTTAGACCACTCTTTGAGGGTCACTTCTTCTAATCAAAGTACCTAAGATCGCTTACATGAGAATGCCTGTCAGAACACTTGTACACATCTTTTTTTTGAATGTCAGTGGCTATTCAAATACAGATAAGACTAGTTTCCAGACTCAAATGGAGACAGATAGTATTGCCGACAAAGAAAATGGAGGTTGGAATGGCCATTGCTGGCTTACTGGCTGTCGTCAACCAGACCTACATAACCCAAAGTGATGCATCACCCGTGACCCGAACTCACAGCCTTTTTGATCAGAAGTCCGACAATCTAACAATTGAGAGAAGAGCTCGTTGTTTGGCCAGCTTAGGTTGGGAGATATTTACACTCGTTGATGAACGTTCACCGATCGCTAACGGAACTCACTCCTGGAGCTCTGCCTTCGGCCTTATTCTCGGGCCCTGACAGCAGCCGTAAAGCGGCTAGCATGCGAGATGGATAGCATTGCCGCCAAGGATAAGGGAGGCTAGAATGCCCATTTTGAACTTATTAGTCGTCGTCAGCAAGCCATACTCCTTTTACTAAGGCTACCTGCCCATACTGCTAGCCGCTGTGCGGTTGCTATCGGGGCATGATAAATGAGCCCCAAGGCAGAGCTAGATGATTAAGTTCCGTTAGCGGTCGGTGAACGCTCATCCACTAGAGTCAAACTTGACATCGTGATTAATGAGTAGAATGAAGGCGTTACAAACATTCATTATAAAATATTAGACGGTTCGGGTGACAGTGTTTCTTGAGCTTGCTGTATCCTTAAGTTGAAATCGTATGAGTTACATAATCCTCACTTTCTTGCACAGTACTTGCAGTTCGACCATCGCGAACGATGATGTCTGTCATGTGCCTCTCGGTTTGGGCGCTTAAAGTCGTTTATAGTTGGGCAGAATTGTCCAGCATCTATTGCACTCTCAACTCAAAGTTTCGATGACAGAAGGACCGGAGTGGCTAACAGTGCTAAACAGTCTGAACACGCCTGCAACATACGATTGGGCCTCCGCAGAGTGTACCAAGCTTCTCTTAGCGGTGGCTCAATTCGCAGATTGGTGGGCTTTTCATAGAGATCACAGAAAAAAAGACATCAGTTAGCCTTGATACATACAGACACTCTCTCTTCCCTGGACAACGCCGCCTTCCGGAGTTTATTACGCGCCCCCACCCTCTGATGACAATTGTTTACACGTCATACTTGATAGAGATGTTCAAAGCCCGTACTCGACATACAAAGATCACTTCGTATAAACCGAAAGGCAGGCATCCCAAGAAATGTATTTTCATGGAAAGGCATCCTGTGGGAAATAAGTAAGTTTATTAGGTAAATTTTCGACACTGGATCTCCAGTTCGTCGTCAGACTTGAGAGAAATTTGCAAACAACAGTTAGCATTTCAAAGTGCTCATACAGTTATATAGTCAGTCTGGTGCGGGTGTTAATTGGGGTTTACAATTTGCGTCACATCGTGATGGACATGATTATGAGTCGCAATACCGTAATGACTAATGGGCAACTGTAATTTGAGTTAGTCCGGGGTCAGTCCACGTTATCCGGTGTGGACACTCATTGCGGTTCATGTGGGTCCATGTTTGTCGGCTGCAGTCTTTTCCACCTTTCTTTGAGGTGTTTGTACACTCCGGCTAACTCAATACACCGGTTGATGCATGAATCATCGGAGTGCATGACCTCAATAAATTCTCGGCCTTTTTTGGAGGGGCAAACTCCAAGGATGCGTATTTTGTCCCATGCAAAAGTATATCCTGTGTCAAGGCAATGCATAGCCACTTCGGAAAAACGGTTATGGTTCTTCGCTGCCGATTGATGCTCGCGGATGCGTGTAGACACTGATCTTCCTGTTTGGCCACAATA